>JAZHYW010010089.1:0-305251 GCA_037355805.1 Ixodes ricinus | reverse complement strand
CTTTGTTATACAGCTTCAAATCCTCAAAATCACCAGGTATCGACGGCATTCGAGTTTCTGACCTTTGTAGAAATTATGAAATCATTAAGAATGTACTTCTTTGTATGCTGAATGGTTTCATCTACAGGGGCGTTATTCCAGATGAACTGAAAACTGCTATAGTAAGGCCTTTGTGCAAAGGGGGCGCAACGAAGAAAATAGAAAATTACCGACCAATTTCTGTATTACCGATTATAGCGCAAGTTCTAGAAAAACATGTATTTCATGTTATGAGATCATTTCTGGACATACATAATGTTATCTCACCCAGTCAGTTTGGTTTTGTTCAGGAGAAAGGTACACAACCATTACTCGAAGAATTTTCAGATTTACTTTTTTCCGGTTTTGAAAGAAACCTCGTTAGCTGCGCCCTTTTTCTGGATGTATCCAAGGCATTTGACACCGTTAGCCATTCTATACTTTTAAAAAAGCTGTATAGCTTCGGATTTCGTGGTCCCTTTTTTTCCTTATTATCAAACTACCTTTCAAATCGCTCACAACTTGTAATTATATCTGAGTCGCAGAGTCCGCGAACGATGTTGAGAGCAGGTGTTCCGCAGGGCTCAATTCTATCTCCACTTCTATTTAATTTGTACGTCAATGATATTTCTACATATATTTCTGGGGCAAAGGTTTATCAATACGCGGATGATACCGTAATTGTCACTCAACATCTTAACTTCAATGATGCTGCCTGCTCTCTGCAATGCGCCGCGACTACCGTCATGGACTGGTTTCAAAGACACCTTATGGACATTAATGTAAACAAGACAAAACTCATATGTTTTCGTAACCCGCTCAAATATGTGAATTTAGATTTTCCTTTTCTTTTACATAGCTCAAGTTGTATATCTTGCCAATGTGATCCTTTGGTATATGTCGATAATGTAAAATACCTTGGAGTAATATTCGACTGCGGTCTATCATGGAATGCTCAGCTGACTAGCATTGCTGCCAAACTGAGGAGTGCTTGTTGCCTCCTTTATAACACAAAATCGCTTATGCCTTTTCCAGTTCGTAAAATTGTCGCCCATGCGCTTGCATACAGCGTGCTAAGATATGGTGTTACTGTTTTTGGCAACTGCTCGGGGTTTTGGCATGACAAAATTGATTGTATTTTGAATAATATTTTGAAAAGTGTGTCTTATGGCCTACAAATTCCCGAGGGTACTAACTTGTTTCAATATTTGCAACTGCCATGTCTCCGCACACTATTTATTCAAACAGTAGTCCTACGTTACTTCTGGTCAGATAATTTCAAAACCAAAAACCCATCTCCTCGTTCGGTTCGTTTCCAAGAGACCTTTAAAATACCTTTTGCCCGAACCAGATACGGCAAGTATACGCGTGAGGTCTACGTGCCTGAGATCTTTAATAGTTTGCCTTCTGAAATTCGGCAGGCTAACTCATTGAGTCAGCTTAAAAAAAGGTTGAAATTTTATCTTTCAGGCCGAAATACTACCTAAGTGTATATTTTGTACACGAGTGCTCTGTACAGTGTAGTGATCAGATTTTGCATTTTTTGTAACTGTTTCTTTCTGTTTTTGAAAACTGCTTTGTGATGTGTCGCTTCTTCTTCAGCTGTGTGTTCTCGGACATTCTGTTTTTTTTTTTCTTCTGAACTTTCGGTTGGGCGGCGTCACACAAGTCACTGTTGGCTTTGATTGCCCCCGCACTATTGCATGGATGTATGAATGTTCTTGAATACAAATTTATTATTATTATTATTATTATTATTATTATTATTATTATTATTATTATTATTATATGCTTTTATGCTATGTTCAATAAAAGTATTTATTATTATTATTATTATTATTAATTATTATTATTATTATTATTATTATTATTATTATTATTATTATTATTATTATTATTATTATCTGTGTGCGCCGAGCTATTGCCAGCAGTCTTGCATACGGCGTTTTAAGATATGGAATTACTATTCTTACAATTGCCCCATAAGATGGCAAGTACGCATCGATAATATTCTGCGGAACGTACTGAAGAGCGTGGCATATAACTGTGATTTGACAGAATGCGGAAGTATCTTTGAGTATCTTGGTTTACCTTCCTTCCGAAAGTTGTTCGTAAATTCAGTAATTCTGCGCCACTTTTGGATGGATGATTTCAAAAAAGCATTCATGTCCTCCCGAGTTCTAAGAGATTGTCCTCGCTATATTGTACCTCGTTCTTATACTCGGTACGGACAAGCTACTCGTGATATTTATGTCCCGAAAATATTTAATTCGCTTCCTGATGACATTTTTACGCTTACCTCAAAGAAGCAACTGAAAAAAATTCCTAATTGATTGGACTCTACCTTAAGTACTCGTTAATGTTTCCTTACCTTTTTTTTTCTTTTTGACAACCTTGTCGGAATCTTTTTATTTTACCTGTATGTATCTTTATAGTGTTTCTACTGGTCCACTGTGATTGACTATCTCTGTCCGTGGCATGTATATATATATATATATATGTATACTCTGTGTGTATTTCTACATGTACCTGTACATATGTCTATAATGTTTGTACCAGTCCGCTGTGATCTACTATCTCTATCCGTGCCATGTACAAAGTGATTGACTATACCGCCGCCTCCCCTCCCCTTCCCTCCCCCACCCCGGACAACTATGACTCTTTATCGGTGTTAGTTTGTTAACTAGATGTATATAATGACTTGCTACCTCTTCCGGGCCATGTCCCACAAGCCTACTTTGGCTTTGACGGGCCCGATAATATCGAAAACAAACATGAAAGCGAATAAATATTATTATTATTATTATTATTATTATTATTATTATTATTATTATTATTATTATTATTATTATTATTATTATTATTATTATTATTATTATTATTATTATTATTATTATTATAAGGCAATAATTAAGGCAAGTGGAACTAGCTAGTAGCTGCTACTGTGAAAACCAAGAGTCCATTATTCAGCAGCTTCGTAGTGACGTGAATTACATGGAACAACGCAGTCGTTCGACGAACTTGGAAGTCAACGGAATTCCACACACCAGAGGCGAAGATTTAAAAACGGTCATTGCCGATCTCGCAGCGAAATTGAACCTTCCTCCTCTCCTGGAAACTGACGTTCTTGCTGTTCACAGGCTATCGTCAAAGCGCGACATCGTGCCTGCTATATTAATAAGGTTTTCATCCTTGAGGGTCTGGGAAGCGTGGATGGGTTGTCGTGGTTTGCTGCGTACGCTAAACCAATCGGGAGACCTACCAAAGATTTATTTTAATGAAAACCTTACACGTCTAAACAGAGAACTTTTCTGGATGGCCAGGAAAAAGGCGAAGGAAGTACATTTTAAATTTGTGTGGGTCAAGGGGGCAAGGTTTTCGCAAAGAAGGAGGAAGGCGCTCCAATTATTCGAGTGAATACTGTGGACGACGTCGGTAGCATACGCTAGAGAAATAACGGCTCTTTTTCAACAATGCGAGGATTTCAGTGTCCTAAAAAATGGCTAAATATTAAGCAACATCTTTTCATGGTAATACATGTGAATATACGAAGCATAAGAAAATATTGGGACCTCTTTAAAGTTTTGACTAGGGATGTCATGGTAAATACGGATGTTTTTGTACTAACCGAAACTAATATATCCGAGGACTGGTGGAACCAATTTAAACTGGAGGGCTTTAACTCCTTCTGGTTTTCACGATCAAAAACGGGGGTGGAGGTATTGTGGTTTTTGTTAAAGACACGTGGCTGGTCACTAAGCGAGATTCATTTATTACTCACGCGGAAACTATCGCCCTTAAAATTGAAAATGTTCGCTTCGAAGTTTTTTTGTTGGCCTGTTATAGGCCTCCCTCCCAAAGTGTGAGGGGCTTTCTGGATGAATTAAAGGAAATGCTGCCAGAGGTGCAAAACAGGGGGCAGTTTTGTTTGGTGGGAGATCTGAACATAGACACAGCGAAGCAGGATAAATCTGAGGTATGTGATTATCTCAACATACTGGCGAATGAAGGCGTGGAATGCGTCATTAATGCTCCCACGAGAGAAGAAATTTTAGTAGATAAATTAGTGTCGTCATCAATCGACCATATTTGTGTCAGAGCTCGAAATACTGTGGTCATGTCGTCAGTTATCTCCCAAAAACTTGCCGATCACTATTTCATTGCATGTCAGTTTGGGACGATTGCGGAGACGAGGATAGATAGCGATAATAAACATAAAATGCAAATCATTGACAATAATGTACTTGACCGACTTATTTCGTCCTTTGACTGGAAGTCATTCCGCGAGTCAGTTTCTGAATTCAATGTCCACGCAAAGTTCGTAGAGCTTATCAAATCCTTCAACGACTTATCCAAACGTACTGTGACAATAAAAAACGGAGACCCGAGTGTGTCTGGTTAAATGAGGACGTCCTCGCCGCCATTAAAGAAAAAGACGTCCGATGGGCTCGTAGTCGGCGAGCACCAACGGATGACGAATTACGTTCAGAGTTCCGTGTAGCGAGGAACAGGGCTAACGCATTACTTCGTTCCGCCAAACGGCAACATTTTAAGGGAAAGTTTGCAAAGGCGCGTGGCAGCTCTGCGGAGACTTGGTCTATTGTTAACAATTTGCGAGGTTCGAATTGTAGGCGAACTGTGGACGACGTGATAAAGCGTAATTTCGGTGAAAACTTCACGGAAATAACGGAACGTTTCAATTCTTTTTGTAAATCCCATCAATGTCCCCCAAAATACGTCTGAGCCTGAGGCTGAGATAGAAAATAACGAAACCTCTGCTTTTCTCTTTCCAATGAACGAAGATGACTTGCGCTCTTCGCTCTTCAGCATTAAACCTACCAGGTCGCCTGGCATAGATGGCATAACTGTCGGTTGTCTTCAGCGTAATTTCGAATATATTAAAGATGTTGTTGTTTTCATGATGAACAGCTTTATGGACTCGGGTGTGATTCCGGACCAGTTGAAGACTGCCGTTGTAAGGCCCATATTTAAGGGTGGCCAATCTAAAAATATAGAAAATTACCGTCCAATCTCGATTCTACCCGTGCTTGGACAAATTTTAGAGAAACACATTTTTTACATTATGAATAATTTTATTGAGAAGTTTTCGCTGTTATCCAGCAGGCAGTACGGCTTTGTTTCTGGAAGTGGCACACAGCAACTTTTGGAAGATGTGGCTGATGAGATATATTCGGCATTTGAAGGTAACATGTTCTCTTGTGCAGTATTCTTGGATGTGAGCAAAGCTTTTGATACGGTAAACCACGAACTTTTATTAAAAAAGCTATGGAAATTCGGTTTCCGTGGTCCTTTTCATTCATTGTTAGCGAATCTGTTGGACAGAAGATCACAGGTCGTCTCTGTCAGCAAAGTACACAGTACCTCGCAGTTTTTACAAGCCGGTGTTCCTCAGGGATCGGTGCTGTCTCCTTTGCTTTTTAATATTTATGTTAATGACTTGGAATCTGTTCTTTATGGGTGTAGATTATTTCAATATGCGGATGATACTTTACTTGTTTCACGTCATGTAGACTTTTCCAAAGCTGTAAACATTTTGCAATCAAATGTTGTCCACCTAATGGATTGGTATAGTTCTAATCGCATAAAGGTCAACCCCTAAAAACCCAACTTATTTGTTTTAGAAATCCTTTAAAACCGGGTTTCTTTAATGTTCCTTTTTGCCTGCACAGTTCTGCTTGTAAACCCTGCTTTTGTGCTCCTGTACCCTGGGTAGACTCAACTAGATATATGGGACTCATTTTTGAATTTGACATGTCTTGGAATAAACACATGGCTCACGTATGTGGGGCTCTAAGAAAAGTGGCTTGCATGATGTATAATATGAAAGTGTTTGTACCTTTCACTGTTAAAAAAATTATTGTCCATGCACTTGTTTACAGCGTTTTGAGATACGGAGTTACGATTCATGCATTTTGCACAGCGTCCTGGCGGGTTAAAATTGATAGTATTCTGAAAGGAATCTTGCGTAGTGTTGCATACAATTCTACTTTCTCATCCAGTGAAAATTTGTTTACTGACATGCAGATGCCTTCATTGCTTCATTTATTTAAAGAAACAGTAGTGCTCCGACACTTTTGGAATGACAATTTTAAAACGCTTCATAAGCCTGCACGCCTTCTTCGTGTTTCTCCTCGCTTTAATGTAGAGAGATGTGTGACTAGATATGGGAAAAGAATGCGCCGTTCTTATGTTTCAGAGGTCTTTAATGCTCTTCCTGAGGATATATACAGTATTACTGGCAAGGCAATGTTAAAAAAATGGCTTCGTTCAAATATTTCCGAAAGCTAAATTGCGTCATGCTAATCCTCGCATTTTTTAATTTGTTAATTTTAATTTTTTTTTCTTTGTTGCTGTTCTTGTTGTTGTGATTTGTTTTGTTTCGGGGTTGTTTATTGAAAGCTTTCTTGTATGTGTAAATGATTATGGTTCTCGTTTGTTGCCTGTCCGACTTGCCCGGTTCAGTCGTACAAGCCTATAACGGCTTAGACGAACCTGTCTCTTGTGTACTGATACCTGCTGTGACAATAAACATTATTATTATTATTATTATTATTATTATTATTATTATTATTATTATTATTATTATTATTATTATTATTATTATTATTATTATTATTATTATTATTATTATTATTATTATTATTATTATTATTATTATTATTATTATTATTATTATTATTATTATTATTATTATTATTATTATTATTATTATTATTATTATTGTTATTATTATTAATATCTTCGAATGTTTGTGAATGCCCAATTTCCATTCCCTGTTTGTGGAAACAGTGGTGTTACGCCACTTTTGGAATAATGATTTTAAACGTCCCTTCGTTCCTAACAGGAATCTGCGTCACGTCCCGTTTTGTCATTCCCCGCTGTGTAACTCGCTGCAAGCAAAGAATTCGCTTTCATTACGTGCCATCTGTCTTCAATAAGTTACCCGATTGTGTCTTTGAGTGTACTGCAAAAAGAAAATTGAAAAAAATGTTGATGAATTCTAGGCTTTAGCATTTCGTCTTCACTCTGTACTGTTTCTCCGTTTCATGAAAGTGTTCTTTGTTTTTGCTTTTTCTATTTTTGAATGTTTTCGCTGTCCGATTTGCCGGGTATTGTCACAAGCCTCCTTTGGCTTGGACAAACCCGTATTTGTACAGTGCTATTGAACATATGTGGAATAAGAATTTATTATTATTATTATTATTATTGTTATTATTGTTATTATTGTTATTATTGTTATTATTGTTATTATTGTTATTATTATTGTTATTATTGTTATTATTATTGTTATTATTATTGTTATTATTATTGTTATTATTATTGTTATTATTATTATTATTATTATTATCACAGCGGGAAGGCCATTCCAGTCAGTGGAGTTTTGGTGCAAGGAGGAATCATTAAAAGATGTCCCGTAAAAGGGGATTCATACTTTAAGTTCATCATCGGTGCGTGATGATATGTAAGATAGTTGTCAAACTGCCGAATACGTAGCGGTAAAGTATTAATTTGCGCCGCTGTATTTTGATTGATGGGATGTCAGCGAGCGAATCCCTTTAGAAAGCGGGCCCGACGAGGCATCGCTGCCGCTTTGTATGCTGTGCGTCCCCACCGAGCGCCGAGCTGATGGTATTCGTAACAGAACTCTCTGTATTATAACGCAGTCTTTTTCCGTGGCAAGTGTGCCTAAGCAAATACATACATAAAGAAGCATTGGGCGGCGAAATGGCGTCAGAGTATCTACATCCCAAGAGACACGCTCGGGCAGACAGACGCTGCATTGTTACGCCTACTTTTCACTTGCCTCCGCGTACTCTTCCTGGTCTTTGTTTATTTCTTGCGACGTACTGAGAGCCCGAGGCCGACGTTTGACGTGACAGTTCGGCAGCGCAATATCCTGCGGATCTAAACTAAGACACCGACGATGCTCCCGGAAGATGGAAGGCGCCGAGCGACAGTGTTTCACGGTGACCCAAGCGGATTCACAGACGACAATGCGCAAGTTCCGCCATTGCTTCTTCTTGTTGGTTCGTTTTTGTGACAAGATTAATATTATACGCATGTTCCTTCCTTCCTTTCGCGTCACGCCTTGGCGCCTGTAATCTCTCGCGAGTTCCCGTGGAGTCGTTCGGGCGATGATATACTAGAACGGCTAGAATAGCTTTTGTCGCAGGATATAGTCTTCGCGTAAGTAATGCCGTTTCTATCTCTGAATTTTTTGGGTTCTTTTTATGCGAAAATAAACGAAGCATTGCTGCCGAAAATTGCCTCAATATATTTTAGTGGAAAAGGGGGTGGAGGCTGGAGCCTCAAACATTCCTGTCTACGCCACTAGGTCTCAGTCTAAAGCGAGCTTAGGAAAGACATCGTTCATGATTTAAAATGTAATATTTAAAGAGGGGCAATTAAATTAAATGCTTTTCTATACAGAAAACGAAGTTCTAAAAGCATTGTCGTTTTCTTCTTACAAACCACATGTAACCTTGGAGGGAGGGGATTGCTAGGCCCCGGGTTCGGCCTTTTCTAGTTGACGTAGCAAACCTATCCTCACGGTCTTGATATCTATTGTCACTGACAGCTTGAGGAGCGCAGAGCGTGGCTTGTTGTGGAGGGTAAGAGCAGGGCAAAACGAGACATTTTGAGTTCAGAGCAATCTGTATTCGAATCGTGCAATGTGATTAATTGGATATTTTGCCAACATCTGCCGGCACTTCTCCGCTTTACTTCGTAGAAAATCTGCTACAATTAATGTAAACCCGCCAACGTAAAAAAAAAAAGCTCCGCTAACGTTTTTGGGTATACGAGCCGCCAAAAGCGGGGTTTAATTCTTCCCTTGGATTCATTTGGAGGCGTGCAGCTGAGTTTTACTGTAGCAGGCTAAGCCCTTATCATAATTGTCTGTTTCGTTAGCTAACTCGGGATAAGGTTTTATCGCTTTAGATTTTGATTGTTAATATGATGAAATTGTTTAAATAAGAGCGTACTCAAGGGGCAAATACGCGACAATATTGCCAGGCACGTCGACCGAGCGCGCGTGGCCGAATGGTCACCGTACCTGGCTTTCGCGCGAAGGCCTCAGGTCCGATTCCAGGGAACGGACGCTTCTTTTCTTTATTCTTCCAATTTAGCATTCTCGTATGTTCGATAACCCTGTCGTCTGATCGGGGTACGAATGTTTTACGCACCAAATGTTCTACGCCGAATGTTCCAGAAACCTATCTGGGTACAAAATATGCTCCGAGTGGCGATCGGGGACCAGTCTCGCTTTTTCGCTCGGTCGTGCCATTCCGCCAACCTCCTTCGCCTGCAACGCTGCTACCTCTTTGATTTTTTTTTTCGGCACAAGTACGCCAAGTTAAACGTTTAATTTCTGTTGATTCGTCGCCTCATCATCTATCATTCGTGGCAATATCACTATCAACAGGCGCAAAATGATTCTTGGGGGTTCAATGTTGCTTCCTGATCTAAAGCCGTTTTTTTCTTTAATTTTTATCTAGGACGATTTGGACGTAAAAAAGGCAGTTCTTAATGATGCAAACATCACACGAAGAAAGCTCTTGAAAGTGCGCATCAGCAGCGGCAGTCTATTCGCGCTGCAGCTAAAGTCATCGGTAAACTAAGGATCTAGTCCAATGGCGTGCAATAAATCTTTAACGAATGCAAGAAAAGCAAGTGCATCAGAGAAAAGTCAGTTAGGGTCCAAACAACAAGTTTTTTTCCGACCAGCGAAAAAAAAAAAATGCTTGTTTATGTTACGTCTTGGCTGCCATCCGCCGTTCGGCCCAGGCGAGACGCGATTATGACACGCTCCTGTGGTGGCCAGTACGGAAAACGCCCCTTTATTGTTTCCAACACAGATATATAGAGAACGCCACGACTCCTGACGTCAACAGGGAAACTGCTATCGGCTTGATAACAGCGGGCAGACAGGATGTAAACAACGACAATGCAAAATTTCTTCTCTTAATATTGCAAACGATCGATCGGTTTCCGTGTCCGCGTTGAACGTCGTAAGGCTGGTTGGTCTTGACCGTCGGGGGCTGGCACGTCTTGCTCGCTCAGTGGCTCCTGGTTGTCCGGCTGTCCTAGTGTCACCGGCGGCCCGACGTTCCCCGAATCGTCTTTAGGGGTACCCCAACTTTCAGTCGGACCTTGTCTGCCGCGGACCTGGTCCATGTGTCGACGGACTGTTCCCTCCGGAGTCTCGATGACCAGCATCCTTGACCCGAGCTTGTTCTTGACGGTCCCCGGTGACCATCTTTCACCTTGGCCGAAGTTGCGCACCCACATTGGTGCTCCGAGGTCCCAGGAGTCTCTTGAACCTGCACATCGTCGGACAATAACGCAGGCCGGAACGGTACACTCATGTCCAGGCGCGAACGAATGCGGTACCCGAGAAGTATTTCCCCTGGGGACTTGCCACACGCTAAAGGCGTCCGACGATAATTGATCAGAAGCTGCGCCAGCCTTTTTCCCAAATCTCCCCCAGTTAACTTAGCGAGGCCGAACCTGATCGTCCTGACTGCACGTTCAGCTAACCCGTTAGACTGAGGATGATAGGGCGCACAGCGGAGGTGACACACATTGTTTCTTTTCACAAAGTCTTCAAAATGCTGACTAATAAACTGAGGTCCATTATCAGAAACGATTGTTCTGGGCAGACCGAACCTGCTGAACAGTTCTCGGAGTTGATTCACCGTCGCCTCTGCCGTCGTTGATCGCATGATGCAAGCTTCAATCCATTTGGAATGGGAATCAACGACAATTAGCAACATCCTTCCCTCAACTGGTCCTGCATAATCGATGTGCACTCTCGACCATCTTTCTTGTGTCTCTGGCCAATTCACCGGTGAGCACGCGGGCGGCATTGGAGCGGCTTGTACGCACTCGTTACAATTTCCGCTCAGTTGTTCCACCTCCCCGTCCAGTCCCGGCCACCAAAACAACGACCGCGCATTTCTCTTCATGGCTGATACTCTCTGGTGGGATTCGTGCAGCAGCTTCAGGATGTCTGGGCGGGCCCGTGTGGGAATCACGAGGCGCCGGCCCCAGTAAAGTAACCCACGGCACGTAGACAGCTCGAGCTTCCGGGAAAAATAGGGCTGTACCTCTGTCTGGTTCTTCAGAAGGCTAGCAGGCCAGCCGTTCTGCACGTACTTGATGACCTGCAACAACGTATCGTCTGTTTTCATCAAGTCTTCTAGCCGCTGCGCGGACATGAATGCTTCGTCTACGCGGTGCAACGTCAGCACGAATTCCGGGAGGTCCTCTTCCACTGGTGGTCCTTGCCGTGGAAGTGGCAATCGACTCAGCGCGTCAGGGTTTCCGTTTTGTTTTCCCGGTCGAAATTCTATTTTGTACCGAAAATCGCTGAGTAGCAGAGCCCACCTTTGAATCCGTCCAGACGCCAGTAGCGGGACAGGCCGGTCTTCTCGTAGCAGACCCACAAGTGGTTGATGGTCCGTGACTAATACGAATTGGCGTCCCAGTAAATGATCACGGAACTTGATTACGCCAAAGATCAACGCAAGTGCCTCCTTTTCTAGTTGCGAGTAGTTTTTTCCGGCGGAGGTCAATGTTCTTGACCGAAAAGCTATCGGCGTATCGATGCCCCGGATCTTGTGCGATAGGACGGCGCCTACTCCTGTTGGTGATGCGTCACATTCCAGTCGCAGTGGCTTCTCAGGGTCAAAAAATGTCAGGACCGGTGATGTCAGCAACGCGACCTTGGCCTGTTTGGCGGCCTTATCTTGCCTTGGTCCCCAATTCCACCTTTTATCCTTGCCGAGCAGCTCGTATAACGGTGCTAACAGGGTCGACATATTGGGCAAGAACCGGTGATAATACGT
Organism: Ixodes ricinus; assembly: GCA_037355805.1. Lineage (NCBI taxonomy): Eukaryota > Metazoa > Arthropoda > Arachnida > Ixodida > Ixodidae > Ixodes > Ixodes ricinus. Next base: position 293,363 of record JAZHYW010010089.1, on the reverse strand, counting down.
CAGAAGCCCAAGGAAGGAGCGAAGTTCGCTTACATTTGACGGCGTCGGTGCACCAAGTTTTTCTCGATTGGATGTAGTCCTTCCTTGTCGATCTGGTGCCCCAGGTAAGTGATGTCCGGCTTCCTGAATTGACATTTTGATCGCCGAAGCTTGACACCCATGTCACGGAAGCGTTGCAGCACCATCCTCAGGTTGTCGGTTCCCGGTTGTTCCGCCACCAGGACGTCGTCCAGGTACACTTGCACACCCTCCAGATCTGCGAGCATGCTCTCCATCTTCCTCTGAAAAATCGCCGGCGTGGAAGCAACTCCAAACGGAAGACGATTGAAGCTGAAAAGGCCACGATGAGTGTTGATAACTGTTAATTCCTTCGACTCTTCGTCCAATGCCACCTGGCTGTAAGCATCCCTAAGGTCTAAGGTGCTAAATAAAGAACCGCCCCGCAACGACGCAAACATATCAGCTATGTTAGGTAGCGGATACTGCTCTGTGTTGCACGCCCTGTTCGCTGTCAGCTTAAAATCGCCGCACAGGCGTATCGAGCCGTTCTTTTTCTGCAGCGGTACAATCGGTGCTGCCCATTCAGAATGGCTTACAGGTGAGAGAACTCCGGCCTCTACCAACCGCTCCAGCTCCTCTGACACTTTTTCGCGAAGCGCGTATGGAACAGGTCTTGCCTTCATAAACTTCGGCACCGCTCCCTCCCTCAGATGAAAACGTACCGGTGGTCCCTTGATGGTCCCCAGTCCTGGCTCGAACAGGTCTTGAAACTGCAACAGCAGGTCTTCCACCTCTCTCGTTGAGCTTGCAACCACGCTTGACACCAGAGGGTCCAGTAAGTTCAGTTTGGCGATTACATCTCGCCCACACAGGCTTGGTCCGGGGCAGTTCACAACCACGAGCGAAGCCGGCACCGTGACCTCATGGACGGTCGCCCTCATGTGTAGCTCCCCGAGGATGGGCAGCTGTCCCAAGTAGCATCGGAGACTCAGCTTGGTTGCCGACAGCGCCGGCCACTGGTCCTTGTGCTCATTGTACATATCTCGGGAGATAACACAAACAGGAGAGCCCGTGTTGACTTCCATAGTCAGTCGTACACCCCCCCCCCCCCCAGCAGATCTGCCTTCGGACCGGAGGTTCAAAACTTGCCCGTGTTCGAGGTTGTACCATGTACACTGATGCCAAGTCCAGGTCCTCGCCCTCTGACGCCGTCGCAGCTGCAATCGTCGAGCTTGGTCGTCCTGCAGTTGCAACGTCATGATGCGCCCCACATTTCTTCGCGAAATGGCCTTGTCTGCCGCATCGGAAACATCTGGCGAATCTGTGCCGACACGCGTCCCGTGCATGTGAACTGTTTCCGCATCGCTCGCATTCTTCTTTTCTTGTATTGTACCTCCTTCCCAGGTCTGGCTGTTTTCGGGACTTCCCGGCTATTCTGTGTAGCTCCGCTTCATTTTTTACCTCCTGACTTTCCATGTTTTTTACCTCCTTTGTGGCTACCTCTGCCGCGATAGCCAAATCTTCTGCCTCCGCCAAGGTCAGGTCTCGCCTTGCCAGTAGCTGACGTTGGACTGTCTGGTTCCGCACTCCGCAAACAATGCGATCCCGCAGCATGCGGCCCAAGCTGTTTCCGAAATTGCAATTTTCCGCGATTTTCCTCAGTTCCACGATGAAGTCTTGCACCGACTCGCCTTCCCGCTGTTGACGATTGAAAAACTTGTAGCTTTCAGCTATTTCGTTAGGCTTGGGCGCGTAATGTCGACCCAGGATGTCGACAACTTCCTTGTAAGTCAGTTCGTTGACCCTTCGAGGCGCGCATATTCCGCACAGTATTCCAATCGGCCTCGAGCCGAGCGCGGCTACCAACAGTGCGTGCTTCCTCTTGTCTTCTGTAATAGCATTTCCTTCAAAGTAGGCTTCAACTCGAACAACATAAGTTTCCCACTTATCTTCTGCGTCGTGGAAGAAGGGAACTTGAAACGCCGTGGCCGCAGTTGCCATTCTTGGGGTCTGTCCTTGCTTGTCGTGCCCGTTGCGTGAGTTCAGCTCGTCGCCACTGTTACGTCTTGGCTGCCATCCGCCGTTCGGCCCAGGCGAGACGCGATTATGACACGCTCCTGTGGTGGCCAGTACGGAAAACGCCCCTTTATTGTTTCCAACACAGATATATAGAGAACGCCACGACTCGTGACGTCAACAGGGAAACTGCTATCGGCTTGATAACAGCGGGTAGACAGGATGTAAACAATGACAATGCAACAGTTTAGCATATTGTTTGCATGGAAAAGTTCCTGTTTGGGCTGACGTACAATGATGTGCAGAAAATAGTTTACGCTTACTGCGAAACAAATGACACCGAGGAGGAAGGTTATACCGCGTGAAGAAGCTAAGCTTCGGACTATTTGTTCACTGAATAAGCCGGTAAGGCACAAGCGTCCTGCAAATCGCGCGACGAACGTCATATGTGACTGACAGTGCCCGATGTGCTAAACACTATGGAGCAAAACAGCTCCCGTATTGTATGGATCCAATGCACGACGAACGAATTGCGGGTTCGCGAAGATTGCGGAGCCAGTGGCCCACGGAGAGCACTTCGAATGTTCCGAGTGCAAGGACTCAGCCGTCATTTCTTCTTAACGGGGTGTCTCATTTTGCACCACTAGATGTCTCGTTTTGTCCCGGGGGTCGGGGCAAAATGAGGCATTTTGTGACTTTTTATTAATAATTAATATTTCGTAGTTCCACTAACACGAGTCTAGTCACATTTAATTAGCACAATGCCAAGACAAAAAAAAAGTTTTCGCACTGCTTTTTTTTATTTGGAATAAAAATAGAAAACAAAACAAGGTGTATTTGCAAATCTTTGTCTCATATTGGCCCGCCTTATCTCACACACTTCCTGCTTCGTTGTTCGGCGTTCATATTGGCAGATGCGGCAATCAAATTTGCAGAGGCGCAATAATAATTAAGAAGCTCAAGGCTCGCCATGCCCTTCTCAGGCTGTTGGCGACTGTGGGACGCGTTCGTCTATCCCTTACTAAGGAAGGATAATGCACGACCATCTCCCCTCTCTCACGTACCTATAGCGATACAACAACTTTAAATCCAAACATCAACAAGACCACGAAATGTTTTTTTTTCCGTCTCGATTTTATTAAATACCCTTTATACGTAATCCCATATACTCGTGATATAAAATAAAGACGTTCGTGTTTAGCTCTACGCTCTACTCTTTTGATATGCGTTTTGATGGTGGTAATCAACTATACTAAAAATATAGGTAGCGTAGAAAATGGTAACAAAATAAAGGAAATAGCTAACATCGCGCCTATTCTTGAAAAGAATGAAGGCTGCAACATGTTAGACGAATCTGAGGGCAGTCAATTTCGATTCGACATTAAGACAGAACCGAAACCAGCAAACAAGTAAATATATAAAAAGCGCCGCACGCACGCGTGCATGGAAAGGCTCACATGTGCGCCTTCCTCGTCCTAGTGACAGATTAACCCAACTGCTTGACAAGCACACGCCTCGCATTCGGTTCTCAAGACGGAAATGGCAACGCGCTAGAGACGCTTCCCAGAAAAGCGCGTTCCTTTGATGCGACCGCCGCAGATCTCTCCCGCGCCTCCCGAAAGCTGCTACCCGACAATTTGCAAACCAGCCCTCGGGCAGGTCCCCCGCAGCCGCTCGCTGCGTTCATCTAAACTCTCGTCTTGAAAAGCAAATTCGTAATACATTTCGATCGGGCGCCAGATTTCGAAAATGCGCGACACTGTGGTTTTACTTCTGCTTATCGGGAAGAGTGCAGTCGCACTGCTCGTATAGTATGCGGAGAGCAAGTCGTCTGCTTCTTGCGCAAGAGTTGCGGTGACGTCAGAAGATGCCGAGCTCTGATTGGCTCTTCTTGAAGGATAGTGGGTAGACCTCAAAGCAAGCTGCCTTGAGGTCTACCCACTATCTTTCATTCAGAACCAATCAGAGCTCGGCGTTCTGACGTCACCACAACTCCTGCAAAGAAGCAGACGAACTTGCGGTCCGCACACGAAAGACACGGCGTTCGGTGCAGACATGATGAGAAAATTACCTGCGGGCACTCCTCAAACCACGTTCGAAGGTTCTATAGATATGTAGATATATCTATAGAACTTTCTATAGATATGTATGTTTGGAGCATGGCTGCAGACATTTTTTTGTATGACCAATGTGACCGTCATACAAGGACTGCCTCAGACACTGTCTGTAGATTGTCTCTTGTGTCATGTCAGTGTGACAGCGGCTTAACTCTCCAAAACATGCCATCGCAACATGCATGCAAATCGACCACAGCGACCCGTGAAATATTAATCCTCCTAGACAGGCGAGCATAAAGAGCCGAATCAAATCCAAATCGCGTCTTTAGACTGTTCAACGCAGAGTATCGGCCCACCAATATAGGTGAGCGCCTTTGGCGTGCGAAACGTGTCGGTGACAGGCGCGCAGATTGCTTAGCGGGGGTGTCTCCCTAGCTCGAGTTTTCGTTGCTTGGGAAGTCAACGCGGTGTCTTCTTATTGAACGTCTGCAGCGTGGTGGCTGCTCGCCGAGACACGCGGCCGCATCGATTCGGGTTTTAATTAAAGACGTTACCGTCGGAAGCGCTCTTGCTTGAGCGGCGCCGAAGCCAGCTTGCTTCACCGGGCGCCTTTGCTCCACCTCACCAACGAAAGAAGCAGAACTCGCATCCGGACTCGTTCGTGCGCATGCGCGCCGGTAGCAGACGAGTTCATTTTGCCCCTTGTTTTAACTTCGTCCGGGTTTGTATGCGCACGCTGATTGGTAGCAGACGGACATGTGCCCTTTTTGCCTATGTGCTTACGCGACTGGCGAGTGTACTAAGAAAAGGGCAGGGTTCCAAACGCCGATGGTTGATTGCGGCGCTCGGTATTCAACCGCTACGTACAAAACTACAATGGTGACAACTTCCCACCACTACTTGAAAAATAAAAACATTCTCGGGATGACATCGTACAAATCAGCAACAAATTTCGAGGGGACACTGAAAGTAATTTCAAACAATTCTCAAGTTTTATTATATTGTCGTCGTAAATTAAATAAAGGTAAAGAAAACGGAAGGTGCAGCACGAAAATGTTAGCCTCCCAGAGGGAGGGGGGGCAGCTTTTAATGCAAAAGCATTAACTGTCCCATGGAGCGAAGCCGGCGTTGTCTATAACCGTTGTCTGTAACCGTCTGTAGCAGAAGAACAGCACCTAAATTCCCATTCCCAATAAAACACAAAGAAAAGCACAGCAACGCAATGCTTCGTCACGGAAGCCGTCGTGAAGCCGGCAGGGTTCGCCGCGCCTGCGCAGTGGGGGAGCGGGATGTCACCGCCGGAGGAAGATAGCGCGCTGCTTCTAGGAATGCGCTGCGTGTAGGAATGCTTTCGCATTCCTACACATAAGCTGTCTTAAGTGTCTCTGCCGAATTGTTTGTACTGCATGCAAAAATAAAATAAAACTTTTTTTTATTAGTGATTGTTTGTTACACCACTGAGAGCCGAGAGGAAACGTTGCTGACGTCACCCGTTACGCTTGTCCGGAAAAGTTAAAACAAATATACAGGGTTATTTTTTTTTTTTTTACCAGCTGTTGTTTGTGGATATATTCTTTCGGGGGTCCAATATGCAGGAATAAACACAAAATACTCGTACTGCTATATAATCTTGAGCACTCATCGAATCCTTCTACAAAAGTTCCTCGAGTGTGGCGAAGGAGGTTGTTGCAAAACATGGCAGCAGAGATCGCGAGTACCTCCATCACATGGCTATGCGTGCAGTCAAAACAGATCTCAAAGCTGCAGCGCCGTGCCCTTTCTAGGTCATCCCATTTGGACTGTGCCGCCATGGCAGTTCCCGTACCCATCTCTATTGTTGAGGCCGAGCGTCGCCACCAGCACTTCATACATCTGCTACCGAAAGCTCCGTTTCACTGGTTTTTGACAGTGTGAAGCCCGTCTTGGACGCACAACATGCATCCGCAGGTATGGAATAATATCATCAACAAATATCCATTGTGAACTGTAAACTCAAAATTTATTTTAGCATCTCTTTGACCTCAGCTGTTTTCGTAGTTTATACATTCAACGAAAATGCGCACGATTATTATCGTGCTTAGTCATATTTCTATACCTGCCTATCGCAGCGCTTTCTCTTTAAGGACGCATCGTCGCAGCAATGGTATAATGGAGCTTAAAAGCAAATCGATAAATAGCGACGTAGATTCTTTTTTACAAGTTTGACATCACAGTTTCTTAATAGGATCCTGGACTCGCCCACCCTGGTATACTTATGCATTCTAGCAGCTGCTGCAACCAGTTACTGTAAGAAGTCGGGGTGCAGCATTCTGGCGCTATACAATACTTATTTACAAGGGCACGAAGGTGCCAACTTACATGTAGACTCTAGTTTGAAACATTCTGGGCAAAATAAAAAATGTTGAGTTGCAACATGCGGCCATTTTGGTACTCTGTCGGACGCAGCGACAAAAAGAGCCATAATTGCGAGTTAGGCGTTCTTTTCAGGATACCATATCAATGATGATTCCCGGTTTTACCATTATATGACATCAAAATACGTTCGCCAAATATGTTTTCATGTTTCTTTATTGTTGTAATGTCTTTTGTTTGTGGCTGCATTCTCAAAACGCAGTCACTAAACCTGCATAAAAATGTACAGAGTATGTGTTCACTTCTTGCCAATGCCGAACTGCAGGTGATGTGATTACTGCGCCATTTGCGCCGAACTGCGCCAAAGAGCTTACCCTGTTACATCCTGCTACATTTATCCCAAATATTAAGAATTTGCGCCAACGTTGTTCCAAAACTTGATTTCACTCGATTAATACTAGGGTGGAAAATAAAAATCAATATGATTTAAATCATCATAGTGAAAAAAAAACAACAACACCGAGACATGGAACGAAAGAAGTGGGACAACCACACGGGGTGTTGCGGTTGTCCACCTGTTTTTGTTCCTTATCTTTTTTTTTTCACTATGATCGTTTCCCACCTCGCCTGCGCAGTAACTCTCATTTCATGATTTAAAACATAATTTAGATCATGATTTAAATCATGATTTAAATCGCACCGATTTGTAACTGAATAAATAAATAAATAAATAAAAGCGCTCCATTGATATGTCGCCAAGGCACCCAGTATAGCAGTGTAAACTTGGCGGTCCGGCATATTTTCGATTTCTTTTGCGCATTATCCTTTCTTTCTTGGCTCGAAAAACTTTTGTCAACGTTATAAACGAGCCTTTCTTAAAGGTATTACGCCCATTTGACCTCGGATATCCCTTCAAAACCTTCGCTCTTGTGAAATGCAGTTACAGGGTTACCGCATAGATGGCGCCAGAATGCCAGTGTGTTCCCTCGTCCTAAGACATTTTAAGAAGTTTTAACAGATCTCGTCTCTCTCGGTCGTACTCGGTTGCAAGAGTGTGAACGGGCCTTAACGCGGCGTAGGGATGTAGGGGCACGCGGGCGCGACGTCACCAGTGCAGCCGTTCAATCGGCTGGCCCCACGGTGTTGCTCGCGCGCCCACCGATAAAGCTCGCTACAACGTTGTGCTTAACATTCTCTCTAGAATTTGAGCACCGAGACAGCTTGGATGATTGACATCTCGTGCCGCATGAAGCCATCGTCGCGACAGTCCAATCAGCACGCTCTGGGAACTTCGGCCCCAACTTTGTGTTTGACGAGTTTACCGACCTAGGCTTGCGTAACGGGCGCATCAAAGCAAGCATTAGGCTTGTGCGATGCCACCCAACAGTTTAACGTAGCAACTTAGCACCTGGGAACCCGCATGTGAACTGAAGCTTAACTATATACAGGTGTCCTTATGATGTCTCGGGTATCTTATGCTACAGTTAGGCACACAAACACACGCACATACACAGATATACGAATCCGTTAGCAGATGCATCGTCAAACATAAAAAAACCATAGTAAAAAAAAGAAGAGCAAGCAATTAAATTTTTGTTGACAAAGCAAAATTATGCATTAAGCATAAAAGGAAAAGGCGACTATACTAAACACAAATATACAACATCGAGTCCAAATGTGAAGTGTCGCAACCCCAAGGCTGCAAGGTGTAACCTACACTAAGAAAAATAAAAAAATATAAAACAAAAAACTATTTAAAGAAAAATAATAAAAATTGATATGCAGGCCATACATTGATGCCCAGTCGAAGATCTTGTCAGAAAGTGATACTTCTGAGAGCCTTTTAACTGCTTGCAGCGAAGTAAGATAATAATAATAATAATAAAAATAATAATAATAATAATAATAATAATAATAATAATAATAATAATATTAATAATATTTATTCATGAGAGAATAATAATAATAATAATAATAATAATAATTAATATTATTATTATTATTATTACTACTACTAACACAACAACAACTACTACTACTACTACTACTACAGAGCAAGCTAAAATGGAAAAGGCCTCTGCTACATCCACCTCGCTGCCATACATGTACCGCTAGAGTCGCGAGGCGGTACCGCGGCCTCATTAAACCGTTGAGCCGTCACAGGAAGAATGGGGCCCAAATGGAGACTCGGTAAACACACCCGTCGGAGAGGCTTTCCAGGCACCCTACCTAAACTAGCTCCAACTTTCTTGGGTCGACCGGACTGACGGAAAACAGAGGTCGACTGAGGCGAAACCGTCCTGCGCTAGACATATAGGAGTTTTGCGAGTAATTCTGAACAGGTCCGGTGCTGGTTTATACGGCAACGTGTACGCGTTTGGATTACCAACAAATGAAGGTAGTATAAGGGCTACATGGGGGCTTTGCGCAGCGTGTTACGAAAGAGTAATATAGATTCGCAAAATCTTTGCGAAGTTCGAAGTACATCTCGCGCATTATCTACTTGGTAAAGTTCTGAAAGGCTTCCCGAGGTATGTGTCCTCTGCAACGCGTAGACTGGTCGAAAAGTTCATATTATAAAATCACATCTAATCAAATAAAAATTTATTTGGCACGCATTTACCCAAGATGCCGGGAGTACAGGCAAAAGGCGACCAAAATGCTGCTTGACTTTGCTTACAAAAATTTTAGCTCTTGTCAAGTTTTTTTTAAAACGAGGCTAGGTTTATTACAAAACTTCTTTTGTGACAATAAAAAACACATTTGTTTATTATATTGAGAAGAAATATTTCTCGCCACCAATTGAAGTTTCCCTGCATAAAATAAACAGCGTCTAATTGGTAGAAAACAATAGCATTCATGTGTGAATCTACGGTAGAGTAACACCGATAGTTTGAAACACCTTATTTGACCCTCAGGTATCCTATGTATCTTGCACTTATGTGTTTTGTACCTAACTTGAAGGAACCGTCTCCAGTGTCTTCTCGGAGAATGACACTCATTTATTTTAGACACACAGAGGCCCTCTAACGGACACAGTGGCACGTGACATCACGCCGTGACGTCACATAGCGTCATGACGTCACGTGCGACTCAGTACACGTGAGACCGCGACGGACGCCACATATCATCCTTTCGAGTGGGGACAAGAGCGCCCTTAAGAGCTGTCGCTGTAAGAGACACTTCTATAGACAACAGAGGTAATCATCATTAATATCTTGGAAGGAACCGACGGGGTGCACTGTGCACTTTTAATATAAACAAGGAAGTGCCGTAATCCACTACACTAGTACGTTTTTACCAGGGTACCTGTAGTGCCCAGGGAAACCATAGCAACCTCCTGAACCTTCCGCGTTTTCGGAGACAAAGTTAAGCAACCTTGCATGAAACAAAAAAAAAAACTCAAACAAATATAAAATATAATTTTTATGTACCTCGATGAGACACGTATGTCATAAAATAAACTTCTAAAAAAAAATCTTTAAGTGCACAATTTACGTCCTGACACTCATTTTAGTGGTTTTATTTTGGACAATATTCGGGAATTGCTTCCAACTCAAAATGCGTCTCTCAGCGTAAGTACTTCAGCAATATTTGTGATTTAAAGTTTACCTTGTGGAATGCCTCGCGTGTCATCCAGCCACTTAAAATTGTGTGTTTTTAGGGGGAGGTGGAAGGAAGTTTAGGCTGTTCAGTATTCCTCTAAGGGGACCATTATACGATTTTATTTTAGACTTTGGCTACCTACAGCTCAGAATAAACACTTCGCGTTCATAAAAAAAGAAAATAATCAAGTTTTGTGTACACGTGCTTTTTTTGTCTTTTTTTAACGTGGAACATGTTTCCCTGAGCCGGACGGCGATGTTTACACAAAAATAATAATATTCCCCCAGGGATGGATGGATAATCCGCTTATTCGGGCCTCCTGTAGTTTGAGCACAAAAAGAGACCAAGCTTCAGACGCAGCAAAACAAAAAAAAAAAAAAATAAAAAAAATATCAGCGATTTTTATCTCCAGAGTTTTATGACGGAAAGGATGGTATGTTTATTTAAGAAGAGGTCGTTTATTTTTGTCTAGAATACATCAAACAGCCGTTTCGGGGAGGGGGAGAGAAGGGGGCGGGGGCGAAGAATCTGTTGTTTATTCATTTCCCCACTACATTTAGCGAGCAAACAAAATTGTTTTATTATGCATGTGACGTCAATATCCGGGCTGACTTTAGCGGGAAAACAGAATTTCTGAATATTTCTCGTTACGTTTTCCTAGGCGACATCATTTTCCCCGCTAAATTTAGCCAGAAAACTATATCGCAGTACAGGTGACTAACGTCAGGTCTCTTGACGTTATTTTCCCCATAAATTTATAGCTGAAATACGCTGACTGACGGACGGACGGACAAAATTCTGCGATTATGGGGTTCTGTTAGGTCGCATTTTGTTGTTTCACAACACCTGCGTAGCCTATTGTCGCCTCGGCATCTTCTGAGAAAAACGGGGCACACTCCTTGCGAGATAACCGCACTCGGGAGAGAAGAGTCATTCGATGATTCCCGACTTCTGTTTCTTAGCCATCTTGGGGTTGCAGAGAACAACGGCATGAAGCCGGGCTGACGTCCCCAAGAGTCATCTAAAGGAGACCGTAGGGTTGCCTCCCGTTACCCATGCACACCTCACGCGGAATCCTGACTTTCCGAATTCAGGAACAATCTAGACGCGAATGTGCGCACCGCCCCTTCACGGCAGCTTGTTCCAGATGTAAAATCTCCCGAGGCGAACGCATAACTGCGATTGCCCGGCGATTCTCCGAGAAAGATACCGCTTCATACACAATGTATCGCATTTTTAGGGCATGGCGAAGATAACTAAGGTACGCTACAGCGCCGAGCAGAAGCACCGCCGCCGCCGCCGTAAAGGCGAAAGCAAACACAGAGTCGACATCGAAGATGGACGAGAATTGCGCACTCGGATATGCAGGTGAATGGGCGCGTTCGCCTTTTCTTTCCTCGCGTAAAAAAACACGGAACGACTGCCGCACTCTTCGAGGCAAGAGAGAGAGAGCACGTTTCGTAATCTCGCCGGTAGCATAGTTCCCGAGAAGTACCAAGAGCGGCGCACATCTGTGCGGCTACCTAGTTGTGCGAGCCCGCACTTTCTCGGGGTTATTCGAGAAGATGGCGGAATCACAAAGCGGAAAAAACGAATTGAAGATGTTTGCAGACGAACATTTTGCCGCTTTCTATAGTTTGTTTTACATTAACAGCGAGTGAAGCCAAATCTACGAGCACGAGCTTTTTGACCTGAACGAAGCTTGCGCTGCACGAGGGCGCATGCTCGGCAAGGCCGTAGAAAGCCCGGAGCTCGATCTTGTAGCTGCTAACAAGTTCGTCAATCGCCCAAACTTGCCGTATTCCTTAGATCCATGTCGTGTGCAGATTATGGGTATTTATATTCGATGATTTATCTTATGTTCCCAACAAACTCTTTGTGCGGTGTGAACTGTAGCACAATTTTGACTTCAGGATTGTTCCGCGTAACCAAATAACTGTAAACAAGTCGCAATAAAAAATAAAAAAACTTTCGGTTGTTTTAAAGCTTTAATCAGTCTCGACGATCACCAAAGTCTACCGCAATCAGCTATACATGGACCGGCAGAGTATGCAGGTTTTAAGTCGAGTCCTCATTTTCCCCCTTTTTGTTTTACCCCGTCCTAAGTATTTTTTAAACATTTTTTTAAACATTCTTTATTTCCATCAACGATGGGGGAAAACCAAAGGAAAAAAGCTGCTGTTTGCAGCTTGACCGGCCCTTTGGTACCCCTACAAGGCAAGCAACACTACACTCAAAAATAAAAAAAACAGAAAAAAACAATAAAAGGTATGTTTTAAGTATTATACAATGCAAGAGATATCATTTCTGCTCACTGACATAACATCAATTCCTAATGGTGCGATATGATTTAGTAGCTCGGGAAGTGCATGTTTAATTCTTTGACGTCCAAAGTTAGTTCGTGATTGTGGTATATGCCATGGATGTATCTGACGTGTTTGACGAAGGGAATTGTGCAAATGAAGGTCCGCAATAGCGAGAAAAGTATCATATTTACCTTTCATGGCAGACTGGAATGTTAATATTAATCGTTGTGAATAAATTTTTGAAACGTCAAGTATGGAGTACTTCTCAAACAGAGGCAAGGATGGGGAGGTTGAAGAGACATTAGCTATGGCTCGTAGAGCTTTTTTTTTTGCAATATTCGAAGTAAATTTAAGTTCGTTGTGCCGGTAGAACCCCACACTAGGTGCGCGTAGCATAAGATGGGATAGAATAGTGATTTAAAAAGTTGAATTTTCACACTTGTGGGTAAAATGTTTCTATATTTATTTAACACACCCACTATTATTGAAAGTTTAGTGCGAACGTGTCTAATATGGTCGTTCCAAAACATGTTATAAGAAAAAAATACACCAAGAGTTTTTACATTTTCAACATATTGAATAATATCAGTGCCATATTTCAGAAGAGAGGATGAGCTTGTTTGAGTTCTGGAATGTAGTTGGAATATTATAGCCTTGCTCTAGCTAGCATTTATATGAAGGGAATTTTTTATACACCAGGTTTTTAATTTTGAAAGGACATTATTTGTTCTGCTAATAAGATGTTCACTATTTGAATCAGAAATGATCATACTTCTATCATCTGCATAAATAATAAAATCTACATCAGAGTCAATAGCAACTATATCGTTTATATAAAAAATAAATAAAAGGGTACCAAGAATGCTTCCGTGGGGAACACCGCAATTAATGGTAAGGAAAGAGGACCTATGCTCGTTTATGGAAACATATTGGCAACGGTTCTCAAAATATGACCTTAACAATGAAAATGAAACACCCCGAAAGCCATACGAAAATAGCTTATCTAAAAGTATACCATGGTTGATGCAATCAAACGCTTTACTAAAGTCAAGGAAAACGCCAATCGTTGATAACTTTTTTCTAAATTATCTAAAATAATTTCTTTTAGGTGCAAAAGTGCAGACTCGGTAGACCTAAATTTTTTAATCCAAACTGAGATTCTATTAATATATTATGATGATCTGAGAAATTTGTAATCCTTGAGTGCATAAGCTTTTCTAAGGCTTTTGAAAAAATAGGAAGAATGGATATTGGACGACAGTTCCCCATACTATTTCTATCTCCTGCCTTAAACAGTACTGTTACTTTTGCTGTTTTCATGCCTGTGGGAAACACACCCGACGAAAGAGCAAGGTTATAAATATGTGTTAAACAAGGCACAATGAGGTCGACAACATATTTCACGGGTTTAATGTTTATACTATCAGCATCGCAACTGTGATTGTTTCGTAAATTATTTATCGTCGAAAAAACTTCATATTCATCGGTAGGATAAAAAAAATATAGTATCACAAATTCTAGGTATATTTTGTGCTGCATCACTGCAGTAGGTACTCGACCCAACGTTCACGAAATAACGATTAAAAGCATCTGATAGTGCAGAACCGCGCTTTTCCATCCCATCAATAACTAATTTTTCTATTCTATCATTGTTAGTGTTTTTGCCCAAGAGAGCATTAAGTCTTTTCCAAAGCAAGTCAGGATGCTTCATACATTCAGGATCAAAAAGTTGGTTATAATAGTGGCGCATTGCACGCCTCAAATCTGCGTTCAGGTGGTTTCTCAGTGACTTAAATTCTGCTAGTTTGACCAAGTCTCGCGATTTTAAAAATGCTTTATATAAGCGATCTTTGGCACGCATTGATTTTAAGTGATCTTTAGTAACCCAGGGTTTGCGGGCAAGTCTATCGGTTCTAACCAATCTTAATGGAAATGAAGAAGTATAAATACTTTTAAAAACCTCAATAAATTTGTCGTAAGCTTTATTTATATCCTTTATGCCTATTGTACTGCTCCAGTTCGTGCTCTCAATGTTTCTTCTAAACGTCTGCAACGTTTTATCGTTAATGCTTCTAATGTATCTGGCAGGTTGAAGTTCATTGACCTTCGTTCTAGCTGTAGCGTTATGTTTATGAATCAGCATGAATATGGGCAAATGATCACTCAAATCTAAACACATTACTCCAGCAGTAATATCTGAGCTATCATGATTTGTAATAAAAATTTCAAGCAAGGAGGAACATGACGCTGTTATACGCGTGGGAAGAGATATGACATTCTGAAGATTATGGGCAGACAGTAATAAAGATAACTCCGACTTATTACGTGATAGATCAAGAAAATCAATATTTAGGTCACCTCCAAGGATGAAATTGCATTTAACTTCAGTCATAGAGCTAAACAACTTTTTTAGAAATTCAAAGAACTGGGACACGTTTCCGTTTGGTGGGCGGTAAACAACACAATACACTTCAAGGTTTTTACGTATGCATAGTACTTCGTAATGAACTGTAATTGCGGAGTATTCGGATACAATCTCAAAACCTGTGTTTGATATCAAAATGGATACACCACCACCACGGTTTTGTTTGCGGTTGAGATAAAAGTGTTCATATCCCGGTAAAAAAAACATCGCTGCCATCGCTGTACCAGGTTTCAGTGAGCATGATGATATCGAACATTGGTTAAAACGTGTTAAAAAGTAGAAGGAGGTCATCGGTTTTAGATCGCGCTGACCTAACGTTAAGGAGAACAAATTTGAGACATTTCTGATCAGTTTTTTCCAAATAACGCATTCACTTCGTGAGGGTGGTAAAAGCAATCACGCACCGCCATCGAGAATTATGAAGTTATACAAAAATACAGCAGTCATCGAAATATTCTACGCTAATTCATAATTTTTTCAACATCAGCCAGGCAAGTAATTTTAAGTACATCTGACGTCGTATCTTTACGCGCAAATATTTTGCCACCAGAGCACCACACAAACTTCCACCCAACCCTTCTTTTCTGCGCGATAGCCGTTCCCAGCAGTTTCTTGTTTAAGCCTATCAAGTGTACGTTTACATAAACCGGTGACTCGGCTCCGCCAAACTCGAGGGATGCAGTAGTGATCCGTTTCTTTTTGGCCTTTTCCAAAATTTTGTTCCTTTTTGAGCGCTGGACGAAGCGAACAATTATGTTTTTTTGATCTGGCATAAAAGTGGCGACGCGGTGGCAGATGTCAATGTCCGCATCCGCCACTGGTTCATCAAGAAGGGCGCCGATTCTCTTGATAACATCAGTCACATCGCCCTGGCTTGGTACCCCCTTGATTTCAAGATTGTTCGATCTTTGGTGCTGCTCTAATTCTTCTACTCTGGCGCCTAGCCTGCAGTTTTCAGCATCGAGTTCCTGGTTCCGTTTCGTAAGGTCTAGTATTTCTTTACGCATTTCTTTCATGTCGTCCCTTATGACCTTCACTCCCTCGCACGTCTCACTACAGAACTTCACGCTTTCTTTAAAACTGCGCAAGTCTGCACGCAGCTCGCGGCGAAGATCCTCCAGCGCCGTAGCTAGTTCTTTGGTTTCGTTTCCCATGTCGGGCCGAGCAAAAATCGGTAGAACGCAATAACGGAAAACACACACAGAAAAACAAAAAATAGGTTAGTCCGTAAAAAAAAATGCAAACAAAAAATGAAAGCCGTTTGCAACTCCCTGTAACGCCGGATTAGAGCGCAGCTCTTGAGGAGGAGGGGAAGGCAGGGGGGGGGTCACGTGACCTCGGGGAGGAGGGGGGTCACGTGGCCTGGGGGTCACGTGACCTCGAGGAGGGGGAAATTTTCCACGCTAATTTTAGCGGGAAAAATTTTCCGCTAAATTTAGCGGGGAAAATTTTCCGCTAGATTTAGCGGGGAAAATTTTCCGCTAGATGTAGCGGGGAAAATTTTCCGCTAGATTTAGCGGAAAAAGTTTTCCGCTAAATTTGGCGGGGAAAATTTTCCGCTAGATTTAGCGGGGAAAATTTCCCGCTAGATTTAGCGGGGAATATTTTCCGCTAGATTTAGAGGGGAAAATTTTCCGCTAGATTTAGCGGGGAAACTTTTCCGCTAAATTTAGCGGGGAAAATTTTCCGCTAGATTTAGCGGGGAATATTTTCCGCTAGATTTAGCGGGGAAAAATTTCCGCTAGATTTAGCGGGGAAAATTTTCCGCTAAATTTAGCGGAAAATTTTCCCCGCTAAATCTAGCGGGAAATTTTCCCCGCTAAATCTGGCGGAAAATTTTCCCCGCTAGATTTAGCGGGGAAAATTTTCCGCTAAATTTAGCGGTGAAAATTTTCCGCTAGATCTAGCGGGGAAAATTTTCCGCCAGATTTAGCGGGGAAAATTTCCCGCTAGATTTAGCGGGGAAAATTTTCCGCTAAATTTAGCGGGGAAATTTACCCATCATGCACCGCGCGGTTACGCCGACGCCGACGGCGACGCCAACGGCGACGCCGACGGCGACGCCGCTGCCGGAAACGGGCGCCTAAGAGCTGCGCTCTAAAAACGATTTACAGGCAGCAGCAACGGCGTTTTGGCGTAATTTTGATTGATTAACAAAAAGGAATGAGAGCAAACCTGGAATATATGAAGGTACGAAGAATAAGCGATGGGCCGATGTGGTGCCGCGCTGCTGCCAAGTGCCGCAGACTTGAGGTGGCCCGCTCTTCTAAATGTTGGTCCCTGGCGACGAACAGAGGCAGGACCAGTCACCAGCCGGAAAGGTGATGACGTATCTGAAGCAGGGGCACCTGCGGCTGAATAGCTGAGTCGTCAAAGAGCGAGCCCGATGGCGATGAACTGGAATATATGAAGGTACGAAGAATAAGCGATGGGCCGATGTGCTGCCGGTGTGGACCAAGCGGTATTGATATTCCAAAGTTGTTCCGCGCAACGACGCAGGTATGCGGGCGTCGTGCGTGTCAGTAACAAAAAAAATCTTTATTTTTAATTTGGGAGGGGGGGGGGCGGAGGGGGGGGTTGCTAGTTTCTGGCCCAAAGCAAAACTAAATTTTTAACGTGCAGTTCTTATTCGTTTCTGTTCCTGTTGCTTTGTGACGCTCCGATGTGTCTAATGGACTCTTAAATGTGCCACATTTCTGAAAACTGTAGACGACACACGAAGAGGGGACAGACAAGCAGAAAACGTTGAGACGCTTTGAGTTTCCCTCTTTTTAGTCCGTCGTCTCCGATTTTCGAAAATGTGTCCCATAAACCAGCTCGCCTGTCTACTCACTCTATCTTCAAGTAATATGCATTGGTTTTGAGGGACTTACTCTTCATGGGCCGCTAACGTGACTACTGTACAACCGCATTGCATGATACTCCATACCATCACTGTTCATGTTGTTGCTTTTCTTTATTTTGTTGCTGTTGTTTAGTGATGGAGTGCTGCGCCATTTGCGCCAAATTGCGGCATGAACGAGTCTGCCACAAAGTGCCATTTTGACTAATTGTGCGAAACCTGCGCCGAAATAAGCATAACCAAAGCAAAAACTATATATAGATTATTATTGCTTCGCCCTAATATTCGGGGAGTAAGAGGAAAGGAAAATAGTAGAAATATGTATTTCACAGCGCCTCTACACACCATGTAGTTTGTTTTATCATGGGATAGAGCCGACTCAAAGGCTCAAACGCATACAATAAGGAACACGCATAATAAAACCGCAAGTCACCGGACATTCGCTGCATTTGATTGGTTTACGCGATGAAAGAACATGAACAAGAAAAGGGACGAATGCCACGATGTCGCGCTTCGATGTCGTTTGGTTGGTCCCATTGCCTCGTAGTGTCGGCCGCACTTTAAATTAAAGGGGCGGTGCAACAATTTTCATACTTTGGCCAATTAACTGCGGAAATAAATCTGTGTCACCCATGGAACGAAGAACAGGAACTTTTATTTTCTTGCGAGAGCTAGTTTTTATGTAAAAAAATGAAACAAATTAAAGGTCAAAGCGCCTCTCAACTCTCCACGTCACCTTTCAAGTGACGTACTCTGGGGGATCACGTGGTTTTTCCTTGGGTGCTCTCTTCAGAGACCCCAGCCGCTTCCTCCGCGATTATCGACCTTTGGAGGATTAGTATAGTCAACTTCCTCTAGGGAGTGGGAGTGGGTCCTGGTCCTGCTGTTGACGACCGATGATGGTGCTCGCCCGATGACAGCAGCCCCCGGGAAGTTGATAAAAAAAAAACTAAAAGTTGTTCGGTCCCGCTGAACACATTGCGACGACGGTTGGCTTTACAGTGGCCAGTGTGGCCACGTTTATTATGAAACAAAACAACTCAACAGTCATGAGTTAAACTTCCAAAATGAAAACCCCGTACTTTTGTTCCCAGTCTCCCAAAATCGAATCGAAGCCAAATCCCCCAGAAACCTCTCGGCGTTCCTTTTATAGACTCGTAGGAGCCTCCTTTCCCCTCAGGGACCAACCAATCCCTTCAAATTTCACCACTCCCACGTGGTACACTGTTGCCCAATGGTAGGCGAGCTGTCAGCCCGGCGCTGCAACCGCCAAATCAAAATTCCTTGTAGAATTGTCCCCTGCATTTTTGCCAGTCTGGCCGGCGCCAAAAGCTAAATTATTACATCGGGTAAAAAGCGCCTCTCTCATGAACAAAAAAAGCAGCAAACAAAATTACGAATTTATGAAGGAAATCGACGCTGGCAACACATAGCTTGAAAAGATAACTTTCGTGCAAACCTCGGATTGACATCAGACGTTTTGCTGGGAGTTAACGTCTCCTAAACCCGGGAGGGGAGGCAAGCAAGCTCGTGAGAAAAACATCGACAACCACTATAGTTTTGCTATTTTATTTTCAGTACGCAGCACGTTCTCCTTGACTCCCAGCGTTGTAATTTTTTCAGGATACCCTTAAAGGGGCACCGAGGTTTATTTCATTAAACCGCGTATTTTTAGAAATACAAACTACACGGTGTACTTCCGTAAAAAAAGAGCTGGTCAGAGTTAGACGCAAACAGACAAAAAATAGTAAAATTAGTCAAATAAAAGAGCTTTGACTGAAGCTATTCAGACTGGACAGTATAGGGGTTGGAGGAACGTCATATAATGGTCTTTTGTGAAATTCCTGTTTAATTTTGAAAGTAATAGGAGAACGTGCTGGTTGAACACGTTGAAAGGTTTTGAAAGCCCGTATGGGCAAAGAACAAACAGTGTCTTTCGTGTTTCTCCTTGTTTGTCCTTTGTCCATACTTGCGCTCAACAACGTTTCAATATGTTTAATTTTGTTGCTTGCCGTTAATGCGTCCAAGCACGGATTTGTTTAAGTGCCTGTTTGCTCAATAGATTGATAAGAAGCATTTATGGGAGCAAATAAACAAATAAATTACTAAAAAGATGAGGAGGTCATAAAGAGACAAACTGTGTTCTGTCCTTCAAACGAAACTAGGAGTCCTCACCAGAGAAAATAAAAATAAAACGATAACATATTTCATATATTGCCTATATATTCGGGCCTGTCACTCGGTCTCTCTCCCCCTTTCTACAACATGTCGGTTGATTAAGCAGCCGTGTCCCCCATTCCGGATCATCGTCGTCCCTCCCCCTATCCCCCCTGCGACAACGGCGTCAGTTCCGTCTCGCCGCAACCCCGGGCGGCGAAGAACGCGCAACAACATCCCCCTTTGAAACAGCCGGGAGGGATACGGCATGCCGTGCCGGAATCGGACGTACTCGTCTATAAAAGCGCAGCTCCGCCAACTCCACGAGAAACATCCCCCACCCTCGAGGATCCAGACGGCGCGTGAACGGTGTCAAGGGGGTCGTAGCTGCAGCAGTCGTGGTTTTCGGCAGTGTCGAGGCGTTACAAGCAACGACGTAGCGCGTTAGATTTTCAGTTGCGTCCTCACGTACTCGTTATAATCAGGAGTAACTGACGAATAAAGTAATTTCGTTACTCTTTTACGGAATTACCCATCAAATTACGTTAATCGTTAATTTTTATTAAAATTAATCACGTTTTCGGTCCCTAAGTTCAACACGCTATCGGGGCCTCGCTTAATTCTACAAATTAAATAAACGAAGGATACAAATATTGTGAAATCGCTCTGTAAGCATTTAAGCGCTCTCATAGTTCGCAACGTCTGCTCATTGCTGCCAAATTCCGAAATCCAAAGTAACGTAAAAGTAAAATTCGTTACTTCTTGGAAGTGACGGTAACGATATTGTGTTACGTTTGCAGGACGATAACGAATCTCAGTACGGCGTTAATTTTTGGTGAGCTAACGAGTAACGAACGGTTTTCTGGGCGTCGTAGCCAGCAGTCGTTGAGCGGCGCTGACCGTTTCGCCGAAACAGCGGAGCAGCGCCGGCGATCCCGACCGCGTCGACCGCGCCTCCATCGCTCTCGCCGTCGGCACAGTCACGTCGGCGGAGCTCAGCTGCGGCGGAAGGGAGGACGCCGCTCGCCCGCCGCCGAAGGATACCCACGCTCTCGGTTCGGCGGCCCCCGGCACCGACGGCAGCGACATGCGGACGACCGGGTGCTCCGGACGCCTCCTCCGGGAACACGGCTTCAGACCGCGGTGAGTGTCCGAACCCGAGTTCACTCTCCTACCCGCGCTTGCCGCTTCGAAATTCCGCCCAACCCGGCGATGGAGGGGGGCGCTTTGTATTCGTACCGAAAGCGGCGCCTTTGGCGACAGGGCATGATGTTTCAGCCGTTTTGGGCCGTTTGCAAACTTTTCCGACAAGAGGGAAACGAAAGAGCGGACTGCTTTCAGACAACGTAGTAAAGTTGGCACGTCCCCTGCTCGGTCTCGTGTAGCCTCTCGTTGTGCAAGTTCTTATGATGTCTGCGTGTATAGTTTGATGCATTATTCATTGTGTAAAGATTTTGTAATTGTAGTTCATATCTGGTGCGTCCAATCTATTCCTTTAGTTTGCAGTAGGCGCTCCTAGACAACAGGAACAAATTCCTCACTTCATCAAAT
Organism: Ixodes ricinus; assembly: GCA_037355805.1. Classification (NCBI taxonomy): domain Eukaryota; kingdom Metazoa; phylum Arthropoda; class Arachnida; order Ixodida; family Ixodidae; genus Ixodes; species Ixodes ricinus. The sequence goes on along the minus strand of JAZHYW010010089.1, from coordinate 272,051 downwards.
AAACATTGAAATGTCGAATGCTCGAGGTAGTACGGCAAATTTGGCGGCACTCATAGAACGGTTCAGGCTCTTCCCTTCGTTTCTGAACTTTTTCGAGAAGCCAATTCTGGAGAAATGCTCATGACGCTGGTCTCAGCGTACGTCATTTTCCCGGACAGTTATCGAAAGAAGTAACTAAGTATCGCTTACTCGTTACATGCCCATATAGTAAGCATACCATCATCACTGTCATATGTCATTTTTTTTTAAATTATCATGAACAGCTAATTGCCTGACATTATCAAGCACTCGGGAGATCATACTCGGACGACTCGTGCCATAAAAATTATGCAGTTACTATCGTAAAAAAAGAAAGAAAAAAAAACGCAAGTTGCTGTTTTTAATTTTTCCCAGTTCAGCTTCACTGAGTACCAAACGCACATATATCAATCTAACTAAAGGACGAGCCCGGTAATTGGTTCGACCTGATGCTCGTTAATCCCTTTAATAACGAGGCCATATATTGTGATACGATATAGATTGTAATCGCTGGTCCTTGCTACGCAGCCCAGACGTTCCTTCCCAGAGTTCGACTTAGTAGACGCAGAAACCAGCAACTCCTCGCCTACCGGCTGCACCGACGTAACACACGGCCAGAACACGCCGCCCTTGTTTGCCGGGCACGCCGGATCCGCCCTTGAAAAGGGGTTTTGCTCGCCCCTGTCCCTGAGCCCGCCCTAAGTGAATTACGGATCCACTCGAAAGCGGTTCGTTTCCGCTGACTGTTGAGAAGTGCTCGATTCGGGGACGACTTCCAGGTCCTCCAGGCGTCGCAGATCGAAGTCTCGTTCGAGGAGCCCCGTCCACCGGTCTTCAAGGCGTCGCTCCAGGTCTCGAACCAAGAGCCCCTACTCGCGGCGCTATTCCAGTCGCCGGTCCCGCAGTCGTAGTCGCGATCGGGACCGCCGCCGATCTCGCTCCAAGGACCGACACCAGGCCTCTGGCAGCGGCAGCAGCAGCAGCAGCCACAAGGACCGCAACGCGCCTCCTGTGTCTCCTGACCCCGTGGTTGGACAGGTGGGTGTGGCGGTTCGTTAGAGGTCGGCAGTTTGAAGGCCACGAAGCGAGTGGCTCTTAGTGCATTTTAATGTGAATTACTCGCTCATTAACATCCTCCTTGTCCTTTGATGTTTGACTTTGAACGTCTTCTTTGAGATCGAAAACAATGCTTGCGAGTCATGAAAAGGTATACCAGCCTACCATTCCACATTAAGCGGCCATTCCCAAATTTATAAGATCTGAGAAAATATGCACAGTAGATTGATATGTAAAATTGATGACCGGACGAGCGCCCATCCCCCATTTTTTCGCAATTATCTCAAAATCTTGAGTGGGCGCTTGTCCGGTATTTTACGGTAGGTAACATCATTGAAGACGGTGAATATTCCATACTTTGTCGTCGTAAAGGCTTCGAAGCATCTAGTTAAAATCCCGTACCAGTAGTTCTTCGAAAGGGATCTACGGTAGTAGTCATTCCGTGTTGCATGTGGTTTGGGCTGCCAGATTCACTTCAAAGGGCCTCATTACATAAACAAGCTGCCCAGCTTCCACTAAGACAAGTTAAAACTGTACAAGATAACTGGAAAAAAAATGATATTATTTTCATGCATGCTCTTATAAACAATCAGCATTTATATTAATACTTTGTTGCTTTTTTCTTTTTTGTGCATATCAGATCTACAGTGGGAAGGTGACCAACATTATGCAGTTCGGCTGTTTCGTTCAGCTGGAAGGTCTACCCAGACGTTGGGAAGGCCTAGTTCATATCTCTCAGGTATGTGCAAATGTTGTATCCATATGTGTGTATTGTACTTGGTTTGTTCATGAGTAGTGACCAGCACCTTAAATAATACCTACCGTATGTACTATTATTTTTTAAGCCTCTTGGTTCTACTTGTAAGCTTGGGAAATGCAAAATTCCATGCGGTAATGCTAACCAATCGGCTCTCTGGCAACTCAAAATTAAAACTGTATGTCTCAAGCAAATAGACCATGTGTTGTTTTGTTCTTAGATTGCCTAGAATAACATAACTGATCAGAGTTTATAATGTTTACCAGTATCCAAGGAACACTTGCAGTGTTCTGCATGTTTATTATTGTTTATTTATTTATTTATTTATTTTTGCTGCTCACACTCATCATAGTCCCTGTTTAGGGATTGATAGTCTCATAAAATAAATAAATAAATAACAAGATGGCATTCAACATTGTCTTGTCCTTGTTATACTAGAATGCAATAGTGGTGCACTGCTTTTCCTAAGCTCTTTTCGTGTACTATAGTACAGTGAAACAATGTAGAAGCATGGTTTTTAATGACCAGGCCACCGCATCGTGCATAGATCTGCGTGACATCCAAGCTCGCACACCTTCCAGAATCTGTGCCAGTATAGAGGCTGTCAGATCGTTAAGTGTGGCGTTTTCACTCTGCCAAAACGATGTCTTGAGGAAGTTTTTATCAAGATAGTTCATTTGATCTTCATCCTTGTCTCGCTGACCTAACCATAGGCGTGCGCAGAGGGGGGCCAAGTGTGCTATGGCCCACCCGAGTGACTCTAGAAAGGTGCAAATCAAGTAGGTGCAAATTAAGTAGTTGTTGTGTTACACAACAAAAAGAAAACCTTACTTAATTTGTGCCCCTCTGGAGTCATTAGCGGGGGACATAAAATGCTCTCCCCCTTGCTGTGCACGCCATTGGACCTAACAGTGGTTGGTTTGTGTTCCAGTTGCGGAGGGAGGGCCGCATCACCAACGTCGGAGATGTAGTTGCCAGAGGCCAGCGCGTCAAGGTGAAAGTCCTGTCGTTCACGGGACAGAAGACCAGCCTTTCCATGAAGGTATATGCCCTTTTGAATTGTGCCTGGCCTTCGCTTCTGACTGGGCACTGCTTGAAAAGTCAGCATCCTAAGGCAGCTGATGCTCTTCACAATGGCCATGGCACCATTATGTGTCGGTACTGCCCACTTGGAGGCCAACCCGCCAGATCTCTAGCAGGTCCTAAACTCTCTTCCCTACTATCTCTTCAGTTATTTGAATGTGGGAAAATAGGACCCTTCAATGAACTTTAGGAAGTCAGGTAACCCACAGCAGACTCAAAAAATACTTTAATGAGGGCTGAATGATGAGATTTTGGATTCAGCCTTGCGAAGTCTGTGGCTATGAACAAGGGTAAAAATTTTTACTTTCTCTATTTTCAAACTGCAGGTTGGCCTTGAAAATGTCCACAATCTTGACGCTGTGCCCGTTGGCATTGGCAAATCAATCTTTTAATGCCAAATGTGTTATGGGGCGAAACCACTTCGCGTGCATTGGTATGCATTGAAGTCCAAGCGGTGCGGTTGCGCTGGGTTAACAGCATACGCTGCTGCGTTGTCAAGTGCTCCAATAGTAATGCGTCGTGTCTCGTGGGTACAAAGTTTCATAATTTTTCAATTCACCATTGTTTTGTGGGGCAGCGACAACGATGGATCCGTGCCGTACGATGCGGGAAATTTGGTCTTTCAATCATGTCTGCCACGCATCGGCACGGCTGACATATCCTACACTGCCACTTTGCGCGCTGTGTTTGTTTTTGTGCCCATAACGCCTACCTATGTTAGCACCGATGGGACAAACTGAAAAACCATCCCACACTCGCGGGCATGCAGTACCCATTTCGTTGAAGGGATGACCTCCAAAGACGTTTCGTCCCTATCTTATGTGTCAATGATCTTTCCGGGCCGGTATGGCTACAGTCTGTACTTCATGAAGAAAGATTTGGACGGTAAAAAAAGTGACAAATGTGAATCTAAGAAAAACTACATAGATGCTTGGAATCACTGGACAGTTGACGGCTTGAGTGTGGTGGTTTAGGTGGTGTGCTTTCTTTTTTCTTCACATAGGGGGTTGCCGATAAGCAGTAATAGGTGACTGCAAGACAAAACACCGGAATTGTTTTGAGATAACTGGCTATGTCTCAATAAAAAGATGAAGAAATGAAAATTTCTTCATTTTGCTCCAATATATGCATCAAATGAATCAGTTTTATTTTTAGGTTTAGATCAAATATAAATCAGATGTATATATTATTTAAATCACTTTACCAAAAAAAGGTAATATGTTTTTCACCAGTCTTTTTGAGCATGGGAAATAGATTCTTCAGTCCGCCCAATCACTGGAAAGAGTGCAAAAGAAAGATTCACTGTAAATTTAATTATATTGTAAGGTGCAGATTAATGAAAAACTGCTTTCTTGATATAAACCACGTCATACTAAAACAAAAGAATCCTGAATTTCTTTTTATAAAGCTTTATTTGTTGTAAGGATATCTCCGAAGTATATGTGAAAAATGCCGAGGAAACAGCTCCTTCCAACCAGATTGTTTCTATCAGCTTCGTGCACATGGTGCCACTGTTGCCATTGCTTCTGAGGCTGTTTTCAAACAAAGTAGCTCTTTCAGCTGCACCAAAAGTGAAAAGCAAGAGCAATACAGTAAAACCTCGTTATAACAAGATGGGATATAACAAACTAATGAATATAACAAAGCAATCATAATTCCCCTTGCTTGCTAATAGTGGAAAGAAATGAACAGTGGCTATAACAAACTAATGGTTATAACGAAATAATTACGACCACTATTTCAACTTTGTTATAGCGAGGTTTTACTGTATTCAACTACGTAAATGTTTGGTCTTTAACTCAAGCACAGTGCGAGAGTTGTTTATTGACAGTGACTGTCTTTTGGTTTTAAAGTGCGCAAGGTGATGGCATCATTTTATAAAAAAAGTGGCAGGCTCGTGTAAGACAAAACGTATATACTACTTACACTGACTGATGTAAGATGAGCCTTACATGTGATATTAGGTCTGTTTGTACCTGTCCCTCTCAGTCACTCCCTTTGTCGGTCTGTGTGCATGTGTGCGCACGCATGCACATTTTGTTTGTTTCCTTTGCATTCTAAAGTGCTTGCATGAGATGCCACGTAATAAACGAAAGAAGTGGGAGATAGAAACAAACTGACTTCTCCGATTAGCGCAGAAGAGCACCGCATTTTGCTCATGTCCAGCGTGCTATACATTTTTATTTGCCTGATTTTTTGTTCTATTAAAAACAAAAAAAGGATACATGAACGGCATCAAATTACAAGCAAACAATAATAAACACATATTTATTGTATTAGTTTTGCAGGAAATTATTTTTGTGTAAAAGGTGGTCTTGTGGAAAGTCATCACAGGGAAATTGGTGCTGCTTAAATCACACTTTAAAACATCTCGATTTTAATTCTCCAAACTTAACTCAAATCATTTCGTGGTAGATTAATTTCAGGATTTTGATTTTGAAATTGATTTTGATTGCGTTGATTTTGCGAAAAAGTGCGGTGGTTGCACCCTGCAGTCGGCAGCCTGCAGTGTGATTGATAAATTTATTTCCTGGGATATATAAGAAGGGGAGAACAGCTAGACGTTCTTAGCTCTGCCCCAGCCCTCATGCGACGTCACCCTAAACATGTCGGCTTGAAGAACCTGAGTTCCGTCCGTGCGCGCTTCCACCGCCACAGCTTCGCATGCTGAAAGGTGCCGCAGGCTGCTGAACGCGTTTCATTGTTAGACGTCAGCTCCTCGCTAGTGGCGCTACGTGCGTTTTGCAAAGCACCCCCTATATATAGTTCCCGCACACAGTGTATAGGGTGTTTCTTTTTAAGCTTAACAGATTTGTTTAGAAAAAGCAGTGAAAGCTATGCTAATGCGGTTTATGCAGGTGAGTAATACGGCGAGAAGGACATAGTTTGGGGGCTAATCTTAACGATCAGACGGCCAGTTAACTAAAATGTGTTAATTAATGTTTTAATTATTCAAAATAAACATACAATTCGAAGAAACTTGCTGAGCGTCATAGAAAACCACTAAACCAGTCAATATCAGAAAGACTCGGAGTACTTGGGAAGCACAGTGGAGCGCAAAAGCTACCACTCGTGCAGCAGGGGCAAGGCTACTGGTGCAATAATGCTGCCGCGCTGTTTTTCCACCTTTTATCATAGCCCCATCCTTGTGCCTTTTGCACATTGGGTGGCTTTAGTGCACTACTGCACTTCCCATGCACTCAGTCTTTCTTAAAATTACTAATATGGTAGTTTTTGATGACGCTCATAAGGTTTCTAATTGAAACCACATGTCTATTGTCACTAAATAAAAAGTTAATTGACAAATTTTAGTGAATTATTCGACTCATTGTGACGATTAGCCCTTTATATATTATGTCCCCCTGGCCATGTAACTCACCTGCACAAACTGCATTAGTGTAGCTTTCACAACTTTTTTAAACAAATCTGCTAAAGAACATGTGCAAAGGAAAAAAAAAAGTTTTTAAACAGGCTTGATGGAAAAAGGATGTCATAAAACAAATTTATAAAGAAAAAGAAGTGGAGGTTCTGAACAAGGCTCCGGTTTAACTTCCAGTGGCGCACTGGTCTAACACGTGACTATAGTCTGTTTCAGCTTGTGTTGTACCGCAGGAAAGGCTACAAGCGCGAGCTCCTTGCTCTAAGGCACATCTCGGCGGCACACGCTCTCGTTCACCAAGGGCAGCTGCCAACGCTATGAGCTCGCGCTTCTAGCCTTCGCTGCGGTACAAGATAAGGTGAAACGGAGTATAGGGATGGCTCCCGCGGGTGCCAACTACAAATTCAGTTTGCGCCGTAAATATAGCTCTAAAAATTTGAATTTTTCCGTCGTAAGTTTGTTTTATGACATCTTTTTTCCATCCAGGCTGTTAAAAAAAAATTTTTGTATATGTCTTTAAGCTTAAAAATAAACACCCTGTATGTGTGTATGTATGAACAGCCTAGGGCAAAACTCACAAACATAGACATGCAAACTGAGGAAATACTCATTCCACAAAAGATTTTTGCTTCATACATACTGTGAAACCCGTTTAGAACGAACCCACGTACAGTGAATTATTGTCGATATCGAACTCGCGGAAAATTTAAATAAAAATGCATGTAAAACATACTTTTTATAACGAACAGCATATTGGTTATATCAAACTTTTCACGTAGCCTATCTCTTCCCCCCAAAAGAAGTAGGAAAGAAAGAAAATTCCAAGAGCTCAAGTTGCGAACAAAATTGCGCAAAGAGAAGCGATTCAGAAGGGAAGAAAGCTAAAAAAACACAGTCTGCACGCATTAAAAAAAAAAAAATTCCAGCGCGTTGTTACAAGTTGCGTTGTTACAGCGCGTTGTTTCAAGTCACCTAGCTGTGTTTGGAGATTTGTGTTTGTCCTTTGTCTCACTTGTTCTTGTTCTCCAGGGATTATTATCGTTATTCTTGTCCAGCTCGCTTGCACCTTTGCATTTAATTGCATTATAATCAAGAGAAGCTCTCGTCTTACAACGATCGCATCGTGGAAGTTCGTTGTAAATGGTTTTTGATATATTGAACTACTTGCTATATCGAACTGATCGTAGCATTTCTTGTAGTTCTTTATAAACGGGTTTGACTGAATTAAGGAGCATACATTTTTTTTTGCTTTATTGGTACCAAAGCATTTTTTCCGGGGGTGGGGCAAATATTGCGTATTTCAATCGTAATTTGAACAGAACGTCTTTGCATTTGCTTTATATTTGATTTTGAATAAAACATTTTCATGTCGGAGTTTGAACGGAATAATTCCGTATTCAATTCGAACTCGAAGCACGATTAGAATATTTTCGGCATTTGATGCGAGGCACTGAAACGCTGTTCCCCAGGATGTCGACCAAGACACGGGGGAAGACCTGAACCCCGTCCGGCGTGCGGGAGACCTGGAGTCTCAGGAGGCGGCCCGGAATCCCGACCGCCCTTGCTCCCTGCCGCTGGTGGCACGCCCCGACGACGACGACGTGGACAACCGGCGGCGGGTCCAGAGGATCTCCTCTCCCGAGAAGTGGGAGATCAAGCAGGTGGGTGGAGCACGTCCCCCCCCTTTCCCATCTTCCTCATTTTTCTTCTCGTGTAAATCGTGTTGCTGCGGAGGAGGAGGGGAAGGAGGAAGTTCTCGACTCGCGCACAGGGGACAGGAATTGCTTCTCCGATTTCGAACACTAACTCTATGTCGACGTGCGCTGTTGGCACGCGACCAAGGTCTTCTGATATGGAAGAGGAAAAGTGAAAAGCGCAAAGTGCATGTCAGCCTTTAAGTGCCAGCTATTTTCTTGCATGCCCAATGCAAATTTTGTTTGTGCTCCACTAATGCAGTGGTGTGCTTTATGAAGTGTATATTTATTTATTGAATAAACATTGATCTATGAGCGCAAAGTATTTTATGTGTGCACGCCTCCAACCTATAACATTTTTCTTGTATTGTATCTTTTGAGACGTTGTACTATGCAAGGCGGTACCTTGACCTCGCACCCCAAGATCACTGTTTTTTAACTGCTTTATTCGGCATCTTTTCTCGCACATCGAAACTGAAACCACATAACTGAGTATACTCGGGCTCAGCTGGGGTTGTGCACGGGACACACATGCCTCATTTTGCATTGTATGTTTCAGATGCTTTCTGCAAATTGCATTGACAAGTCGGAGCTTCCAGACTTTGACGAGTCAACCGGTATACTACCCAAAGAAGATGACGATGGTGTGTAATTTAGGCTCTTCAATGTTTATACCTACCGTAAAATCCCGAGAGATAGCCCACTTAACATCAAGAGCAAATCGGGTGAAAATATGGAGTGGGCTAACTTTCGGTGCACAATCAAGAAAAGTTTTAAAAAACTGCTATTTTTAGGTTGTCCCCCTTCGAAGCTTGTTGGAACGAGAATCCAGCGCAAACGAACGACGGACCAGTAGAAGAGTACCACAAAAACCCGCGAATAATACAAAATATAATTTGAGGACCACGAAAAAAAAAAAAATATCCGCGTATAATACGAAACAAAATCAGGACTACGAAAATATTCCGCGTAAAGTATGACCCTGGAAGTCTTAAGAAAAACGTTTAGTTGTGTCATAATTGAACCTTAATCACTGTTATCACGTCCGTCAGGCTCCTTGTCCGACGCCTCCTCCTAAAGGCAGTAGTCTTCAGTGCCGTTGAGCGCATTTGAAATCCCGCACTTGAAAGAATGAGCGACGAGCGAGCGCCGACGCAGTGAAATCTTGACGCGGCGCATAAAGCGAGTAACCCAATGTCGGCTCGCCAAAGTTCTCATGCAGCAGCTCGGTGTTTACGGCGAGGTGCCGTTCACGTTGCTCTTTTACAAAGTCGCCCAGACTTGCCTCGACGTCGGCATTCTTGGGGCTCCTAAAGCTTCTTCTCGTTCCGTTGCACGCGAACAGAGCTTGCTTTTGTCGTCTCCATCCGCGGATGCTGCCCTCATTTACGGCGAATCGTCGTCCGGCTGCCCTATTGCCGATGCCTTCCGCAACCAAAAGGACTTTTCTTTTGAAGGCGGCCGATTACTGTTTTCGCGCCGACGCCATTGCCGAGCCTGACTGTGGACGGATGGTGGCGCCTCGGACATTGTGATTTTAATGATGATGATAGCTATTTTGAGCGCCTTATTGTTTCGAAACCGAAACTATGTCAAACAGCGTTTGATCGCGCCTCATCGAAGCTGAAAATTGTTAGGACCTGCGTATAATACAAGCCGCAAATTTTACATAGCGAAATTTGAAAAAAAAAAACACCTCGTATTCTATTTGGGTTTTTACGGTATACAAAACACTACTATTACTAGTAGTGGGCTATCTTTCGGTGTTTAAAAGAATATAGCAAAGCAAGCCAAAAATAAGGGTAGGCTATCTTTCGGGGGTGGGGCATCTCTCGGGATTTTACGGTATACAGTGCAACCCACTTATAACGATAATGAAAAAACCCAAAATTTCAATCGTTATAACCGTTTATCGTTGTATCTGGACTAGAAACTGATCATTTCCAGTCTAGAAACTGTAGAAACTGATCGTTATAAGCGGTACATCATTATATGTGGTATCGGTATAAGTGGATTGCACTGTACTTAGTCACGTCTCCTGTTTAATTTCGAGTCTGGAGGTTTAGCTGTAGGAAACCTAGAGTCCAACCTGGTTCTTGCCTTGCAGAAGAAGATCTAGAAATTGAACTGGTTGAGGAAGAACCACCATTCCTGAGAGGCCATGGAAGATCTAACTTACAAGACCTGAGTCCGGTCAGGATAGTCAAGGTATGTTGTCAATGGTGTGCCTGTCATACAGTAGGTTCGCGACTATTCTAACTTGGATATTTTATACTTCTGGTTAATTTTAACAAATTTCAATATTTTGATTGTCCCACTATATATTCATAAGCTGCTTAATTCGAACGGTGTTTTCGTGTAATTCATACTTTTTGTTTTCGCAGCCCCATTGAGTGTGCTTCTTTCCAAATACCGGTGCACTGCAGAGAAGCATCACCTCTGGAGCTTTCTCTCGCAGGTGTTGCTTCTCTGTAGTGCACCAGTGCTTGGTGAGAAGCACACTCAACGGGGCTCAAGCAGGGCGCACACAAGCTGTGAAAACGGGCACCACGCGGAAATTTCCAAAGTGACTTGTGCGGACGCTGTGACGTGATGGCATGGCATAGGTCAATCAATCAATCAATCAATCAATCCTTTATTTCACATCAGAAACTGATGTAGGCTGCAGGGAGCAAAAGTCAAAAGTCTGACTTGACAAGGCCTTACAACGTCTGTGCAAGTTATGAAAACTGCTGCGCGGTGCCTGTTTTTATTGCTGATGTGTCCCCTGCTTAATAGTCCACAATTGACAACTTCTTGGCCTGATGAACAAACCTAATTTTGTTTCGAGTTGTCATGTGCTGTGTCTACAGTCCACGATAAACAAAATTTTTGAGAGATAAATAAGCCTATGTCATATTTTTTGCAAACGTTTCATGTGTGGCACACCTGCTTATGATCAGTAGTCCTGTATAAAGAAATCATCAAAGATGTGCTTTGTATGTGTAGCCATTCATATGGTGAATCATTATTTCATTTTGCACCATATTTAGATCCATTTTTGATAATTCAAACTTCTGATAATTCAAACAAAATTTGTGACTTTGGAGTTTTGAATTAATAAGAGTCTACTGTATTGTTGGATTAAGTATTTGCTTCCACTGGAAATTGTCACGAATGGCAACTGATGAGGTGACTATAGTGGCGTAGTCGCGGGATCGAGCGCTGGGGGCGAGACTGACTCCGGCTGGCCACGCGGAGCCCCTTATTTATACGCTTGAGCTTCTGGAACGAATGGCATAGATTATTCGGCACATAGAACATTCAAACCTCAAACAAGCAACAAGGTTCTTGAAGTAACCAGAATGCAACATTTTCAAAAATAACAAAAAAATAGTTCTGCTCTCAGGGACCGAATCTCGGCTCTTCGCATGGTAGCCAAGCACTATAACCATTCAGCCACGGATGCTCTTGCTCTGAGACGCAGATGTCAATATTTCACAGCTATACTTTCCGGGTTTTTCTTAAACGGTTTGCTTGTAAAAAAAGCAGTAATCTTTTTTAGTTTTATAGTGTTCAAAGAACAAAGTGTACTGGTGGAAGAAACAGGCATTTATATTTTTGCTGTGTAGACTCCTTGCTATCTACTTACCAAGTCCTAGACTGTGCCAAAGAGTTGTCTCACCGCACAACAACCACAACCGGCCACTGCACGAGTGCTCTGTTCCTGCATCATGTGTAAACACAGAAGCAAGGAAGAATCCATGCTACCAAGCAATTTGAATACAGCAGTATTTATTATAGTACAAAAGAGCTGCAACAATGCTTGTCAGAGCTTAAAACACCCTATCGGACAATTTGTTGTAATGGTACATAGAAAAATATTAAGGCAACAAAATTTCCTGCCAATTACCGTTTTTATTTTTATTTATTTGATTTGACGGCTCAATTTTGGCACATGTCTTTATTTCATTTATTTATGCGCTGGTTTGGATGTCATCAAGCGGTCAGTGTTGCAATGACTCCAAAGTGGTACAACTTCTGTCGTGCTTGTCAATTGCAGAATCCTGACGGCTCCCTTGCGCAAGCAGCCATGATGCAATCTGCCCTAGCAAAAGAACGTAGGGAGCAGAAGCAGCAGCAAAGAGAAGCAGAGATGGATTCGATTCCAGCTGGCCTGAACAAGCACTGGATTGACCCCATGCCTGATGGTAAGGAACAATATCGAAAAACCTCGTCCCTTGTCATTGCAATGTTTCCTTTGATGTGGGCTCCCTTCAACCTGGCCCTGCATTGATCGCCTCCTTTCTACTAGAGGCCAGATTTAAGCCCTATGGCAACAAAGTAAAATACAAAGCAATAAACTAAGCCCTTGGCTGTGGTCTTTATATTAGGGGTGTGCGAATACTCAAATATACGAATTCAAATCGAATAGAAAGTCTTCGAATAATTCGATTCGCGAATTCCTAGTATTCAGTCACTCGAATATTCAATATATTCGGCCAAAGACGCGCGGTCGGCGCGGAGCTGACAAAAAGCGGTTTTTTCTCCCCATGTAAGCGCCGTAATGGTAGACTGACCATGCGAGAAACACCTCTTGGTCCTACCATTCCACAAAAATCTAACGCACAGGTTAGAAAAAGAAAAGTAACGAACGCCACAAACTTCATAGCACGCAGATTTACTCACGATTGTGACACAATCTACCCTTGAATCACAACCGAAACATCCCGTTTGCGCTGCTTCCAGAGGAATTGTTGGGCCATGCCTAATTCTTTTCACGAGTAAAGCCCCTCGTATCAAATTGAAACGCCAATGTAAAACACACTTGCCGCACTCCCAGAAATCGGCGACTGCACGATCACAGAAAGAAAATCGCGTTAACCACGCCGATGAAACCAGCCGAGTTATCACCGTCGTTCTTTTGGAACCGCAAGCCGCAAATTCCGATTCGGAAGCGAAACGGAACGGAAAAATAGTGTGCCTAGATTTGAGAGGGTTTCCAACCGTTCCATAGCCCCGTTTGAATTACGAACTGCGAGAAGAGATCGGGCAGGCGTCGTCGCGTCGAGGCTCTATGTTTGCTCACGCTCGCCTTCTTCCTACGCGACAATAGAGCACATGCGCACTTACGACCAATCTGCGCAGGAGCCGTCTCCGTGGTTTCAGTTTCGCTTGCTCCCTTTTTTAAATCTAGGCTCTCTAAAGCAGGATAGACGGAAAAATGGATGCATAGCGGCAGTTGGAGGGTGACTTGCGCCACCTAACCACGTTTTGTTTTCTTACTTCGGATTATATTGTTTAAAGGGCAACTCCGGCCAAAACTCAAAATAAAATAAATTACTGGTATCGGTGTAGTGACACAAAATATGACCCCAGCCAAAATATTACGTCCGTGGGACGCCGCATTCTCAACTGATGCAGAAAAGAAAAGTGCGACACGCCGCGAGCCGCTGCTCCTTGCCGGGCGTCCAGCGGGTTGCCGATCGCTAAAGCAACATTGGGCCGTGACGTCGGTATCGTTCTCTTTTTTTCCTCCGGTCCGGGCGTTGCGCGGAGTGCGCTGCTTTGAGCCGCTACCACCGCTACTTCGGCTTGTGATTGGCGTGTTTAGCCGTTGCTTTTATCTGTAGCCCGTGTAGCTTCGGTATAGCCTTTTGTTAATTTGCTTGTGAGGACTCCAAGACTCGTTTTAGCGAGAAACTCGGTGCGCCCAAAACTGCCCAGCTGTTCCTCATAAGATGCCGAGTGCAACTTGTAGCGCTGTGGGCTGCTCAAACAACCCGCTGCACAACACGGAGGTGCTTTTTCACAAGTTTCCAACGGACCGGAAATTGGAGAAGGTGTGGGTGAACGCTGTTCGACGAGTGGACTTTGGACTTCGGCTTTTACGCGCCCGAGGAAAAAGAACGAAAAAACAGACGTGTACAGCCCAGCACACGTGTGTTCGGGCGCCGCGCCCCGCGCTGGAGAGTCTCAAAGCTTCGTGTCTGGGACTGACCCGCAGCGCGAAAGCGGGAGGGCCCACAGTACTGTACGTCACTGGCAGCCCGGCGTAGAGCAACGCCGCTCCATCCACGGAGCCCCGATGACAATTTAGGCTGTCGCCGTGTGTATATACGGAAGACCGCACACACGGCGACAGCCGCCGAGTACGCCAGCGAACGAGTTCACTTGTTTTCCAGTCGCTAGCCTTTGGGTATACAAGCGACGAGTACGGCATAGCGCACGCACGACGGCGGCCGCCGAGGACGGCACCGTACAAGTCCACGGGTTTTCCAGTCGCTAGCTTTTGGGTATACGCGCTTACTCTTGCTACATATGCTGGATAACTACCACGTATACAGAATTAAAACAAAATCAGCTTACCTCCTATCTTTAGACGGCTAGCGCAACAGAGGCAGGTGCCGCAAGGCCTGCGTACTCGTTGAACGAGAACGGTCCTGACGTCACGTTCACATAGCAGTTGATTTCCAGTATTGCCGGGGCCTCGCGCGGCTAGTTTCGGTTTTGTTGGCCGCGCCCCAAACAAAACTTTGAGGCGTCGATATCTTTAGAACTACGCACAATAACGAGAAAAAATTACACCTTGCAATTAAGGGATGCTGACTGCACTAAAAACAGTCATAATCCCAAAATCTAAAGTATGGACCGGAGTTGCCCTTTAAGCCTGTTTACTCAGATAAAAATTTAACACCTATCTGTTTATTTATGTGAAATAAAATCCCGGGTGCCCTTTTTTTTTTCCTTAAAATGCAGACCAAATATCGCAAAATGTCCCTTTTCTGAGATATACAAATATTTTTAAAAAAGTTGCGGTGTTAGGTAAAAAAAAGGCACGCGTGGCTGTAACTTTGGTTTTTTTGTGACGTTTAGGGTAGATAGATTGTTTGCGCCATACAATTGGATCTTTAGTGCCCAACGTCCAACAGCAACTGCTTTTTTTTTTCACCAGAACCTTTTTACGTTTTAGCTTTTGTTTCGCACAAGATGCATATTCTGCACTAGGCGCATACTCTGCACATATAATAATCTAATTCGCAGCACACTTTGAAAAATTCCTACAAATAAAATAACTACCATTCAATATTCAATTCAATATTCAACTTTTTTTCTTTTTTTTGATTTGATTCGGTATTTGATTTGAGAACGACTATTCGGTATTCGCACATCCCTACTTTATATAGGAGATATCACATGCTGTCATCACCACGAGCTGTGGATAAACCAACTTATGGTCTTTCATGAACAACAGCATTGACAGTGAGTCTGGCTTTTGCTTGCTGTCAGCACAAGCTCAGCAGCAAACCATGCAGCCATGACAGCCAGCGAATACTCCCTGTTAAGTGATATCTCGGTTAATTTAACCAGTTATAAAAGCACATTGAGCTATAGTTCTACTGCTGGAAGTTGGTGGAATTGGAATGGCGTCGCATACCACATTGTGGCTTTGAGACAAAATGTATAAAGTGGATAAATGTGAGAAGAGTGGTTGTTTGGGCGAGTTGGTTTGACATCTTATACAATCTTGTGCGCAGCAAGGACGAGGACAAAAGAAGAGAACAGGACACAACAAGGCGCCTTGTTGTGTCCTGTTCTCTTCTTTTGTCCTCGTCCTTGCTGCGCACAAGATTGTATAAGATGGATAAATGTGATTGGGCCTGTTCTCTCGGACAGTGCAGAAAAATTTGGGAATTCTTCATCTTTGTTGTTCAAAATGTAGGTTAAGGAAAAAGACAAGGTGTTGGCTTTTCCAGGTTGTCTAATAATGGCAATCTATCGGGTATGGTAATACCGGCTGGCATGTGCAATAATCTTCGACATTGTACTGACCATGCCTGTATTGATGTGTATTGCTCCAAGACGTTCGAATCTCCTAAGCGAAAAAAATTGACCGCATCTCCACGTGGTGAATGATGTTGATTGGGGCGAAGCTCTGATGGTGCTTGTCTGCGTAGACGTTGAGCCGCAGCATGCCGAGCCTTTTGTTCGTTTTCATCCATGTCAGAAGGAGAATGTGTGGTATGGAACATGGTTATATACGCATTTGAGCATTTGACCGCAGCGCCCTCTCGTCTATAAACGTTGAGCCAATGCATGCGATGTTTAACGCGATTATATACGCATTTGACCACAGCGCCCTCTCCTGTATAGACGTTGAGCGGCTACATGCAATGTTTCATCCATGACATCCCCAGCTCTTGAGTTACTACCACATCTCAGAGCCCCCTACTCGTCCCGCAGTCGTGTCTGAGTGGTTAAGGCGATGGGCTAGAAATCCATTGGGGTCTCCCCGCACAGGTTCGAATCCTGTCAACTGCGAAAACATATTTTTTCATCTTTTTTTTTTTTCATTAATTTTTTTTTGTTTTACACGAGCATGTGAGTTTACGAGCAGGAGCACGAGCACCGGACATACGGACATGCGGACATGGCTAGCCCCTAAGGAGCTTCGCCCTTAATAAGTTTACCGCACGACTGACTGCTCCCTAGTAGACGGCTGCGATGGAGACATTTCGAAATCTGTCGCATTCACGTGACATAAAGGATGGTTCTGGAAAAGGTGGCTGCTGAGCGTGTGCTGATCCCGAGCTTTCACTGTGCTTTTGTAAGATGCTTTCCTGACCATCAAGATTGTTGGTCTTAGCAGCCTACAAATGTGAGCTCGTTTCAAGCACGCGCTCTGAACAGCGCACTCACATAGGGCACGCCACAAATACTCCCTGTAGCACTTGCAACATCTCATTAATTGCGCTACGCAGCGGACGGCCGCACCCTGGCCGCCAACATGCGCGGCATCGGGATGATGACCCAGGAGTTGCCCGAGTGGAAGAAGCACGTAACGGGAGGGGCCAAGGCGTCTTACGGCAAGAAGACCCAGATGACCATTCTGGAGCAGAGGCAGTCCCTGCCCATCTACAAGCTCAAGGACGAACTGGTCAAGGTATGCACCAGATCTGTCCACCACCGTCGTCGAACTGTCGCTAACATCTATGCTTTGTTCACCCTAAGCCGATTGTGGAGCGGAGGCTACGTGCTCGTTAAACAGGTCGTACATTCATCTCTCGCCCCGTGGTCCCGCTATCTCCACCCGTGCGGAGAGAGTGGGGTTGGGTGACAGAAGGGAGGCATTTGATTGGTATGGCGAGTGCGGAACTCGCGCCACATTTTTCCTCGGGGTCGCTTTGCCTCGGAGCAGCCGAGGCGGCACGGAAAATCAATTGATTGAGAAATACTTTCGTTGCCAGTAAAAGCGGGAATTGTGCAATCTCGGCTGCGTTTTGTGTCGTGGCAGGCTGTGACGGACAACCAGATACTGATCGTGATTGGAGAGACCGGGTCCGGCAAGACCACCCAGATCACCCAGTACCTCGCTGAGGCTGGCTTCACCACCCGGGGCAAGATTGGCTGCACCCAGCCTAGACGTGTGGCGGCCATGTCGGTGGCCAAGAGGGTCGCCGAGGAGTTTGGCTGCCGGCTCGGACAGGAGGCAAGACCCCAAACCTGGTCCACCGAACGGTTACCCGGTTTACTGTACAGTTAAAAAAGTTGCCACATTAGGGGTGACTGACTCATAAGTCAAGGTCATACGAGCACTATAGCTTCATAATGGCTCTATTGCTTATGTGACCTGGATGTCGGGGTATTGCGTGAAAACCCGGCGTCATGTGACACCCTCCGATGTCACGTTGTGACATGATGTCAGAATCTCATGTGCCGTCAGAATCTCATGTGACGTCATAATATTGTGACATCATGATGCCATCTAACACTTGAGATCATGTGACACCATAACGCTGCATGATGTCATGGTCATGTGACCTCATGACATTGTGGGATGTTACACACACGCACAGCATGTGCCTAGCGGGTCCGCAACACACCCTGTGTGTCTTCGTGTTCGTCAGACATAATCGAGACGTGCCTACATTTTAGTCACGTTAGTGGAAGCTGGCTCAAATGCGCTAAAATTACTGGCATTCTTTATTGACTTCCTAGCTACTAATCACAAACGTCGCCTGTGTCATACATTACAGACCAGAAAACCTGACCACCAGTGTGGCTCATGTTTCAAAGCTTGTTTCGTGTGCTCTCTGATGGATGGCGGTACTACCAGTATTGTTCTGCCCGCCTCCAGTTATTTTTTTTTGGTTCCAATTTTTATCAAAAATAAACTCTGTGTCACAAAAAAAAAAAAAAAAAGAAAGACCCTTTGTGCGGCGGAAGTTGACTTGGCCTTAATGCAGAGGTCGACCTGATAAAGAGATACAGAAACTTTATTTGAAAGTAATGAGTGTTCCACCATTCCGGTGTCGATTCGTGCCACCTCTCCAATGACTTGGCAATTTTGACCAAACATTCACTCGATCTCAGGATGTTGTTTGTTACTCTCCACCTTCCCGAATGCTTCCAGCAGTACCACAGAGTGAAGAACTACTGAATGGACACATCAGGTGGTCCGGAATTAGTTGTGAGAGCAACAAACAACATCTGGACAACTGAATGAATGTTTCCTCTAATTTTCATACAAATTTCCAATTTTAAATAAATTTGGTATGTTAAGCCCTTAAGTGCCTTGGACGAGCTGAGCTGGTCGGCCGCTTTCTGGCTAAAAATGCCGTGGACGAGTTCAGCTCGTCTAGTGGTTTTTCAATAGCCCTCAGTTCCACGGACGAGCTAGGCTCGTCCAAGTAGTTTTGCGGCGCTGATCATAGATGGCAGCACTTGTTTTAGTCGGCAAATCTTTTTCGCCTCCGCTGATTTTTGCGTAATAAACTTTTCACATTTTATGTGCAATACTAGAGGAATAACAATTCAAAATAAAAAAAATAGGGCACTTTTAGGTTACTTCTGGAAAAGAAAATAGTATGCACTGGATTAATGGCTCACGCGTCTTTGTTAATTTGAAACAGGTTGGCTATACAATCCGTTTCGAAGACTGCACAAGCCCGGAGACGCTCATCAAGTACATGACTGACGGCATGTTGCTGCGAGAGTGCCTGATTGACCTGGACCTGCTGTCCTACTCCATCATCATGCTGGACGAAGCCCACGAGAGGACCATACACACAGACGTCCTCTTCGGTCTCCTCAAAAATGTATGTGCCACAATTCTTAGCTCTGCCGCAACTGTACCCCGGATTCCCCTTTGGTGGGCCCAAATTCTGGCCAATGTGCCCGTAATTCGACAGTTATAAGTACCGTGTAACTGGATTGCAAGCTAGAGAACCCAGATTTCATGTTTTCCAGCATATAAGTCGCAGTTTTAATGTGAAAGCATTAACTGTCTCATGGAGTGAGCTGACGTCATCAGTTTGAAGCGCGAAAACGGCTCCTAGTTCCCGCGATCACCTTCAATTCCATGGGCTGGCGCGTCGACGGGGCTCCCATTGGCCGCTGCGCCATGGCCTCCGAGATCTAGAAGCGTGCGCCGCGCTAGTACGCAGCAGACGACAAAGGGAGCGGACGAGCGGCGTGCATGCTTTCGCATTTACAACTCATAAGAAATGCTTAGGTGTACCTCAAGCTTTCTTTTTTCCTTCAAATTTCCATCGGTGCGACTTATGTCTTCTTTTCTTATAAATATGGACCTTGGCTGTGCATGCAAGATGTAGGCTGGACCAGTGTTTACAACAAAGGAGGTACAGCAGAGCACCCACCGATCGCCTGGGTGTTTTGGCGGTCCTAAGACGGGCCTAGATCTGTCAGATGTAGGCTTCGAGTGCTACGAATCAACTTTCCCCTGTCATATGCGCCTGGCAGTAGGGTGACTTCCTGTGGAGGCGATGGCCGGCACATGAAAAGAAATTTCCCGCAGGGATTATATTTCTTGTTCGATTCATTGACGAAAGTACTGAATCCGGCTCCCACTTGCGCACATGTCTCAATCCCGTGCGCATATATGGGCTTACCAATGCGATTTCACCGTGCCAACCGTACAAAGACGTCCGACTTGCGTACCGATTTTTTCGTGAAAACGACTGTTTATAGGGGTGCAACTTGTAGACCAGAAAATATTGTAGTCTAGATTAAATGTGTACTTTGCAACGAGTGTGCCGCATGTCCAGAGTATACACGTTTGCAAGTCCGGTCTCAGTGCGCCGCCATCTTGCCCAGTGGGGCGCGCTTGGGCGTGGCCATAATCCGATTATGAAGCCTTAGCAAGGCTTCGTAATCGGATTAGGACGCGTCCAAGCGCACCCCAGCGAGCAAGATGGCAGCGCCTGAAGCCGGACTTGCAAACGTGTATAGTAGGACTTAATGAACAGACTGCCCAGAATTTTGTATGTCTACGCTGTGATGCCCAATCTGCCCTCCCCTCTTTCAAGTGATTTAATTTTCTGGGTTACTCATGCCATTTGTACCGTAAAGAATGGAAAAAACCTATGTGTACAAGAAAGAAGCAAGGGTAGTGTCCCGCCACGAGCTTTGTACATATGGACAGTTAACTTGTGGTGCTTGCTTCTGCCTCTTTCCAGGCGGTGAAGAAGCGGCCACAGCTGAAGCTGATTGTGACGTCGGCCACATTGGATGCGGTCAAGTTTTCCCAATACTTCTTCGAGGCGGTACGTGCGTGGCACTTTCCTCCGATAAATGCTTCAGTAATGTGTACAAGCCACCAGTTATTTCTTTCTTTTTCTTTTGTAGGTGAGTTTATATTACAGCGTAACCCACTTATAACGATAATGAGAAAGCCCGAAATTTCAATAGTTATAACTGATTATCGTTGTATCTGGACTAGAAACTGATCATTTCCAGTCTAGAAACTCTAGAAACTGATCGCTATAAGCGGTACATCGTTATATGTGGTATCGTCATAAGTGGGGTGCACTGTATATGCGGGATTCCGTCTTTTGGAGTTCATTTCTCAAGAAAAATTGGAGGGTGTTTTTTTAGTTTGTTTTTGCCGAAATTTCGTGTTTATCAAAGCTTATTTTTGTTAGATTCCCAATTCACTGAAAATTCAGAGTTTATTTTATGTGTTCCCAATTTTAAGACTTGAAAAACAAAATAAATCAAGTCCGGCTACCATGACCGATTGTCTAACCTTGACAGGCTAAATGGTAAACCCCTTTTGTCAGTAGTTCAAGATTTCAAAAGAAACTGAAGCGGGATCACTTCAGGACCACTGACCCTGTGCTCATATGAAGTTTATTTCTAAAACACTGTCTTCTTTTGCTTCTTTTTTTTTTTTATTTTGTCGTTGCAACCTCGAAATTTTGTTTTTCGGATAAATCTAAATTAACGGAAAATTTAACCGAATTAATTAAATGTTTACCGGCGAGTGTTTTCCGGATCTTTTCGGATTTATTCGAAAATGTGGAACCCTAATTATATGGTTCATATCTTCTTATACTAGCTTTGTGTGTACATCTGTGACATTTCTGCAATGTGTCGCAGGCAGCTTGTATGAAACCAAACTAGAGTTGTGATGGTCAGGTAGTAAATAAGTCCAAGATAAAGGACAGTTCACAAAGAGGGAATTTCTTGTTCCATGTGGGAGCAATGCATGTTCATGTGCTGGTTTTATGGTGTGGCTGTAGAAGCAGACAAACTACTAATTGCTTAATAAAAAATGAAAGTAAAAAATTCTTCAGGGACATGTTGAAGTGGGGCTTATGTAGCATTGAATGCATTACTTCCATTCCTTTTTACTGTCGACAGCCCATCTTCACAATACCGGGAAGGACTTTCCCGGTTGAGATTCTCTACACAAAGGAACCCGAGACCGACTACCTGGATGCTTCCCTCATCACCGTGATGCAGATCCATCTTACCGAGCCACCAGGTTGGGAGAAATATTAGCATAGAACTCTCATTCTGCTCTCAGACATTAAAAAGAATAAGGCTTATTTTATGGTAAACTATAGGTTGCCCAACATTGACTCTTGACAATGGTCATTTTCCCAGGATTTGTCCTCCTGTAACCCTGTACTATTTCCTTAATGAAACATTAAACGGGTATAGTATTCGTGGCACTTTAAAGCTTGCAAGTTCCGACAAAGTTCGGACGTTTGCTGCTGAGAATTTTATATAGAGTAGCCTCAAATTTAGGGTTTCGTAAAATGGAGAAATAGTAGTAAAACTCATTATAAAAGACATTTATAGCGATAAATGTTTTGGTTGTCGTAAAAGGAGTATGCAGGGCGCAGACATTCCTACTACAGAATTTGAGGTTGATTATGACAAAATGTGTTTGTCATAATGTGTTTGGATAACAGAAAATAACTGGTTTATTTAAACATCTGTACTTAGGAACGTAGTGATTTTTTTATTGAGCTGTCCCGACGCTTGTCATCACTGCGCGCTTTGGGTTGTACGAGGTTTGCAAAGCGCCGATGGTGATGAAAGCACTTAGCAAGATGGGTGCCATCGCTACCTAACCAAAGGCATGTAGTTTTCAAATGACTGCTGTCAAAGAGTCTGCCATAATGGAATGGTGAACTACTTACAAACTACCTAATATATTACAGTCGAGCCCGGTTATATCACACCCCGGTATTTCAAATTATTGTTTATATTGAACAGTCCATACATCCCCTTGAAAATCACATGTAATAGTATAGGAGCTTTGTTTTTCGGTATCGAACTCGCATGGCAGGGACACTCGGTATAGCGAACCAAGCACCACACCGCTGGCAGGTCGATCGCAAACATTGCCGTGTTTACGCGACAGTGTTTGCAATCGTTTATGCGGACAAAATCTTCACCAACTAAGCTCTACTGTATTTAGTGGCTCTTAGAGGCTCTATTTGGTAAGGTCCCGTTTCTCGCGGCCTTCGGTATTAGCAGAGACGCGCGGAAATTTCAACTGGAGCTTAAGTTAACATATTTTTGTATATCAAATTATTGATATATCGAACTATTTTATGATCCCTTTGAATTCGATATATCCGGGTTTGACTGTAGTTCATTATATCCGAATGTATACTTTATAACAGAATCTGTAAGGAGCGAAATTGGTTCAATTGCATAGATCAGGGGTGGAAGCGGGCTAGAGCCTTTTGTAGCAGGGCTGGGAGCAGCAAAAGTCCCACTTTGGAGCAGTTTTGGAGCAGTAAAAGGCTCGCTTTAGAGCAGCTCGGGAGCAGCAAAATTAAGTTTTGTAGCCGTAGAAGTAGGTTTTGGAGCAGGTCACGGAGGTCAAACAGGTGTCTAAAAATGATTTGTTGTTGCTAAATGTGAAAATGTAGCAAAAATATATGCATGCACATCCCAGAATAATTTTCAAGCAACATACATACATACCTTTCTATTTCTATTGCATTGAAATATGGAATATTGGCAATTTATGCAAAGGAAAGGCTTTGAGAACCATTCCGGCAGCAGACAGAGTCATGATAGACTTTATATGGGAGGCCCCGACAATAAAAGCACAACTTGAGCCACGCCAGTACAAAACCGTCTATTTAATAGACCAATTGTAAACATGTATCCAGAAAACTAAACCACTGCAAGGTGTCAGATAAACTACCTTCGCTGACTACAGTTTTTGTTTAATAAAGAATACACATGTTCAATCACTGCTTTAAAAGCCCTATATCAAGTTTAGTAACAAAATACAAGGCTACTGACATTTGACATGCAAAATAAAATGTGTATTTTATATCTTTAGAATACCACAGTCACTCGTACATATGCAGCTTTAAGCATCGAATAGAAGAGCAACGCAACCTTATGTACTCCATAAACTGTTGTGCATTGCGTGTCTCCATAAAAAGAATTAAGGTACCACAACATGTTTCAAAATAAAGCAGTTCTTGCTGACCTGTTTTTATTAAATGCAAATGTTCTTAATCCTTGTTCATAAAATACAGTAATCCCTACACCCAAGTTAACATACAAAGCTATATCTAGATTACTTTAGATGGAAAAATATATTGTCTTAAAAATATCACAGCCACTAATAGAACGCATGTGCCTGTGCTCGCGATTCTTCACGGCTAAGCGTCCAAATATGGTACGCTACCAAATAACAGGTAAATGTAGTAAAGACCATTTATTTTTACTCATGTTGACGCATGTGCATGCGCTCGCAAAGAAAAACAAACGAAATTAACATAGCGCGTGTTTCTTAAATGCGTTCGCAAAGAAAAACAAACGTAGCTAACATAGTACGTGTTTCTTAACGGCTAAGCATCAAAATATGGTACGCTACCAAATAACAAGTAAAGCTAGTAAAGACCAATTACTTCTGCTCATGTTGATGGCCGAGGTAGCCCACCGGTGCCGAGACACCAACTCCCACGATCACGGCAAATCGGGACCACGGGCAACTGCATACGCGCTTCAAACGCACCAACCAACTATGCCCGAAACCAAACCGATGTGTTCGTATATCAAGCTCTTTGTAGTCCAAATCAACATCTCACTCTCGATGAAGTAAAATCGACGCCTCGCCCTGCGGTTACACGTGGTTCGGAGCCCCAGTCGAGTTGGTACGAGTCACCCGCACTGACGCCTAAACAAAAGCACACACCACATAGTGGCCAGTGGCCGACCGTTTTCCGCTAAATTTAAAGAAAACACTAAAAAAAGAAAAAAAAAAGCTGAAATTGGCGTTTTGGAGCAGGCTGGCGCAGGGAAGTGAATTGGCGCAGGGTGGCGCAATTGGCGCAGCGCTTCCACCCCTGATAGATGGAAGACCAACCAAACTCTGCAAATCGGTACATTATAACTGAACGTCTGCTGTAACCAGATCTGTTGGAACAAGGTTATACTGTATTTTGAAAAGTTTTAAAAAATTCGAGGCTCTTATTGCAAGGCTCGAAACTTGGAAGTTTTAAACCTTAGTTTCTACGACCGAGTGCACTTATGCCTTGTTTACTTCTCAGGCGACATCTTGCTGTTCCTTACCGGTCAAGAGGAAATCGACACCGCCTGCGAGATCCTCTACGAACGGATGAAATCCCTCGGGCCGGACGTGCCCGAGCTGATCATTCTTCCCGTCTACTCGGCACTGCCCAGCGAGATGCAGACGAGGATCTTCGAACCTGCCACACCGGGTTCCAGAAAAGTATATACTTTCTTTTCGGATGTGTGCTACCTGCATCCCTTTCTAGACTGAGGTCTTGTATAGATAGCACTTCTGCTTCAGTTTATGAGGTGTGGCAACACACTGGCTCTATGTGAGTACAAGTTCGTCTGCTTCTTTTGTAGGGCTTGTGGTGACGTCAGAACGCCAAGCTCTGATTGGCTGTGGTTGAAGGACAGTGGGTAGACCTCAAAGCAAGCTGTCTTGAGGTCTACACACTATCCTTCATTCAGAACCAATCAGAGCTCGGCGTTCTGACGTCACCACAAGCCCTACAAAGAAGCAGACGAACTCTTGCTCCGCTTACCGTTTTTAATGCGAATAGCATTCTTTGGATACTTCACGCACTTTTCGTCTATGTATCTATCTATCTATCTATCTGGCTATCTAACCTCTTACGCCGCGGGTCGATAAATAAATAAAAAAGACCGGCGCCGGCTGGGATTCGAACCGTTGACCCTTTGATCAGCAGGCAGACGCGCTAACCACAGAGCTATGAAGGCAGTCATTCAACGCACTCTAAACGGTTGTTTATATCTTTACCATAGGACGCGCTTTACAGCGCTGTCACAGCTACCGGTGCGCGCGCGTTCCATGCACGAGGGCTCATTCCGCTCTCGTGAGGCTGAGCACGGCCGCTAGCTCACCCTCTCCCGCGCTCGGGAGAGGGTGATGTAGCGGCCGTGCTCAGCCTCACGAGAGCGGAATGAGCCCTCGTGCATGGAACGCGCGCGCACCGGTAGCTGTGACAGCGCTGTAAGCGCGTCCTATGGTAAAGATATAAACAACCGTTTAAAGTACCGTTGGTTGAGACTAGCTGAGACGCCAGAAAGTCTGGTCGGTACCATTTTGAGTGTTTGTGCGTATGGCGCGTGCTTTGCTCGCCTTCCTAAGTGACACAAACGCACGTGCTGGGCTGCGGAGATCGTGCGCAGGGCTGTGAAAGTGTCAACAAATTTAGAATCGCCTCAAGAGTGGGCTGGCGTATCTAGAGTGTGCCGGCCACCTGACGAACGCGCATAACTCCGCACCGTTTGATGCTATTCGCATTAACGTAGATAATCATTCCCAAAGGATGGGTTCTGCTGATTTTTTAAGTAATAGCGTTATACGGCAATGCTGCACATAACTTGCTTGCTCGTGTTGGTGTTGGCCGCACTGAAGCGAAGAGAGAGCATCGTCAACAAAGCGCAGCTGTTGGTTTGCTCTCATAGCACGCTTGACCAATGGCTTCTGCCTTTCGAATTAAACCGAGTGACACAGCAGACCAAAATTCTCAAGCGTTTTGGAACCAATGAGGGTGTATTAAGTAGAGAGCATTTCAGCTGTCTGCGTAGGAAGGGTGCGTGTTTTCGTATGTCACTTCAGTACAAATAGTCACATGTGCTAAACAAAAAGCGCCAAACAGACAGGGACGTGATGAAGTGCACTTTCAAGTGAAGGTTTTGAAACAAACACACACGTCTTATTTCTTAGCTGCATTGACGGGGCACTAACGCACTTGCTTTCTGATTGTGAAATTCTTAATTAAGGCAGTTTTATTTGCCCATCTCCCGTAAATTGTTGTTTGTGCTAATTCTGGGTCGCATGGGCACCTATCCCAGCGCACTGCCAGATTGCACGGTGGGGACTGTCTTACTGACCATAAATCTTATCTTGCTACTATGCATGACCATACATGTTATCTTGTAATCAGCGGCCCGTGGAATGTTTTGGAGGAGGGCCGAAAATGGCCCGCGTCGATATGGGGCACAGTCGACGGCGTGAAACTGCGAAGTGTCCCACTAACAGCTATCGCTGTAAAAGACCCATGAAGTGCTTTTGCACCTTCGTCGCACTCGACCAAACGTCTAAGCCAGGCAACTTTCTTTGCCGCTCTCAGGTTGTGATTGCTACCAACATTGCCGAGACGTCCCTGACCATTGACGGGATCTATTATGTCGTCGATCCGGGCTTTGTGAAGCAGAATGTGTACAACCCCAAGACCGGAATGGATTCCCTGGTCGTCACCCCGATCTCACAGGTTTGTGGTCTTGGATGTTTCGTTTCGCGCCAACGAGACTTTGCCAGAGTGCAGGCACGTATCCAGGGGGAGGCCCATGGGGCCCGGGCCCCCCCCCCAAAATCTTTCATTTTGCTGGGACCTCCTCTCCCCCTCCCCCTCATACAGCATTTTGTCATGGGCGGGCCCCCCGAAAACAAAATCCTGGCTACGTGCCTGCCAGAGTGCAACCCACTTATAACGATACCACATATAACGATGTACCGCTTATAACGATCAGTTTCTAGAGCTCCTAGACTGGAAATGGTCAGTTTCTAGTCCAGATACAACAATAATCGGTTACAGTACAATCCACTCATACGATAATGAGAACACCCGAAAATTCTATCGTTATAACCGATTATCGTTGCATCTGGACTAGAAACTGAGCATTTCTAGTCAGATTTCTAGAAACTGATTGTTATAAGCAGTACATTGTGATATGTGTATCGTTATAAGTGGATTGCACTGCATAACGATTGAAACTTTGGGTTTTCTCATTATCGTTTTAAGTGGGTTACACTGTACTACTTGTGAGTGAATCTATACTGCGAGTAGGTTTGTCTGCTTCTTGCACAGGGGGTGCAGTGATGTCACAGTACCGAGCTCAGATTGGAAGGACATAGTCGGTGGACACGTCACAGCATCGAGCTTTGATTTTGAGGATGCATAGCGGGTAGACACAAAGGCAGAAGTTTGTCTGCTCCTTGTGCAGAGGGCGTTTGGAGTCAGAGTGCCGAACTCCAGCATTGCCTGCAAGTCATAGCAATGGGTACAATCTTGGTTCACAAGAAGGGGAACATGCAGTCACCAACTGCTCTGTACTTGCAGTGTTACAAAGTGGCGGCCAAGGCAGCTGCCACCTTGGTTCATAAAGCACATATGCAACCACAACCGTTTTTCACGGCGCTGCCAGTGTGGAGCAGTCAACGACCGTGTCTTCACTTTGATATGAATTGTGACTGTACATGGTTTGGCCTACTAGCGCCTGACAGATGGGCTGCAACGAACAAAGAACACACTGCAGAGACATTGTTCACTCCCTCTCACCTTTTTGCATCTCCTGCTCTTGTGCACGGAAATACTGCTCACTGTATCGTTCCTCTACGCTCCCGTGCGAAGGGATGCATTTGGCCATCATGTGCATTCGGTTTAATTCCAGGAGTACGTTCCAATGATCCTGCGAGAGTGTCTGCATAGAAATGTGTCCAGTACTTGTGAATACACCTATAGACCCATTTTAGTTCTATCGGTATGTTCTAATGGTGTAGTGAGTGTGTACACAAGAGATGTGACCAAGCCCTCTTAACCACAGGCCCAGGCCAAGCAGAGGGCTGGGCGGGCCGGCCGCACGGGGCCGGGCAAGACGTACCGGCTCTACACGGAGCGTGCGTACCGGGATGAAATGCTCACCACCCCAGTGCCCGAGATCCAGCGCACCAACCTGGCCTCCACGGTGCTCCAGCTCAAGGCCATGGGCATCAACGACCTGCTTTCCTTCGACTTCATGGACGCGCCCCCACAGAGGTGGGCCCTTGCTTGTGGCTGGTGCTGCTTTTGACCGCCCCCGCGGCATAGTGCGGGGTTTCTCAAACTTATTAGTCTCAAAGGACACCTATTTGCCTTGGATGGCACTCAAGGAACCTTAGCTGTCTCGATGTTGATCCACTGAAGCGGTGGGGAAGCTTACAGACCTTATAAACAATAATGCACATGCTGAGAAGGGCTCGTAGTTCTGCAGCATTGGTGGCTGGGGCCTGCTGAAATAGTGCTGAAAGGGAAACTGAAGTTGTTTCGGTACTTGAGAAAAATCGGCTGTGTGTTTGATCATTCTGGCAAATTTATTTAAATGTGGTAACTCTATAGGGTGGGTGGTGCTCTTAGTTTGGGTGGTTTCTAGGGCAGGGTTTTGTATGGAAACACGTTACGTCACATCATTGTCTCTTTGTGATGCTGTGCACACTTCCCGTCAGCACCACCCGGATGCAAGGCCTTTGTGCTAAATTTTCTGGGTCACCAAGAGAGAAAAGCACGCTTTCCTGACTTTTCCTCTCCTCCTTGTTCCGCATGTCCTTTCACACCACCTCTTTCGGCTCTTCTCTTTCATGCCCTTTCTACCCCTCTCTGCTCTGCACTCTTTCTGCTCTCTCTTTCTTGCCCTTTTCACCCCTCTCTGCTTTGCACATTCTCACACCACCTGCTTATATATAGTGTATGCTTAATATGCAGACATAATAGGAAAAGAATAGCTTGTTTGTGCTTAGCATGAAAAATTAGAATAGAAGTGAGAATTTAATATAAATTAGATGAGAAATAACAGAAAAATGATCCAAAACCAGGGTCTCCCCTTGACCTATTGTTACTTTTTGGGTGAAGGATCCTGCTATGCATGTATGTTTTGGACAGCGGCTGGCTACCATCACGAATCACTATATCTGGTCAATCAGTGGCCCAAGAGTTCGCCAGAGGACTATTACTGCTAGGTAACCAAGCTGGTAGTCAAAAAAGAAAAAAAGATTGGGGTGTGTGTGTGTTATATATGGCCTAGAATGGCGACTTGTCTCCCAGCTGGAGATGAGAAATTTAACCAGTACAGTACAAATTGCTAGCCTGGGATCTTTAATGTGCCCCATGCAGTAGTGTAGTGATACCTGACCGCATGCCAGTACGATGCTCATCCAGATTGAAACGGGCAAGGCAGGGGTGGCGATTGAACCCAGGATTCCTGGGTTCTGCAGCGTGAGCTTTCACTTCTTGTGCTCCGAGCTGGTGTGCTCTAGCCTATTCGGCCACCGATCCTCCCTTTGGTAGTCCAAGATATGGTTGTATAGTTCAGCAACAGGTCACACAAACATTTTGACTAGAGACAAAAAACTGCATTTCTGCTTAGCATACGATTGGAATCACAACCATGACTTTACTCAAAGACGTCTGCATTTCTAGGCACATGTTTTAAGTAAAACGGTTGTTGGACGCACACCAAAGGATTTAGGCACACATTGGGTAACTGGCTCAAAGCTCCCTGTGAAAAGCTTCCTATTTTGCACACTCGCTTTTGTCTGTTAAACTTCAGCCATGAATAGCATTCTGAGAAGTCAGCAGAAATGCAACAATTGTGCAATCTTTTTTCAGACCCTGATTATGGCCCTGGAACAGCTTCATTCCCTAAGTGCTCTGGACAACGAGGGACTGCTGACTCGGCTTGGGAGGAGGGTGAGTGGCATGTTTCAGCAGAGCCTAGCTAGGGTTCAAATACAGATAGCAGACGAATGCGTTCTTCTCGGGGGCACATTGCAAGAGTTGCCTCTCTGATGGAAATTTCCTTGGCCTTGCCAGATGGCCGAGTTTCCCCTGAGTCCCAACTTGGCCAAAATGCTCATCATGTCGGTGCACCTGGGATGCAGCGAGGAGATCCTGACTGTGGTCTCCATGCTGTCAGTGCAGAACGTCTTCTACAGGCCCAAGGTGCGTGTCGAGTCTCCTTGATGCCAACTTGCTCTGTTGTTGCAGGAACTGATGACCACGGCACAATATATGTAGGATTGTTCGTTTTCGGGTTTTATATTTTTTTAAATTCGGGGGGTTAAAATCGGGTGCTATTTTTCAAGCTGATAATCGGGAAGAAATCGGGTTTTTTGTGGAAACATTCCGAAATTCAGGTTTTTTCGGGTTAAATTTACAAATGTACTCAGTAAAACGTTGAGATTTTTTTTTTATTATTGGAGGGTACTACAAGCTCCCTAACGCCAACGCGTTAAAATTAGGGATCTGTTTCAAGTTGGTAATCGGGGGACATCAGGGTTTTCTAGCTCCGATTGCCGTCTGTCGCTTCAAGGGAAGCATTGCCCACGGAATCCTCCTCTTCCTCAGGTGTCAACAAAACCCCGACCGTTCGAGAGACAGTTGTCTTCGAGCAGATATTTCACTATGGAATAAACATGTTAGGTTTTCCCGATCTGTTTACGCGACTGACTGACTCGGACGTTGTTTGTGAGAAAGGCTGGACGCCAGCGAGATGGCCATGCTACCCGAGAGACCTTGCTGTGCGTCGACACCTAACAGCGGTCGAAGGGGATTGATAGTGCATTTCACAGGCTGAGTGCAGCAGGGCCGAAGCTACATGGCGTGCTTAGGCAGTTCCACCTGCACAGCGGGGGACGGAAATGTCCCTCCGAGGCCCCAACGCTTATTGTCACTTTTCCTCCAGCCGGCCTCCATAGAATGTCACAATGAGTTGGGTGGTTGGTTGAGAGCCGTGTAGCATCCACAGTGCTGCACGCAGTTTGCGAAATGAACTATAGGTCACTGTTGTCCCGAGGTAGGGTAGATAGCGTGTTGGCACCACAAACTCCGCGCAGAAGTAAAAATAAATAGGTTGGTTATGTGGTTTTAGAATTCGGGGAGAAATCGGGTTTAACCCGATTCTTCTGAAACATTTTCTGGGAGTAAAAATCGGGTAAAATCGGGTTTTACCCGAACAACCCTAAATATATGGAGATCTAAGTTACAGAGAATTTCTTAATGAAGCAAGGATGCAGGGTAAGGGGAATTGAATTGCAGCTGTGAACAGCCTTTTTTTTTTTATGCACATTTCTTATTGACAGTGCTCCTCAAACTTAATGCTGCCACTGGGTCAGCCAAATACTGATTTATTGCTAGCAACTCAAAACTAAATAGGTCACTGTGGCAGCTGAAATGTGTTCCCCAAGCTGGGTTGTGAATGGGGAGTCAAGAATCCACCATATAGTTAGACCGGTAGGTGAAAGAACAACACAAAAGGCTTGAGGTACACCTAAGCACTGCTTATGAGTTGTGAATTCAAAAGCATATACATCATTCTTCCGCTGCCTTATTTCGTCTGCAGTGTATTTGCATCGACGACGTCGACGGACACGCATCGCCATGGGGTGGCCGGTCATTGAAACGACGCGCAACGTCAGTTTCAACGGCCGGCCACCCCATGGCGCTGCGTGTCAGGCGTATGGGAGCCTCGTCGACGCGCGCCAGCCAGTGAGACCGAAGCCGAAAAGCCATCAGCTTTACTTCGCTCCTTTGGGATCGGGTAAACTAGGTGCTGTGTCTAGGCTTTTTGCGTGGTTTCATAGCTGGGAGCTGGCTTTACTTGGAGAAAGGATTTAAGGTGCCGTTTTCGCGCTTCAAACTGATGACGTCGGCTTGCTCCATGAGACAGTTAATGCTTTAGCATTAAAAAGTGCCAAAAATGGACCCTCGCATGGTGGCATTCAGATTGGGGAGCACTCTACATATTTAGTTAGCAGATCATGCAACCTCTCATTTATTTGTAAAGCATCAGACTCTGATGTTCCCATACCTGTATTTCAAACGTGCATTTAAATGGACACTTGATCTAGAAGAGATAACAAGTGTTGTACTTAGAGGAATTATCTTGTTCTCATCCCTATATAGACAAAGTGATTACCACTTCTCTTCAGACTTCATTTGTAAGGTGGCGGAGATCTGGAACTCTCTCGTTTGTTTTTGTCGTAGAAAGGTGGTATATTAATGCAAAAGCATTAACTGTCCCATGGAGCAAAGCCGGAGTTGTCTAGCCGTCTCTAGCAGAAAAAATTGACCGCATCTCCACATGGTGAATGATGTTGGTTGGGGCGAAGCTCTGGTGGTGCTTGTCTGCGTAGACGCTGAGCCACAGCATGCCGAGCCTTTCGTTCGTTTTCATCCATGTCAGAAAGAGAATGTGTGGTATGGAACGTGGTTATATAGGCATTTGAGCATTTGACCGCAGCGCCCTCTCGTCTATAAACGTTGAGCCAATGCATGCAAAGTTTAACGCGATTATATACGCATTTGACCGCAGCGCCCTCTCCTGTATAGACGTTGAGCGGCTACATGCAACGTTTCATCCATGACAGAAACACCAGGTCTTGAGTTACTACCACATCTCAGAGCCCCCTACTCGTCCTGTCGCTGCGCAAACAGATTTCAACATTTTTTTCATCATTTTTTTCATCTTTGTTTCTTTTTTTTTTGCCCTACACGAGCACGTGAGCTCACGAGCTCGTAATTTTTTTATTTTTCTTTTTTTTTTGCCCTACACGAGCACGTGAGCATGTGCTCACGTGCTCGCGAGCACGTGATCTCACGAGCAGAAGCACGAGCACCCGACGCCGGCCTACGGCGGACGGACATACGGACATGGCTAGCCTCTAAGGAGCTTCGCCCCTAAAACTGCACCTAAATTCACATTGGCTGCAACGCGTCATGTTGCTCCATACCATTGGCAACATCGTTGCTAAGGAGCCAGCTGAGCTGCTGGCGGTACGCAGGTATGTGCTGGTTTGACGTTAGGCCTTTCGTTACGCTTTGAGGTCTAACACTGTCAACCGGTACGCGCAGCTGTTTGATGTGAGGGGGGGGACATGGGTATGCGCTGGCCTGACATTAGGCCTAACGTTACGTTTTGAAGTCTAACATCGCCAGCTGGTACTTGCAGCAAGGGCGATGATGATGATTATGAAAGGACACGCGATTTCAGCAGGCTCCATGCCGAGCTTCGCACTCCACCGCTGACTCGCCCAGCGGCGCAGCGGTGTCCAGCTAGCCAGGACGGTCTGTGCAGCGCACGGCTGCCCTCCCTGCCGGCACTGCGGTCGCTTCTGGTCCTCTTGGCGCCAAGAATGCTTTCGCATTCACAACTCATAAGAAGTGCTTAGGTGTCCTCGGAATTTTTTGTTCCAGTTCTTAGAGCAACCTCATGGTCCAGGGAAATTTCTTGCGACCGATTCTTAATGCTCGCCGACTTTCCGTGCTCCAGGACAAGCAAGCCCTGGCCGACCAGAAAAAAGCCAAGTTCAACCAGCTTGAGGGTGACCACCTGACCCTGCTCTCGGTGTACAACTCCTGGAAGAACAATAAGTTCTCCAATGCCTGGTGCTATGAGAACTTTGTCCAGATACGCACGCTCAAGAGGGCCCAGGACGTCAGGAAACAGCTGCTCGGGATCATGGACAGGTCAGTGCCGTCTGCAGAACCCTGGCACGGTGTAGGATGCTCTTTCAGTGGAGCCCATTAGAAATCAAACGACATAGAGTAGCAGCTACATAATGCATGTTGCCCTAGTAGTTCGTGCCTCGACCTCGGTTAGCATGTCGGGAACACTGAAGATTTCCACTTCGGGTAGCCTTCCCATTGTCGCACTAATCTCAGCAATACTATCCACCATAGTTACTGTGCAGGTAGGCCCTCAGCTGGCTGACCTATGTTGCAGGTCAGTTGCATTCTTGGTGCGTATTTGGAATGACAAAGTTTTAAGAAATGCTTAGAGGTGCAGCAGGTGAGGGCAGTGCAAAACACTTTTAGTATATTCTAATCACATTGTTCCTGTAGGTTCTGATGAGGACAAGCTCTGCAGTAACATTACAGTGCCCAAAAAGCATCTTCGTCTAACGTTTATCATGTCTTCATTTATGGTCGCTCAATTTCTGGCTGATGACGTCTTAGAAGTGTTATGCTTTCGTCTGCCGCGGTCCTGGTGGTGGCTTAGCAGCGGAGGTGAATGCAAGACGCTCATTCCGTTGTACGTTGCTCTTCAGCTTCACAGTCCACGGAAACATTGGCAGCCACGAGTTGGGACAACATGCCAACGGCGACACTCGTGCTTTTCTTTGCAACATGTACAACCAACCACCGGTGTAGCGACATCCAACAGTATGACACGCCGGCTTTTGTAACATAATTTGTCGCCATTCTGGGAACAGTTTCGACGCGTGGCTGATATGGGATGCCACACACACCGGCCGGAGACTTGCCTTAGGCACCGTAGTAAAACTCTTGTCCAGTGTATCCCCAAGTGGAAAGGAATATTGACTATTAGCACCGGCTCAGGCGTCCGGTGCTCATGCTCCTGAGCTCATTACCACATGCTCGTGGAAAACAAAACAAAAAAAGATGAGAAAAAAAAAAGATTAGGGGTGAAGCTTCTTAGGGGCTAGCCACGTCCTCTGGCGTCTGGTGCGTGCTCTCGTGAGCTCACGTGCTCACAAACACATGAAGTAAGGCAAAAAAAAAATATATATATGTTTGCGCAGTCGACAGGATTTAAACCTGTGCGGGGAGACCCCAATGGATTTCTAATCCATCGCCTTAACCACTCGGCCACGACTGCAGGACGAGTAGGGGGATCTGGGATATGGTAGTAACTCAAGAGCGGGGATGTCACGGATGAAACGTTGCATGTAGCCGCTCAACGTCTATACAGGAGAGGGCGCTGCGGTCAAATGCGTATATAATCGCGTTAAACTTTGCATGCATTGGCTTAACGTTTATAGACGAGAGGTCGCTGCGGTCAAATGCTCAAATGCGTATATAACCACGTTCCATACCACACATTCTTTCTGACATGGATGAAAACGAACGAAAGGCTCCGCATGCTGCGGCGCAGCGTCTACGCAGACAAGCACCACCAGAGCTTCGCCCCAATAAACATCATTCACCACGTGGAGATGCGGTCAATTTTTTTCTGCAAGTCGCCTTTACGGATTTTTATTGTCGGTGCATTTTAAAACAGTTTGTCGTTCCTTGTTGTGACAACCATGCAGGCACAAGCTGGACGTGGTGTCATGCGCCAAGAACACGGCCCGCGTGCAGAAGGCCGTGTGCAGCGGCTTCTTTAGAAATGCAGCCAAGAAGGACCCCCAGGAGGGATACCGCACCCTGGTGGACGGCCAGGTGGTCTACATACACCCGTCCAGTGCCCTCTTCAACCGCCAGCCAGAATGGCAAGTGCCGCGCAATATGCGTAGGGGTGGTTAGACGGCCGAGCGCGTTGGTGCACCGCAGTTCGGAGCACGTGGAGCGAAAGCTCACGTTGTAGAAACTAGGGTTCTTGGGTTCGATTCTCCCACCTGCCCGTTTCGACCTGGACAAACGTCGTACCGGCGTGCGGTCGTGTATTACTACTACGGGATGCTCGTTAAAGCGGTACTCGGACATTTCCTTCATAGTCCCTGATTTGCCTGAAACCTTTGCTAAACACACCAGCAACCATTGCTGAAATAGTAACCCAGATATTGGGCCAATATAATTTTTTTCGAAGTTATTGAATTTAAAATTTTTTTGTCTTCACCGCGTTTTTCAAAGTGAAGTCTCTAGTGGCAACAATGAAAAAGTTACGACAGCAGAAGGCAGGGGTTCACTCTTTGGTCTGTAGACTTTGTACCCAACTGATTAGTACAAGCAGTTTTCATGGTGTCAAGTGAATACTTTGGAAGCTCGTGCAGCAGCAGCACAAAACAAATACTTGGCATAGTCTGCCGCTCAACCTGCAAGCCTGCCTTCCAGTGACATCACGGCACTGAAAAGTGTTGGTTTCAGCATCATTTTCACTTGCCGATTTTGCAGTAACTACCAAACTCTCTTAATTCAAAGTAACATGCAGGTTCCATCCTATGCATCTATATGGGAGGAAACTCTTGGTAATTCAAACTTTGCTTTATTCAAACGAATTTTCGGTCCCCCTCGAGTTCGAATTAACGAGATTCGAGTGTACTCTGAATTTCGGGATACTGAATAGCATATTGGAAAGCGTAAGGCCGGTGATTTAAAATTAGGTATAGTTAGTTGGGGTGGCTCTAAAATTGCTGCAGGTACCCCTTTAAAGACCTTGGGCTAGCGGCGGTACCGCACCGACTAGATTTCTCACGTACAGCAGACACCAGATGCCCCTAACAGCCAGCAAGCTTATTGCTGTCAAACATACACACAATTAATTACACTATGTATAGAGCGAAGCACAGAATACTAGATGTCTGCCTTCTTTCCCAACTTTCGGCACTTCTGCAGTGAGAAGAATGCATTGTAGAAACTGTTGTCTCCAAAATATTTTCGAGCGAATATAGCACGATACCTATGGTGCCTGAATACCATATGTTGTGAAAAACCGACGTGAGCACAAGGATGGGTTTAAATTCCAGTTGATCGAACTTTGTTCAAACGGGTGGTTAACGTGGTTGATGAGCGTTTAGTTTCAGTACTTCTGGCTGCTTCAGGAAGACACACTTATATACAGTTTTGCGCACTTAGAAGTAATTGTGTAAACCGTGGGAAGTTAGTCAGCCCGAATGCGTGTCTGGTGTCTGCTGTAGACGAAAAATTTAGCCAGTGCAGTACCACTGCTGGCCTGGAGCTGTTAACGTGCATCACGCAGTGGTGATACAATCATGACACATGACCGCACGCCTGCATAAGGCTCACCCAGACCAAAGATGGGCAAGGGTGGGCATTGAACTCGGGATCCCTGGGTACTGTGGTGCAAGCTTTGTCCCTCAATTGTTGTAGTGCACATGGCAATGCTGTCAACATTAAAGAGGTTTCCGACTTTCTAGGGTGGTCTATTACGAGCTGGTCCTGACGACCAAGGAGTACATGCGGGAGGTGACCACCATCGACCCCAAGTGGCTGGTGGAGTTTGCGGCGTCCTTCTTCAAGTTTGCCGACCCCACCAAGCTGAGCAAGCACAAGAAGCAACTCCGGCTGGAGCCCCTGTACAACAAATACGAAGAGCCCAACGCCTGGCGAATCTCGCGCGTCCGCAGGCGCAGGAACTGAAATCATCACGCTAGTCGAACAACGTTCGCAAGATTCCGGAAGTGCAGCAGTTGTGTTCAAGCAGTGCCACGGACCAGCACCTTTTCTCTACATTCATTTTCTTTCTGTTTCACCGGACAAAAGTTTCTTTGGAGCAAGGCAATGCAAAGATTACGGAGTTGTGAAAATCTTTTAAATACCGCACCTTTATTGTTCGGAGATCTGTGCGTGCTGGATAATGGCAGAACAGCAGACGCCTTAACTTGTAGGTCTAAAACCTTTTACGTCTAATGACTTCTAAGTAAGGGTGTGCGAATATTGAAATTTTCGAATATGAATCAAATACGAATAAGACAAAAAACGGGCTTCGAATATTGAATCAAATATTGAATGTGTCTATAGTCGGTGACAGGTCAAGAACGAAGTGGAAGCTCCTCCCACCCCTTTCCACTTTAGTGGAGCGAACGGTGGAGAGGAGGTTGCCTTCTCTCCAACGATCGCTCTACTAAAGTGGAAAGGGGTGGGAGCAGCTTCCACTTCGTTCTTCACCTGTCACCGACTATAGTAATCACAAATTGCAAAACAAGAGGTAACAGCAGGTTTTATTGCCTTTTTAAAATATGTAGTGCAACTGCATTTTACTGGGCTTGCAGCAGGCTAAAGATACTTCTAGTAATGCACTAACTACAAATTATTGTGTAAAAAAATTAACTGCTCAACGTGCTCAGAAAGTAAGCGCTCCCTAGACGCCGTGACAACATTTCCACCAGTAGAAAGACCCTTTCACTCAGGAAACCTGCGAAATTTCACTAAAGTTCGAAGAAGTTCCACTTATGGACAGTGCTGCCTGGCTAATACACAAATATTTCGAATTTTGGGAAACAAAGAATATAGAAAGTACTTTTACATTTCATAAAATGGTTACAAATGTTTACACCATA
Organism: Ixodes ricinus; assembly: GCA_037355805.1. Lineage (NCBI taxonomy): Eukaryota > Metazoa > Arthropoda > Arachnida > Ixodida > Ixodidae > Ixodes > Ixodes ricinus. The sequence goes on along the minus strand of JAZHYW010010089.1, from coordinate 233,505 downwards.
TAAAAGCGAAAATATGCGCTTTTAATGCTTTCATTAGTTGTTAATGTGAGCCAGTGATGCCAATAAACCCAACAAATATTGCACTTTTCCTCCGCCAAATAAAATCAAGTTTTTTTGTTTTTTTTAATTTTTGCGCATGTTTACAGAAGAACTTCAGTCGAACCTTTGTCGAACATCACGTTGAAGGTTCGAACAAGTCTAACTTGGTCGAACTCGACCCTGGGCAGGTTCGCGACATCCCTAGTCGCGAACATCGACATTTTTTATTTATATTTCACTCTCGAGGTTTATTTTATTGTATCAATTTATAGAACGCGCAATAACATCAGGTATTGCTAAAGTGCCACGCAACAAACGACTTGGTGAAAAAGAAACCGAAACTGATCCTGTCTTGCTGCCATCGGACAGATAGAAACGGAGCAGACCGATAACGCACGCATCATACACCTTTCTTAGTGAATAAACATATTCATAGGGGAATGCATGGCAGGCAGATTATTCGTTACTTTCTCGAATATGCAATTTGCGAATCGAATATGTTTCGAATAAGGAAAATATTCGATTCATATTCAAAACTTTGAATATTCGCACACCCCTACTTGCAAGTCCAACACTACTCATGGATTATGATCTGTACAGTTGTAAATTTGTCAGACTATTGTGGCTGCCATTTCCCAGATTTTTCAGAACTTCGGATAGCGGACAGACTTTCAAAAAAGGTCCGTAAGTTTCTAAACTATGCTTTGTCTTGACCCCAAAAAATTTCATACTTTTGCATTTTCTTTTTGTACAGTTATTCTCTCTGCATTATGCATCATACTTTTTTTTAGGGTCATAATTTTATTAGCATGTGTATATGTATCTTAAGAATCATGTTTGTACATAAGTATGTATGCAGTGTTGATGTGAAAAATGTTAACTTGAAATGGCTGTGCACTGGACCCTTCTGTCTAAAGCTGAACCTTAGTGGACAAATTGCTGTTTGTGAAGACCACCTGTACAATCTTTCCACTGATCAGTGTTGTAAATAGAACCTTTTCTGAGCACAAAATGGCTTTGTCTGTTGTGGAAAGAAGAAAGCGTATTCTACTGAAGCTTCACATAGCACTTCCATGCAGAGGCTGAAACGGTAGACCTGGAATTGTCCATTTGAACCCAATTTTAAGATGCAAGGTTACATGCAATAGTAATAAACAAATTCAAAAGTAGAGCTCCCAAAGGCAATCTTCTATACCACTAGTCTTTCCAATGCTTGCAAAAGTTAGTGGTTCGATTACCTAGTGAGCTTTGTGGAAACTGGCCTCAAAACACTACTGGTAAAACTTTCATCTGAGCAAACAGAACTGCCTACAGAAAATGGCACGAGTCAACTTCTCACATTACATCTAGCCCCAACTTCTCACTGCAGCTTGAGAGCATAACTTCATACCTTCACACTTCGTTGAATAGTCATAAATGTAGGCACAAACTTACCGTTCAAAAAATGTCAACAGGAGTCTTTATTGTTGGTCCCATGCACAAACCACCATTACTTCAAAAGTAATGTGGAAGATTTAATACCATATTTTCTGGATCATAGTCTACAGTCAGTGCATACCCAATTTCAGGTGGAAAAAGGGTTTCTTGTGGACAGTCCACACCAAGTGCACGGCCCAGTATAAGCGCAATCTTCACCCATGTTTAATATGCGTCAAGAAAGCCACGTGTGCTAGTCTAACAAGAAGGAGCATTCCATCCTGAATATTAAAAAATACGGATGTAATAGAATGCATGCCATCCACAAGGGCGATGCACTGACAGTTCTACCTTTCGTTGCAGACTAACGCCGAGCGTGGAAAAGTGATCCCAACTATTGCACTGGGTAATCTTAACCTTAAACAACAAATCCTCATTAGCCCACACCCACGGATAATCCACACCACATATAATATTGGCTTCTAAACAACCCGTACAATCTGCGGACTATATTCCAGAAAATATGGTACTATGCTCGCAGCTTGTGTGGTCCAGGCCGCACGAATGCCGGAAAGACTATCACCACGGGCCTTTTTTTTCACCCTCGGTTTCACAAGTGCCTCGGTCAGAAAGGGGGCAGGGTGTTGGTGAGGTAGAGCAGCGTGGCCGTCTCTACCGGCTGCAGCATGGTCGAAGAGATGTGGCTGATCACGTCGCACGAATCTTGCACTGGTATTGTGGTGATCACCCGCTCCAAGCCGGCGACCTCTGCCACTGGCGCTCCACTCACCACCGACGCACCACAGTCGAGGACGTCTGTTGGGAGGTGGAAGTCGCCAGTCACTCTCGGTGTTTCGGTAAGCACAGCGTTCCAAACAAGGGCCCAGGGGCATGCAGGGATGCGATTGCTGCGCCATTTGCGCCAAAGTGCAGACCCTGCTACATCCTGCTACGTTTGACCGAAATTGCGAGGAATCTGCTGCCAACATTGCACCAAAACTTGACTTAGTTTTAATAATACTCAAAGCATATAATAGCTGAGGCTCCACTACCCGGCCAGATAGTTGCGAAAGAAGAGTTTTCAGAACTTGCGATTATTGCCTTGCATATAACATACTATTCGATTTGATTTCATATCAAACCCTGGCAGCACTCGGAAGTATCGCAATAATTCTCATGTTTGTGGTCTGTTCTGGCAGGTTAGCTAGTTTCGTTGAAAGCACTTCTCACCGCGCGCTGGTGTAATGGAGTGCCGCAGATCACCCGCATACTAGGGGAAAGCTATCCTCCAGAGTGAGACGTGACAAAATTTCCGTATATAAAACTTTGGCTTTTATGTAATATGATAGACCACAATATCCTAGCGGTATCATTTTCCGATTTGAGATTTTGCAATGATACTTTGGTATTTCAAGGCGATTTATATGGACTCTTCTGTAGGTTTACTATTTATGACAACCCTTTTGTTTAATTATCACTTTAATATAAGTGGGAGTAAATTTAAACTAAATTAACAGGAAAAGTGAACGGAAGCTTGGGGAAAAATGCTGACAAGTTCGGCGGGATTGTTTTTAAGAATGCATATTAATCCGCCAAGTTTTGTTATAAAGTTCTACATATAAATGTAACTGACGTCCATAATCAAATGAAAAAAGCTTTGTCTTTTCTTTACGCGAATAAAGAATTGCAGTTTTATCACAACTTTAGGTGCTCAAAAGTTTTGTGTTCCAACTTCATTTCAGTAAGATTCCATACCTAAAATAGCCATTCACACCAGTTCGTGCTGTCCTTCATCAGTCATCTTGTTACCATGTCCGGTGCATCTACACACAGCTAAAAAGCTACTTCTGTGTTTGAGGGAATCGCCTCTCCACTGCAATTGATGCTAACGAAAGGTTGCACATAAATGAGAAGGCAAAGTAGGCATTGCCCTTTAGTTGGGCAACACATTATAATCTTTGCTGTGGTACGAATGAAATCGAAGCATGCACAAATGCTCCAAAAATGCTGATTGCTGCTACAAGAGCTGTTACAAAATGACTCGAACCAATCGCACTACTGGGTGTGCGAATAGTGGTTTGAAATGAATAGCGCTGCATCATTCACAGCCTTCACATTGCTAGGGAATCTCACAGCACACCGGCTCTCTTCGCAGCGTCAAAGCTAGGGATGATGCGAGGGTAAATAAAAAGAAAGGACACGCCGAAAATGTGAGCAGCACCTGAGAACAGCGCGGCAGCTGCCTCAATGACCGGCGCATCCTCTTCCTCCGCGCCGTGAGAAGAGTGCAGCTTCTGGTGGCGCTTGAGGGCGTACTGGGTGTTGAACTTCGCCGCAGCACGCGCAGCAGAAGGCCCGGGGGTTGCGGTGCACCGACTGCACATGCTTGCGCTGCACCGAGCGCGTTTTGAAGGCCGACCCGCAGATTTCGCACAGGAAGGGGCGTGCCGTCGAGTGGATGGCCTTGTGCTCTGCCAGGTGAGAGTGCGTTCGGAACACCTGTGCCGGAGGAATGGAGGAACTGTCTTAGCCATTTGTTGGCGAGCGTTGGCAACAAACCACATAATTATTTTTTGTTTAATAGTTTCGGTTTTATCACGTTTTTTTCAATCTAGTAGTCTGGCAACTGTCTTGAAGATTGAAACTACGATATCGCTTAGCGAAGATATGCAAATAGTCGATGAGAAAAAACGTTTGGCGCGCAAATGTGCGGCAACCGAAAATGGCGGAACGGTGAAAAATATGAATATTGTAAAATACCGAGCAAGCGCCCACTCGGAATTTAGAAATAATCGCGAAAAATGGGAGGTGGGCACTTGTCCGGTCATCAATTTTGCATATAAATGTACTGCACATATTTTCTTAGATCTTGCAAATTTGGGAATGGGCGCTTAGTGCGGAATGGGCGGATGCACGGTATTCTACGGTAGGTGTTTTTCTCTGGCAACTAATATTTTACGATAGGTGACCGTTTTACTTGAGGCTATCGTATGCGCAGATATTATTGACATTTTATAGGGATCCATACAGGTTACGCAAGAGAGCCATCTTCGGACTTTTGCCTGGTTTTGCCCACAGGCAACAAACCTATAACTTGCAAGTTTACCTTACCATTTGTTTTTATTTCAGCTCTGTTCTTTTATTTGATTTTGTTAAACATTAATATCTTAAAAAATAAATGTTTTAAGTAATTTTTGTATGTTTCGTCGATAGAGGGTTAAAGAAAAAAATCGCCTGGCTTAAGGGGAGACACTACCCAGAAAAAAAAATTTCTGCAAAAAAAGTAGATTTTGAAAAATTAAATAAATACATTCAACAACATCTAGAGAGTATTCCCAGAAAGTTTCATTAGTTTAGACTGCATAGTTAATTTTTAATAAATTATTTTCTGTCCATTGAAGCTAAAGAAAAGGTAGTAGGGTTTGGAGCACTTTGAACGCATTTTTCTCCGTTCCACTTTTTGGTATAAATTCCATTTAAGTCAACCTATCCTTTGGTAATGGCAATACAGGGAAGGCTCGTTCTTCACTTTTCCTGCCTGAAATTTAATAAGGAGTGCAACTATGGAATGCTTCTGTCACTTTACAGATGTCTTTTATAAAAAAATGTGGACATTTTGTCGAAGACACATAAGACCAAAAGTTGACCAATTTTGCAGAAGAGAAAATTTATAGAAATAACTGACTTCTTACAAAAACCTTTCCATAGCCGCACCCCCTAGGCGTTCTGCTACATATCTAGCGAATACAAATCTTGAATATTGTGATAGTTTTCCGACGATAGGTTTACTAAACAATGTGGACGTGTTGCTGATAGAAGCTGTTCTAATTTCCTTCTCATTTACCCGACAGACCTGAAATTTTGTTATGCACCCTTTAGCGTGACCACCAGCCTACCCTGTAAGTTTAATTAATTTTAAGCCAAGGGTTCAAACATTGATCCTCCTAGGGGGCGTGCCCCCTTAAACATTCAGTCATGGTGTCCGAATAAAAACAAACAAACAAACATATGCAGTGAAGGCGCGATAGCACTTGACGGGGTTTTTAATGAACGGCACTCGCTATCAAAATGATACGCAGTGTGGCAAGTGGCAAAAAAATTGTTTTCCTATCCTAAGACGCAGTCCCCGCTCTGACACAGCGAGGGGAGAGAGATGGAGAGATGAGTGTTAGTGCACCCCTTACTGCTCTCCCCTCTACGCAGTGCCACGAGAAATTTGTCAGTGCTGTACGACTGGTGGCTCGGGATCTTTAACACGTATTGCGCAATAAAGATACACGTTGGTCACATTGACTTCAACAGCGCAAATAAGGTAAGGAAGGAAGAGACAACTGGAAGGAAAGAGCACTGACTCACAACTGAGGGTTTTGTGAGTCAGCGCTCTTTCCTTCCTGTTGTCTCGTCCTTCCTTACCTTATTTGCGCTGTTTAAGTCAATATGTCTATCCAACTCGCCCAGCAACTCATTTTGATACACGTTGGTGCAATGCTCGTCCATAGCCCCAATTAAACTTTGGAGCCAAAGCGCGTTGAACCGCCTCAAAGAGCTCGAGTTAACCTCCTTAAAAGAGTAGACTCATCCAGGGGACTCTCCAGAACACAGAAAAAGAAAACTGGACTCTGCTTGAATACATCAAAGGTGCAAGAGTGCATATAAGCCACATATGCTCAAATTGTAGAAAGCCCAACTACAGGTAGTACTTCATTAGAGCTACGTAGATAACACCGCCGACATTAACGTTTAGCCAAACTACTTGACTCAATGCTTAGTTGCGAGACTGTCACTGTATTGTTTCACAATGAACATATTTAGAAATGTGTTCATAATAAACATATTGTGAAATATGCAACAAATTTCTAGCGTCTCTGGGACATGACAAAGAGACGGGCAGTTCCTCCTGCCCTCCCGGTGCACTCACCTTGTGGCACTGCGTACAGGGAAGGAAGCCCTGGGCACGCCATCATCGGCCTCCTGCGAGTTGGCGCCGTGGGTGAGGTGGTGCTGGCGCAGTGCGTCGGCCCGCTTGAACGCCTTGCCGCACCGGTGACAGAGGAACGGCCGGGCGCCGCCGTGCACGTTGGTGCGGTGGCGCACCAGGTGCTCCTTGCGGTGCGTCTGGTAGCCGCACTGGGCGCACTGGTGCAGGGGCCCCTGTGAGGTGGCACTGTCGCCGGAGTGCCGCTGCCGGTGCCTCGCCAGGAGGAGGGGCCGCGTGGTGCGGTAGCTGCAGTGGGGGCACTCCATCGGCTGGGACGAGGGGCGAGGTCGTCGTGAGCGCGGTGCACGACATCGCGCGCTTCGTGTTTCGTTTCCTTCTGTCATCAGTACCGGGATGTTTTCCATGCATCTGGGTCACGCGCATCTTCCCCGGATGAGAGGAAAGCCCATGCCAAGTTTTGTTCGATGAAAGCCCCCTTAAAAAATTAAAGGCATTGACAATGTTCTGTAATGCCGAATTAGAGTGCAGCTCTTGGAGGAGGAGGAGGGGAGGGTATGCCCCTCCTCCCCCTCTCCTGCTCCGCTTCCATTTAGCACAAAATTTTTGGTAAATTTCCCACTAAATTAAGCAGGAAATTGAGAAAATTTTTCCACTAAATTTAGCAGAAAATTTAGCGAATTTTTCCCGCTAAATTGAGCAAAAATTTCCCCGCTCGGGAAATTTTGCAAAACATTTTCCACTAAATTTAGCGTGAAAATTTTCCCACTAAATTTAGCTGGAAAATTTCCCGCTATATTTAGTGGGGAAATTTTCTCATAATACAATGCGCGCAGTCACGCCGACACTGACGCTGCTCAACCCGGAAACGGGCGCATAAGAACTGCGCTCTAAAACCAATTTTATTACCGACACCGAAAATTAATGCGAGAAAACACCTAACCGGGACAAAAAATAAACCCCGACTGTACTTGTTACCGAAAAACACGGACAAATGCATGCCATAATTTCTCGACGCATTGGTAAAAAAATGATACGGGAAATCAGAGTATTTTTTAAATAATTTCGTTCTTGATATCTCGGTTGACGGGAATGTAGACCACTTGCCACGATACACTTTTTTTTCACGGATATGTGACCAGAAAGGTTCGGGTCGTTGAAGAAACCTTTGTCATGTTCGTACAGCTGAACATCGACTCGCCTTTGTGTGCCACTGCTTCTTTACTTACAGTAGACACTCATTATTTCAAACTCCAAGAAGTCATGAATATTGTTTGAATTATCAGAAATTCATCTAAATATGATGCAAGATAGAATTATGATTTACCATCTGATTGGCTACACATACAAAGCAGGTATCTCATGATTTCCTCTACATAGGCCTACTGATCATAAGCAGATATGCCACACATGACACACCTGTGAAATGTATGACGTCAGTTTATTTATCTCTAAAAATGTTGTGTATCGTGGGCTGCTTAGACAGCACATGATAATTTAAACCGAAATTAAATTTGTTCCTCAGGCCACGAAGTTGTCTCATGTGAACCATTAAACAGGTGACACGAGTGATGAAAACATGCACCGCGTGGCAGTTTACATAGCATCTTGCACTTCTGCAGTGACATGGACCTATGCCATGCCGCCACGTCACAGCATCCGCGCGAGTTGCTATGAAAATTTACGCGTGGTGCCCGTTTTCATTGCTTGTGTGCGCTCTGCTTGAGTCCCTTGAGAGCACTTCTCACCGAGCACCGATGCACTGCGGAGAAGCAACACCTGCAAAAGCAAGCTCCACGGGTGCTGCCTCTCTGCAGTGCACCGGTGCTCGAAAGAAGTGCACTCAATGGGGCCGCGAGAACAAAAAGTATAAATTACACGAAAACGCCGTTTGAATTAAACGGCTTATGAATACATTAAAAACATAGCGGGACAACGAAAATTTTGAAATTTGTTTGAATTAACCAGAAGAACAAAATATCCGAGTTTGAATGATTGCGAGCCTACGTACATAAATGTTTTCCCAATCTCGCGTGCTAGAGTTGAGCGCATGTCAAATAAGCACCGACAAATGTCAATGTAACGTTGGGAAAATAAACACTCAATTGGGCCAGACATAAATGCCGGAAACCAAAAACACTACCGACAAAAAACTTTGGCATTACGCAGAAATGAACTGGCATTAAAGGAACACTGACACATCAAAATCATTTTTTTTTATTATCCGAAACGATTGAAAATGGTGCCGGGACATTACCCTCAAAATTCGAAACTTGGGAATTCAATATTTGTGAATTAAAAAAACAATTTCCAAATGTCGAATTTGAAGTTCCCGCGCGATCCCCGCCAGTGCAGTCAGTCAAATTTTGTGGTCTCCTGCGACTCGACTTTCTCTCGGACCTCCGCTGACCCGATGCGAGGAGGAGGCGAGCTGGCGGGATAGAAGGGAGCCGGCGCGGAAAATAACCGGTCTCTTCGCCGACTCGCCGATCTGCTCGAGTGCCACCAAGTTTTCTCAGAGAGGACACAAATCTAGGAAGGGACATCTCACTGAACTCTGATTTTTGGTATTTCAAAAAGAGGGGCCGTAGTGCGTTCGCAATTGCGTTAAAAAACATGTTTTACGATTCCCGTTATTAAATGTTATAGAAATGTCGCCTACAAAGCTTCTAAATTTCCTGATTTTTGACGTCATCGATCAAAAGAAGCAAGGAGGTAGCGGCGAAAGATTTAAACAACAAAAATAAAAAAGCAGCGCGTGCGCAAAAATTTTTTTTTTTTGCGATGCGTTTTTTTTTGCGTGTTTATGACTACAACTTGCGTCGTTTCAGACAATAAAAAAAAAATAAGACCTTTGGGGTGTCAGTGCCCCTTTAACACGGGGTATGCCCTGCGTTGCCGAATCGAGGAACATTTCCCATAAACATAGCTCCAAGGGACATAGGAAAAAATTAATTTGAATGCACGTAGAGTAAATGAAATATTTCAAAAATATTTCAGTAGAGTTGCTTCTTTTTTTTTCTTTTTTTTGTTCCTTAGAAGCTAGGTTTAGTAGTACAGGGTATGCCTTGCTTGAAGAAACCACGAAACAGTAGCTGACAATAATTAACTGAATGATGCCTTTTTTTTTTCACAAAATAATATAATGCTTCTGCAACATCATTGCAGATTTCAGGTGACACATTGTGTCAAAAGTGTTTTTTGGTGGCAAAAGTTTTCCGTCTTTTATTTTTTACAATATTTCTCCAGCTCGATGATCCCAAGATAGCATGTCTCATGTTTAGGAACCCGTGTGAAAGGATAGTCGTAGGCAAGGGAGGTGATACCACGATCTACAATATTTTGTCACTCTGTGGGAAAGGTTTTTAGGACCGACTGAAGCACCAGAGACGTCCTGCCGACATTAGGAGTCGACCAATCAAATCGCTAGGACAGTGGTTCTCAACCATGGACGTATCGCGGACCCTTGTGGATCAACGGAGACGATGGAGGACCCCGTTCGTGATGAGGGGAAGGAGAACCTACTGGTTATTTATGATAATAATTTAATAAATTAACATAACCAAGGGCTGTGTGAAGTATAGTTGTTTCTTGAGAGGTACACGAAAAAACGCCCGAAAAACTGGAATGTTTCTTGTCAATCTGAGAAAAGACAGCTTTTATCCCCGGGTTCGACTGATGAGGCCATGGGCTTCGCGGAACCCTAAAATGACCTCGCGGACCCCATAGAGTCCACGGACCCCCATTTGAGAACCACTGCGCTAGGAGAACCTAACGGATGGATTTGGGTTCAGAGAAGCCAATGGGAGGAAAGTCGCCAGATGCGTCTACTTTTCACTAGATCCCCACGAACCCGTCGAAAGGACAGACGATTGGAAACGCTATCTGTACTTGAGACCTAGGAGTCACATTATTTCAGAACAGCTGAAATGCCACGTAGAGGATGCAACATCTGCTTAAGGGCTGTCCAAATAGGACACTTCAGAAATCGTGAGGCGACACAACTGCATCAAAAGTCGTGGAAGTCGAAGCGGTTGAAATCCGGCAGTCTGATTTCTGATTAAACACCACCAAGCAAACATCACAACTTTTCTCCTCGCTTCCTCCACTTTTCGGTGACCTCTGTGTTCGCACACCACATGCTAATGCTGTCCATCTGTTCTGACAAGCCCTCGTATCCTTGGCCGTGTTCCAAAAATTACTGAATCTTACACCAGAGCAAGGGTTATGTACCTTTGTGCTCAAAAACCTACCCACGTCCAGCGTTGCTCTATCTGTGTTATCTTGTGACACGACCCGCCGGAGTAACTCGGATCCATTTGGGTAAATTCTCGAACACGGCCCTTCCCTTTCCCGTTTTCGGGACTTCGAAGCAGCGGAGGCCTTGAGCAATTGACCGACAGCCAACAGAGCCTGTGAGTGGCTGTCCGAACCCACATGATGAGCATGCTTAAAGGGATGCTGAACCGAAAAACAGAATCTAAATTCTTTGTCGTTTTGATATAAACAGCACACGAATGGCTCTTAAATGACGGTACTTGAAACAATAAAGTAGTCTAAAATGTATGATTTATAAAAATAAATATTATAAGGTGCAACTGGTCAGTTCTTTGAAAGCTCGTTTCATGACGACAACAAACCTGTAGTACGCAGAACGCGGCTATGGTGAGCCACCAAAGTTGGCTCCGACCCACCTCGTTGACTCCGGCGTGCGCTCACGCCGCGTGGTGGCGTGACGAAACGGAAATGCGACGTGCGAACCCCGTCAGACGTCGAAACGGAAATGCGACGTGCGAACGCTGCTGTCAGACGTCGTCATGGCCAAAGTATCAGGACGGGAAAGAAATCGCCGAACTCCGAAAAACCCACAGGCCAAAGTCGGCGCCGTCACTACGACGCAGGTGCAGAAGTGGACTGGGGGTGGCCGGGTGGCTGGCAGGTAGTGCGGAGCAAACTTGGCTGGATTAGTTGGCAAACTTCCAACGCGACGGGCATCCGTCTACTATTATTCAAAGCGCAACTTTCTTCCACGCTGTGGCGCGTTGGCAGCTCGACTTGTTTACGTCAGTTCCGTTGCGGTTTGTTGTCGTCAGTTCGTTCGCGAGTAATCCCAGGGCCGGTTTGCTCACCTTGCGGCCGCGGCTGCGGCTGCTGCGCCAAGAGGATTTTTATGTCACGTGACCAGCTTCATGGGGACAACGAAGTACCTAGCGTCCCGGCCTAATGGCGGAGAAAACGTATCGCTTCAAGCACAAAAGCCTAATTTCGCTCGCGAAACGGACTGCAGGGACTTTCAACTGGAGTCCAATTGACCGCCCTCTATACTGGAGGAGCGGCAGGTAAAGTTACGGCCAGGGAGGGTAAACATGAGGCAAAATAAAGCAAAACCACGCGAGATAAAAGCGGTGGCAGTATATTTATATACCTTAGCCAGCGCCGGCGGCTCGCGCCTCCTGTTGTGGTCGAGAGGTTAGAGTGCCGGCACTTGGCGTCGCGGCGTGAAAGTCCCGGGTTCAAATCGCGCCAGAAACTCTCTTTTTTCTGCTTGTATTTCACTGCATTCTCACTAAAAACGTAGACAAGGCCGTATGAGCTTTATAAAATTATTGGGCGGGTAGTTCTGACTCACCAGTTTGTTGTTCATGACCTCGGAAGAGCACATACAGGTCTCCGGCATTCTTTAGCAATTTCCGCCACGCCTCCTGCATCTGCCGTGCACTCCGCAAAAAGTTGACAATATCTTCCCATGGCCTTCTCTTCGTTCGCTAGGTAACTGTGCTGCTGAATTTCTCTAGAATTTCTTGTTTCCGTTTTCCAACTGCTCTAATTGATTCCATTTGTTGATCCAAAGTCATTTTAGGTGTTTGCGTTAGAGAGTAGTTTGTGATGTCGACGCCTGATTCATTTTTGCATTCGGTTGTGATCGTCTGCTATTCTAACTAAAATTCAACAAGTAATGTGTTAATATTACAAAACGATTTCTAGAGCAAAATGTAAAGAATAAAAATATATCTTTATCACATTCTATATGCACGTAAACGTATGATCTCTTTTATTTCGATTTTACGACTTTCTCAGACGTTTGACTTGCTGCCTTGCCTGTAGGATTTCGCTCAATCAATGCATCCACAACTGCTAGACCTTTTTATTTTTGCTTACTTTGTGGAAGTTTTTTTTAATTGTCAGAACTGCAGTTTTTATTAGTAGTAAATGGGCGCCTCCCGCAATTGAAAAGAGTCGCAGCAAGAGCGTTGTATATTTAAAAACACAAAATTGTAGTTGCTGAGGAAAGGATGCTTGTTTCGGCTCTGTTTGTGTGAAAGTCATACCGATGCTGTTATCTTGGTTTCCTTTTAAGGAACATTATGAAACGATTGTATTAGCGCGTTAACTTGCCTTCATCTTTTTTTTTCTTCCGGTGTTTCGATTGAACAGGTGCGACTAACAGTAAAAACCGTGTAAGGTGCAGTAGTGCAAGTGGATGATTTGTAAAAAAGATCGCAGTAACAAAGCAAGACACGCGCAAAATACAAAAAAAGAAGAAGTTCCTTGCGCGATTTGAACCTGGGACTTTCACGCCTGCGACGTCAAGTGCTGGCGCTTTAACCTCTCGACCACAACAAGAGGCGCGAACCGCCGTCGCTGGTGGAGGTATATAAATATACTGCCACCGCTTTTATCTGCGTGGTTTTTTGTTTATTTTGGCTTATATTTACCTTTCCTGGCCGTAACTTTACCGGCCGCTCCTCCAGTATAAAGGGGCGGTCAATTGGACTCCAGTTGAAAGTCCCTGCAGTCAGTTTCTGTGAGCGAAATTAGGCTTTTGTGGCTAGAGCGTACTGGATTTTTCCGCCATTAGGCAGGGACGTCTAGGTACTTCCTTGTCCCCATGAGGCTGGTCACGTGACATAAAATCCCTCTTGGCCTGCAGCCGCAGCCGCGGCCGCAAGGTGAGCAAACCGGCCCAGGGAGCCTCGCGCGCATCGGAGGCTTCTGGCGCTTCTGGCTCAATCAGCGGTCGTCATTCCAAGAAATATAATAATCCGATCTCCATCCCTTTACGTGAATAGCATTTTTAGGTATAGTGCGGTCCCGGGAAGCTTGTCCGGGGCTTATTTCGGCAACTTCAGATATCGGTTCAGCATCCCTTTAAGGCCCTTGTCAAGGACACAAGCGAACTCTGATGGAGGACACTTTCACTCCAGCAAAATAACCGGACGCAAGCGGACCGCCGCATGACTTATGTCGGAGTTGTGTTGCCTCGCGATTTCTGAAGTGTCCTGTTTGGGCAGGCTTTAAAGGAATTATCAAGATTTTTTAATATTTTCTAACTTTCTTTCACTTCTACATAGATTAGGGCCACTTGTGGCAACCAAATGTAGTAAGGCAGACACTGCCAAAGTTTCTAGACTAGTAAGTAGTCCATCTGAGGACCGCGGTGGTACCTTTGCGGGAGCCACTCGGGGACGCTTGACACAGTAGTGCCGCATGCGATTGTGCCGTAGCAGCAGCTTCTGGTCGTCGGTGGCATAGCTGCAGTGGCTGCAGTGGTGTAGCAGGTTGCTGTGCGTGGCCTCGTGCCTTCTCAGGTGACCCAGGCGAAGCGTTGTGAAGGGACACTTGTCGCAGTTGTGCAGCGTTTTCACCTGCGCTCTCGGAAAGCGGCAATCGGTCGTGAGCAGGCGACAAAGTGACCTTCGTCCGCTTTCAACCGTCCGCTTGCTGTGCCTGTCAAGAAATGGCGCTACAAGCATGACTCTCGCGCGACTCGGTCGTCTGCATCGGAACCCATCTTTGAATGTGTCAAGGACGTTCTAGTTTCTCGCAGGAGTGAAGCCACTTCTGGAAATTTTGCGAGGTCAAATCCACCACTAAAATATGTCTTTGGTGAAAATATGAGCTTGTCACGTGCAGGTGCCACTTTCCTTGCCTCATTTAACATTGAGTCCCTCGATTCACAACACCCTGCATATCGAAAGGCGACACGTCGGGCAAGCGCATTTGTGTGCCAAGCAATCAACGACATCAAACACCTCCAGTGGGCAGGCACATCACCAGGACGGACTTCCCAATAGGTAGAGTATGCAGCTGCCTAAGGCGAAAGACGTTTCGGGGCGGCCAATTTGTGGCCGCCCCTAAATTAACTGCCTTTTTCTTTTTTTAAAATCTATCAGCTACTTTGGGAATTCTAGCTCCAAATCTAGTTACTCCTGAAAATTTTAAGTCCAAACTTGGCTCCTTCACCAGCCCACTCCCCATGGTCACTGACCATGAGAGGCGGGGGTTGCAGGTTGAGGAGAGGGGAGGGGGGGGGGGCACTGTTAAAGGCTGTCTAGGCCTTTAACAGTGCCAAGTATACCTCTGCACATCACCCTAATAACAGATTGATTTGAGCCTGTTGTCAAAACATTGGGAGACATCTAGTAGTATGATTCTCTATGTTTTCTCTTTGATTGAGTATAAACCACAATGTATAATACACAGCAATTGAGAAGGCTGTGAATGATCAGGGTAGCAAGCACCTTTTTCTCATCTAAATGAGGCTCTTAGCTACTTCCTGTTGAGAAATGAGAAGCACAATAGAAGGCAGGGAACTATGACACCCGACAAGTATTAGAACTTGATGCCTAAAGAAAGGCCCAGAGCCTCGGTTAATTTCTGGGGGAGGAGGGGGAGGGAAAAAGGAGAGGACTTGAGGGAAAAAAGGAAGTGAACAAAATTAGCCTCTTGGTGCATAAACCGGGTACCCACCTTTTCGTGTATTTTCATATGCTTGATGTAGTGACTGTTACGCTTGGTCTTGAAGGAGCACATCTCACAAAAGTACTTGAACGGCGTCACTTGCTCATAGTTCCTTTTTCGTCTCTGGCCCACAGTCTCCTGCGCTGCTTCCTTTCCTGTGCCATGGACATCCGCAGCGGGCTCTGTCCCATCTTCTGTGGTTGAAATGCTCACCGGCAAATTGAGCATTGCATTTTCGAGTTTGGAGCAGTGGATTTCAATGACCATTGGGTCTGGCAGGGGCACAGAGCTGCTATCGCTCTGCCAACAAAACCAAACAAATGTATGTGAACGGTTAAAAGACAAACCAAATACTCAATTTTACCGCTTACTAAGTGGGGAACTGAATTTGAACTGGATCTATTGCATGCAGGGTGCAAAATATGCCGACAGTCCTCGCAAATTATACGACAAACCCCTATCCCGTTCGACAGACTATTGTAGAGGCTGTAAAATATTATGAGCCTTGCTTTGTAATGAAACATGCTGGGATTTGCATGGTTGTTCTTGAATATGAAAACTTGAAAACCAGACCTGCGGTCTGTGCTATTTTACACGAGGCAACAAATGGTCACACAACAGGTGGCTGATCAATGTCTGGGGCGACACTTAAAAAAAAAAAAAAGAGCAGAAGGTCAGGGGCAAAACATGCCTTCATTAAGGTGAACGGTAATGTAGAATGTTGCTCGAATATTTTAAAGGGGTCATGAAACGCTTTTTTAACTTTTTCCTGTTTAGCTTTCCTCCTCAACTCATAAATCGCGCATTCCACCAAGCAGTTCAAGAAGATGAAAAGAGGGGAAGCCCCTCTTGCTCGGAATCTGGTTTGTATACCCGGAGAGAGCCATTGTCTCCCTAGAAGATTAGCCCGTCGCTCAAGATTCAGACAAAAGTCGCTTTCCCCAACCCGTTCACCCCGAAGCTGACAGTGTTGTGGAAACTACGTGCTCGTTGGGCCAGCCACACTTACCACGTGATCACGCTCCTTTGCGCATACCCACGCGCAGAGAATGAAGTCAGGTGATGAAAGGGAGGCGGCTGATTGGTCCGGCAAGCGCGTAGCTTCCATCACAATGTCAGCTTAGGGGTGAAGGGAATAAGTGAGGTCCTGTTTCGTGTGACGTGCGTTTGGAGCCGATGAAGCGCTTTTGGGACCGCGGATGTATTACAGTGAAAAGGCAGAGAGCTGACGAAGGGGAGGAGGTACGAAATAGTCCGCTGTGTTTTCAAATTGTCGCACTAAAAGTCAGGCTTTCGACTTTCTACCTTTTCTTCTTTTGGCCCACTGAACGATGTGCTATTAGTAAAATCCCAATCTAAAATGATTTATCCCAACCCAAAATTTGTTTTATGGGCCCTTTAAGAGCCGTCGGAATACTTCCGCTTTGAAATCGAACAGGAGCTGTGCCGAGCATGTGTGGTGCAGATGCGAGAATCATAGTGGGGAATATAAAAGAAATCATACCTCCTCAACTTGTTCGAGCACACCATCGTCCGTGACCGCTTTGACCTCTTGAAAAGCGTGTTGGAGGTCTGTCGGGCAGAACTCGCCGCAGTCGTTGGGATCTGGCACAACATTCACGAGGAGCGTTGTCTCGCTCGACAAATTGAAGGCCTCATCTTTAACGGCAAGCCCGGGCGAATCGTCCGCTTCGTTTGTGCTGATAACTTCGTGGGACGCCACGTCATCTCCACAGGGGTCTTGAATGCCGTCTTGAAATGCTATGGACAGGGTGACTTCTTCGGCGTCCGAGATCTGGCACGGGCCGATGGCGTCTTGCTGCAACACGTGCTTCTGTAGAATCTCGCGCGCCGTGAGAATGTCGAGGAACGATCCCTGGATTAGGTAACGCAGGCAGGTGGTCGAGACGTCTTCGTGGAGCTTTCCAGGAACACCGTTTTCCTGGAAGAATGTTTCGATGCCGTCCGGAATGGAGCGCAGAACTTGGTCCGACAGGAATGCACGGACATCGTCGAATACCTGCAAAAGTGTGCTCGTTTGTTTGTGTGTCGTGAGTGGCCTACAAACAACCTGGTGCTTCTTTAGTAATGTGCTTTCCAAATGAGAAAAAAAAGGAAACTCAACACGAACCAAAACAATACCGCCAACACACTTTTAAAATCAATGTTCAGCATTAATTTATTTTTTTTAGGACATTATTTATGACAATTTATTATTATGGGGAAAAGAGCAGGACGACATCATCGCGACAATGGATAAAAAAATTCCAGCTGTAGTTATAATAACAGCAGTGCTTAGACAATCCAAGGCATGCGAAAGATAAAAGCACACACTGAGTCTAGGGGATTAAGGTGCCGCGCAAATGTTGAGCTTGCACCATAGGTAATCTGCGAAACTCTGTGATAAGCGGTCAAATGCGATTTGACAGAACTCGAGCAACAAGTGCTCGTATACAACCTCCAAGATCTTGCCGCTTTTTTCTCTTTCTTCCTCCGTAGATAGCGTCGGCATGGCTCTTGATCATAGTCGCCAAAAGACGGGCTAGGAGCAACACATGCGTCTTCTGTTCGTGTGAAGCACTGCTGATGCCCCGAAAGTCTCCGCCCAGAAGCCCATATTCGCCCAGCAGTAGTTCGCCGTGAAAAGGATCACACGGGTCACAGAGCGCCAGCACGAGCACATCGTAATGAAAGCATAAGACGGCCGTGGTCCCTGCAACCGCGACGTTTCTTTCCGAGTTCGTAAAGTTACTACTCGCAGGATTATGACAGCCACAACCAACGTGACAGCAGTTGCTAAAGCGGTCGAAGTCAACCCAAATACTTGCGAAGCTGCCAAAAAAGCTGTGTTGGTCGTGTTCGATAATTGCGCGTGCGCTTTGTTGGGCTACTTTCAGTGCAGCGTTCCTTGGTGCGAGCTTAGACGGTTTTCACCCAATTGTGACGTCATGGAGTTGATTTGGCTGTGATAGAGGCGCCACTGAATGATAGGACGCGCTGAGTTCTCGGGGTGCGTCTTATATGCGCTTCATGTCATGAGTAAATTTTGTTTTAAGGGAGAAAATTTAACATAAACTGACATGCAATAATTTCGAATTTTTCCCCTCTAGCAGTGTGCCAAGCTGACAGTACAGAGTCGCTTCCAAATTAAACTAAGTGTTGTTTTCTTTTAGGGAGAAAGTATGCAGGGTGAGCTCAACGGGCGAGCCGGTAGGGCGTGGAAAATTATTAAAGGGAGCATTAAAAACGCTAAGCAAAAAGTGCACACTTTGCAACGCCCTACTGAACGTTGCGCTTTGCGCGCTTGGATTGAGTGAAGTAAAGGCAGACAGAGGAAGCGTGGGTGTCCTGCGGAAGGCAGATTGGATCTAGTACACCGGATAAAGGAAACTGCCGCGATCGTGGCTACGACGTTCGATTGCAGCTACAATATTCGTTGTTAACTTTAAATTATTCGAATCACGTTTCCAAACGCAACCAGAAAATCCAAAGGAGGTGGCATGCCGGTGACGCGACCGCGCGTCTCCCACAGAAAAATCGAAGGCTGGAAAACCCAGAATTCGCGTCATGCAACACAGACCCGAAACATCTTTATGTGGACCAATAGAAGCCAATAATGCTACCGCCTCAATATATATTGTTTATTGTTTTTTTTTTTATTAATGCCAAACAATAAATTACACAAAAGTCCCGTTACAACCGCCGACGCGCGCGCATGGCTCACAATTGTTTTTATTTGCGCGGGACAAAAATCCAGCTGCCGCCGTGTTTTCGTGGGTCCTCCCGGGCTTGACACCAATAAGAAGGCAAACCCTTTTCGGGGTGGGGCCAAAGCAGAGTCAAAGGACAGCGGAGAACCCGTTTTTAGAACAGCGCGACCACCTCAAAGAAACTAGGTGCGTACGGATGGAGGGCGGTACGTGGGCGAACGAGCAAAGTTGCCGGTGTCTCCTTCCGCAAAACAACGACACGAAATAGTTCGCAAGATAACGCCAGATCTCTGTACTCCCCGTAACAAACTCGTGAAAACTTTTCTCATTCGTTACTCGCGCATTGGAGTTTATAGCCCCGTTGGACTTGGATCAAGTTACAAGTTCCTGTTTCGAGGTGACATCGCGCAGACGGAGACGGAGCAGCGCGGGCGCCGTAGAGCAACACACTTCCTGCGTGACGTCACCGGGACCGATGAGTCCCCTTCCTTACATAGGCAACTGGAACTGTTCAAGTGCCTTGTGTTGGTAGTCCTGCGTTGTGTTTCGGTGTAGTTTTGCGATGTGCTTTTCCTTTTCCTAAATGACGTGATACACGGGTGGATTCGAAGACGCACCGCATCGTGCTTTTTTGTCCGGTGAGTTTCAGTGCTACGGCGAGTTTTGTTTTCGCGTAGCCGATGCTTCGCTAGGCACCTCTCCCGAGGT
Source organism: Ixodes ricinus (assembly GCA_037355805.1). Taxonomy (NCBI): domain Eukaryota; kingdom Metazoa; phylum Arthropoda; class Arachnida; order Ixodida; family Ixodidae; genus Ixodes; species Ixodes ricinus. The sequence goes on along the minus strand of JAZHYW010010089.1, from coordinate 213,954 downwards.
CGTCGCCGAAGTGCCATGTGAAACTTTGCGGTGCTTTTGTAGAGAAACCTCACGCGAGACCTCGCTAGGTTTTCTGAGGTCGTCCGTGCTTTAACGGAAGGTTCCATTAAACATTTTGGAGTGGCGGTAAGGGTGATTGTTGATTTTATTGCCGAGCTTAGAACTCTGGGGTCGACCGACGAGTAAAACGTAAACAATGGGATGGGCGCATCTGTGATCCATCTGTTGAAAACTTTGAAGTTTGGAGAATCGTGAAGAAGTTTGAGCTCGGGAGCAGCGGCGCTTGTAAAAAGAGAAGCCTCCGAAGTAAGTTTTTCATTTGGGTTAGCGTCTAACATACCTTGCCATTATTTTATATTTTTTTGTGTATTTTTCTTGTCGCTCCTCGTTGGTGCGGTTGAACTTCGGATGGGTGTGGACGCGTTTTGAAATCTGTGTTCAGATTATTTCCTCGTAGCCGTTAGATACGCAAGACGCGCCAGTGATGACTAATTTAGATGGATTGGATGGTTTGCGAGTGTGTGGGTTCACTCATTTTACGTCTTTGATTTCAGGGTTCTTTTGTAGAAAAACGGAAAACAGAAAAAAAGTTTGAAGTTCTGCCAAGATGATGTTCAACACCGCCTGTACAAGTCTGAGCTTACTCCTGCTTGTCTTTGTTAGTACAACACACTGCCAAGTGAAACAAATTACTAAAAGTTCCAAGAAAGGTAGTTATTGTTTCTTCCTCTTTTATTGCTTTTTTTTTTTTGGACTTGTTTGTGTTGTTGCCTTTTTTGGCTTAGGTGGCCAGTTTAGCTAATCCATGTTCGTAGTTCATTCTAATGTTGTAAAAGAAAGCCCTCATCTTGAACCTCTTCTTTTTAAATACTGCTACCTTTCATTGTGTGGTCCTAATATCTGGTCTTGGTTGGCACTTTCCATCTAAAAGCAGAAGCTGAGGCTAGTGTGAACTTATACCATTTCTCACATGCTCGCGCTGCACTTACAAGAGCAGTAATTTTACAAAATAAGCTGAAACGACCGAGCGACAACTGAAAGATAGCTGTGGTGTGGCCCCTACGAGAGTGCTTACGATATTGCAGTGGTATAATATTTTACTTAGCATAATCAGGGTTCAAAACTGCACCGTTGCTTCTCACAGGCTGCTACTTGGCAAGCTTTTAGTTATCATCACTCTTGCTTGTTTGGACATCGGATAAATGATTTGTCTAGTGCAGTGACCACGCATCTAGATTATAAAGGCGCCGACAAGCCCGGGTAGGTGCTAGCAAAGAGTGAAGCTGAGCCATATCAAAGTTCTCCTAAAACATGGAAAAGGAACTGGCTGAGTCAGATAGCAGTGGCCATTTCACTCCCATTCGCATGCTGCCTTTCTTTGATAGTTCAACCTTTCAGGTCAAGGCAGCTCCATTGCTACATTCTGGTCATCCCCCAGTCATTTCAGCTTACATTTTCCACGGCTGTACACACATGTAGTGGGACCTCCTTTGAAGGGGCTCAACTCAACCTCTCTGCTTTTGCTTCAGTTAAGCAGAGTAAAAAGTTGCCAGAATGTTTTCAATAACGCACAAACTTAGCCTAACAGTGTTTGAATGTTACAGCACTACCCATTAGCGTGAAACCGCTCGGATGAACCTGAACAGAACATTAAGTGTCATGAAACGAGTTCTCATCGAGTGATAAAGTATACTAAACAGATTATGCTTTTTAATTTTTTTTAATTCCAGCGCCAGAAAAGCTTCTGAGCAATCCTTGCAGCGGCAGGGAAACATGTCACGAGTGCTTCACATTTGACTCTGACTGTGGGTGGTGCTTGAAGGAGGTAAGCATTGCCACAAAAAAAGATCAAGAGAAATAGTTTATGTTGGAGTGCATTCAGCTTGAAATTCCTTTAGCCAGAATCCAATCCTATGATTTACCTCTATTTGTATAGTAAATGTTAGACAGTTGCCAACCTGTGACATTGAGCAGTTGCACCTATCATAACTAAATGCTCTATTATAAAAATTGACAACATTTCTAGAAATGTGTATTATAATCTCGTGGCTTTGTTTCAGGGCTACACAAATGATGGAAAGCCGAGATGTGATACTCTCATCAACTTGGCCGAGTACTGCCCTAACGACTACTTCCACCCCAAAAACACGATGACTAAAATCACGGTATGCCTGTTACCTTCCAAAGTTTGTCGTCATCATGGTGCTTGGGAGCGGTGACACTTGTTGTTTCTGCCTACTCTGTCCAGGACTCTGAGTTGAGCAACAAGGGGGTTAGAGAAGGCGAGGCGATTCAGATCAAGCCGCAAGAAATCAGGCTCAGATTGAAGCCAAGTAAGTCATCCTTCCAGAACAGTCTCATCCTCTGGTTACACTGGCATTGAAAGGCCTTTTTACAAGGCATTTATGCATATCTCAAATTTTTATAAAAATGTAACACAAAAATGCAACAATAATTTTTTTATGTAATTTTTGTTTTTGTTATTCAAGTCTCGTTCAATACCGACACAGAATTCCGTTTATTTTATAAGTTATAAGCTGCCTGAGGCATTTATTTATTAATCACAGTACAATGAAATTAGTCTAACACAATTTGTCCTGACTGCCGAGAAACAGAGAATTTATTGGTTCAAAGAAACTTAGAATGCAGAATCGCGGGTAATGAAACACCCCAAGTGATTTCTAGAATCTCGGATGTTTGAAGATTTCGACAAGTGTGTTGACTCTGGGGTTGCTAAGAAGATATCAAAGACAAAACACCGAGGAATAGGCAACCCTGCATCGAAAAATTGGGCAGTGTCTTGACTCAATATTCTAACATATCATACGAAGCAATGGCAGTAAGCCAACAAAATCACTGTTTTCAGTGCATAACATGTTAACAGAAATTTTGTGGAGATCTCTGCACACTAGTTGTCTACGGGAAGTTCCCAGGTGCTATTCGGTAGTAAACTGCACTGTATAAATTGACTAATAAACAGAGGTCAGTGAAACTCTTCAGTAATCTGCCTTTAGGTGGTTCATTTGTTGTACTCAAATTTCTAGAGTGTGGGTTTCTCTAAAAAAAAATACAAGGAAAACTTTTTCTATGCACAGGAAAAACAAATGCAAACAAATCATCGGCTTGATACTGTCACTCACAGATGGCCCCATGAGGTTTGCAGCACCATCGTCTTATCTGTGTATGCCGTTCCACAGTACGCGTCGGCATGTATTTTGTGCAGGAAACAACAATAAAACGAACAGGGAATTTAGTAATAAAGATAAATCCAGAGAGGAAGGATGAGCGGTGGAAGCGAGCCGTAGTCGGAAAGCAGGCGATAAAAAATTGTTTTCAGCAATGACGTCTACGTCGCACATATGCCGAACAAACCATTTTTAAAAATTTATTCTTGGTTTCACTTTTAATTTTTATACTGACGATAACGTAAACTTTGAAGAAACAACAAGTCATTATTTGGAACGGGAACTCAAAGGTTCCTCGTGTTGCCGTGCCTGCCGATGGTTGCTCCATTCGCGAGTGGCAGCGTGGAGAAAACGGTTTGTTTACGTTTGTTTTCTCCGTGTACAAAACTTTTTTTTTTTGGTGGGGGGGGGGGGGAGGGATTTGTGTTTGCGAAATTTGAGCACTTATTTGTGAGGGGTCTCATTGCATTTGGTCTATTGGCTGATTTATTAGGTTTATTTTATGACTGGATACTGCTCTGGATCTCTTTGTAGATGTGAAATGGAGCACTTCATTAATATCACTCTGTTTCTCAAAGTAGGTTCCTAGGTACACAAAACTCCCCAGAGTTTCTTTTTTTTGGCCGTGTCACATATATTTTTGATAAAGTAATAAAGATGATAGCTGTTTACAACTCCCTGTAACGCCCAATTAGGAGCACAGCTCTTGAGGAGGAGGGGAAGGCAGAGGGGGGGGGGTGGTCACGTGAACACTCGAGGAGAGGCTTGCGGGAAATATTTCCACGCGGCCAATTTTTAATTTTGCGTTTAAATTTGTCCTGCTTGCGGGAAAATTTTCCGCTAGATTTAGCGGGGAAAATTTTCTGCTAGATTTAGCGGGGAAAATTTTCTGCTAGATTTAGCGGGGAAAATTTTCCGCTAGATATAGCGGGGAAAATTTTCCGCTAGATTTAGCGGGAAAATTTTGTACCCATCATGCATCGCATTGCGGGCAGGTTACGCCGACGCCGATGCCGACGGCGACGCCGCTTAAGCCGGAAACGGGCGCCTAAGAGCTGCGCTCTAAAAACACAACTAACCGAACCGAAACTGGACTGGGGAGGAAGAAGAAATACAGAGGAGGAGAGAGGTGACGGAAGTCACGTGGCTTTGATACTTTTTCCCCCCAAGCAATGCATTTGCTGGTTTTTAGAAGCCCCAAAAGATGGGTATCTTATTTCTTTTCTATTTTTAATATTGTATGCATGCCTTCGATGACCTACGACTTTGATTATATTTGGTGGTTGTGTCAACCTTAAACGGCTCGTGACCACAGAGAAGAGAGTGAGCGCGACTCAAACCGGCCAGTTCTCGATCGGCGGTTTTCGAGCGGAAAGAAACCGAATTTCAAGCCGCAAATTCTGTTCTGGGTAGTTGGGCTCTCATATGTCATGTACAAATAAAAACCTCGGCAAGCGTAAATACCCTGTCAATGTCCCTTTAATGCGTGGCTATGAGCCAAACCCTCACCAGTATGCACATTATATATTACATGGTCTGTAGGCTTGTTTACTGCTTTATTGCATCAATGCCAAGATTGGGAGGGGCTCCTCGGCTAATCGTTGAGGTTGATGGGGATTCTTCGAGGTTAGAAAGTTTGTGAACCCCTGCCCTGACAGGTTAGCCCAAGAGACCTAATGGGCAAAACAGATTGAAGCTTTATGCAAAGTATCAAAGTCGGTCTTTTGAGTCTAGAAACTGCTAGGAAGGACTAGAAACGCACTAACTGGACAAATCACACTGAATTCATTTTCCAGAGTCGCCGTTCCCGCTGAATGTGGAGTTCAAGCAGGCGGAGGACTACCCCGTGGACCTGTACTACCTGATGGACCTGTCCAACTCGATGAAGGACGACAAAGACAAGCTGGCCCTCCTGGGAGACCTGCTGGCCGAGGAAATGGGCAAGATCACCTCAAACTTCCGGCTGGGCTTCGGCTCCTTTGTGGACAAGGTCGTCATGCCTTACGTCAACACCGTGCCCGAAAAGTGAGTGGCCTCACGTATGCTCTGCTAGTTACTGATCACCATATCTTTCAGTCTGTTAGTTGCGCTGTTGTACGAGTTGCACCCCTCTATAAACGGCTGCTTTCACGTAACATCTGGTAAATAAGTCACACTTTTGTATAAGTCGCACATACCCTGTTTACTCAAATAATGAACAAACTTTTTTTTTTTTTTCGAAAAATTACATATTTGGGGGGTGCTTTCATTATGCGGGGTAGAATTCTGCATTTACACACTTTGCGCAAATGTTATTTTAGGTGCCAATATGACATAGCACGGTACTGTGGCACGTCTCCACTGACAGAGGCGTGCCCATGGCTGGTCGTGGGCGTGCCACAGTAACCATGCTCTATAAATTGCAAACCTTTTTTAGGGCGCTTTCGGCGTGCCTTTTGCCGAAGAAAAAGCGCCCTACGAAGCTCTCTCAGCACAGAGAGTGACGCAGCCGTTCTTAGGCCTAACCACTTTTGCGATATCACTGTTCGAAAGCGGATCGCAGAAGACGGCGTGTTTGTTGACGTCAATGCATCCGATGGGCAAAGCACGTCTGTGGCTGGGCAATTCCTCGACCCCAGCTTCGCTAGCAGCTGGCTAGCTAAGATGGATGCTGTTCAAGACTCGGCGAAGCTCGAAAATTAAAAATGCATTCATTATGCGAGAAAAAAAAAAAGAAAAAGTCAAAATATTGATGCCTGTTGTGGGGGTGCATTCATTATGCGAGTAAGTATGGTAGTCGTGGAGTGCTGCGAAGCTAAGGGTGGCGCACAGAGTAGCTGCAGCCATGGATCTGTGTCACCATAATTTATGGACTGTCTTTGAACTAACGGAAGTGCAACCCATCGGCACATGCTCTATCGTTCCTCCTTTGTCATAAATGTCGGTACGGCACCGTTGTACAATACATGCTCCGTGGAAAACTGGAAAAATAACGGCAACTTACACTCTGCAGAATATGGGGATTGACACCTTAAGTACCATTTGCACAGGCTCATGTGTGGGCAAGATCTTGAGTGGAATGTATTCGGATCTGTTTCATGTCAAGCTCAAGTTTAGAGTTGTATATCTATGCAAAGCGGCTAGCATTGAGGTCTACCCACAATTTCTCCATTGGAGCCAATCAGAGCTCGGGGTTCTGATGTCAGTGCAACCCCTGTGCAAGAAGCGGACAAACTTGCACTTTGCATAGGATGTGGATAATTTTCAACCAAAATTACGAAGAATCATTTTGCTTGAATCAAAGGGTGTGCTAAGTGCCAGTGACCGTTTTCCTGGCAAAGGAAGAGCCCTGTCACGAGACTGGCGGTAGCGGACAGTATCTTGACTTAGCAAAGGTCTTCCAATTTTGTATACCGGTTACCTGAGTGACAGACTGAAATTCATAATATTGACTCGGGGAAGAGGCCTGCGCAAAGTTTAGGTGGTCGTGCTGGTTTACACCAATGAAAGACGGCACTATAGATTGTAGATGATTCAAAAGGTTAATGCCCCAGTGGGTGCTTGGGTCATCAAAATAGTTTTAACAGAAAGTGCTATAGTATTTCTTTTTAGTAGTTTGCCCTGCATAAAAATGAATACTCGTTAAGAACAGTTCATAACATATTATAGTAACCGATACTCATGCAAAGCGCATGGCTCCTTGCTTCCATTTAAATTTTCTTAAAAAAAACAAAAAGAAGAAAAAAAAACAGTAGAGGCATTTTCTAGGATGTCCTTTTCAACAAGGAGTGATGTCATCTCTTACGGCAACTTATGGTTGTTTGAGCTATTAATGTGCTACTTTCAGGTAGAGGGATAAAAGGTCTTGCACCCATCCTTCTCATTCGCTAAATTTGTATGTGTTCGTGAAGTAGATGTAGCATTACAATTCGTGCCTTGCACGTGAATATTTATGAGGCCACAGTATTAACGAGGCTTGAAATTGTTTTATGTTTATTTCTCTATAAAATCTGCGAGTGCTTTTTGCCTCCTATTTTTTTCGGAGTAGAACTATGTATTTAAGTGGCTTCTGAAGTGCAAACATTATGATCAGGAAATTTAGTTCTGTAGATGATATGTCCAAAATTAAACTAAAAGATTGCTTTAATTTACAAGAGGAAGCATACTTTGATAGGTCATCACCATAAATCGTTCACTTTTTCTTGCAGTTGCTGTTATGAAAATTGTAGAAAAATGTGAGGTGCCACTTAATGTTAGAAAGGGATTACTTTCACTTCCGATTTTGTAGCAACAAGTATCACGTAACAGGTCCTTTTCAGATTTAACCAGTCTCATATTTTTACTAGTGACGCATGTTCACCGGTGTTTGCAGCCTGAGTTTCTTTTAATCGGTAGATGTCGTTGATGCTTACAGCATTCATTACATGGCAACGGCAACAGATACTGCTTATATTATTCGTCACCGTATTTAGCGGTGTCATCATATTGTGGCTACTCCTGTATGAGTACATTGCATGTGTCTGGTTACCACAAGATGTCATTGCAAGCACTCCTCTTTTGATAGCAGAAGAGAGAGACCTCATGGCTTCATCTCAGCAATGGGGCAGGTGGTAGTTGGTTTAGATGATGAAATCAGGAGAGGAGGTGGAGGCTCCCTTCTCAGGTTGCTTTACCATCTTCCAGGCTGCGTGTCCCGTGTGATGGCTGTGTTGCGCCCTACGGGTTCAAGAACCACATGCCGCTGGACTCCAAGACGGCCTCCTTCAAGGAGCAGGTGAACGAGGCTCAGGTCTCTGGCAACCTCGATGCCCCCGAAGGCGGATTCGATGCCATAATGCAAGCCGTCGTCTGCCACGTGAGTGCCCTAGGACGACTTGCTTGTGCTCTTGTTGCTACTGCTCTTGTCTGTTGCAATACAAGAGCTGCAATAAGACCGCTCTGTGCTCAGTGCCCACCCCGGCCGAGGTGCCTGCAATCTTACGGAGGCTTATTGCGAAGAAGCTGTGTAACCGAAATTTCAGTTGCACATAAAAGATATTCAGGGGTAAAAATTAATCCTCGGTCCTTCGCTCGCTGGGGCGTGACAGATGCCCTTCGTTGTTTTGGCACATAAAGCTCCCCAATTTGAATTTCCGCTCTGTGCCAAATGTTTTGAGGGACAATGGCATTAGGTGAAACTTTGTTCGTATGGACACCAATTTTTGAGAAAGAATGATAGCTGAACCTTTTTCCTTTCTGTGACATCAGAAAAATAGTGCCTTTGTACCGAGTAGCATAGTGCTCCATTTCTCTGGAAATTTGGTGTGTGTATGGGGTGGGAGTGAAAGGGAGAGGGAGGGAGGGAGAGAGAGTGAGAGTGGGGGGAGTGGCTCCTTTTCAGTGGTTATTCTTTGCAAGAGACTACGTTGGCTCACTGTTTACACAACCAAGCCCAAGGGATGGGGGAAACTCTCACTGTTTTGAGTTAGTTGGCAATTGTGTTATTTTCATTGCTTTACACAGCCTTGTATTTATGGTATAAAAATGTTTTAAATAAATTTTTAGAGCTTTGTGTGCTTTGTGAAATTATGAAGCGTGGGGTTTCCATATGAACTACATTACTTGTGGTACCTACAAAGTGCCTTGTTTTCTGTCCGGGCATGTGCAGATGGTATTTGCATACAATGTTCTTAAGTTCTCGTGTGTTCTTAAGTAACAAGCTCTTTTAGATATTAAACATTCTTTGGCTGGTTGTTTGGGATTTCATCAAGTTGGATTACGTTTCTCTGCCAGATTTAGCGGTAAAATTTAGGTCACGTGACCTCAACACTAATCCAGCCCATAATTCAGCGTGTGCAATGTTGCATTATGGGACGTCACTGACCTACACACTAATTCAGTTTCCCCGATAAATTTAGTGGGGAAGTTGAATTGGCGCATACATCTGTTATGACCCATATTGCAACGCACGCAGTGTTACAAAATGATGTCACATGACATCATCTCACATGACCTAAACGCAAAATTCAGTTTCCCCGTTAAATTTAGCGGAGAACTTGATGTCGTTTTACATGATGTCACGTGATCTACACATAAATTCAGTTTTTCCGCTAGCAGGAAAATTGACGTCGCGTGACCTCAATGCCAATTCAATTTCCCTGCTAGATTTAGCGGGACAATTGACATCACGTGACCTCAACATAATTTTAGTTTCCCGCTAAATTTAGCATGAAAAACGACATCACATAACTTTTTGTCACGTAACCTACTAGGTTCCGTGAAATTACTGTATTTGCTCGAGTAATCGCCTCACTTTTTATGAACAAGGCCCTTGCGTCTACTTTCCCACAGAACATATATACAGCCAATCATTGCGTTGCGCATAAATAACGGAGCGAATAACCAGATTGAGAACACGATTCTCCATACAAATGCAATCTTCAGAGATGGTATCTTCGCACGAAAACCTTTTCTCTGATCTGTAAACAACTGGAATCATGCTGTCGATCGCGGTGATTGGCAATCTGCATGCTCTGCGAAAAAGCGAACCCTCAGGTTTTCTTCATAAACAGTGCGGCTATTACGCGAGCAAATATGGTAGGTTACGTTAGGGGGAAATGATTTCACATGACTTTGTGTCATATGGCTAGTTGCTCCGGATTAAGTGAAGCCGGATTAAGTTTCCCCGCTAGATTTAGTGGGAAAATTGCCGTCAGGTGACCTCAACACCAATTCAGGTTCCTGGCCAGATTTAGCGGGAAAAATGACGTCACTTGACTTACACAAAAAATTTGGTCTAAATTTGGCGGAGTCGTCATGTGACTTGATGTCACTTGACCTATACACCAATTAGCTTCTCCGGAAAATTTTGCGGGAAATATACATTACGTGGCACCGATTGCATATCGGTGCAGCCACGAGGGACAGCTATCGCTAAACGCTTGTGGTGCTAGGACGTTTTACGCATCCAACAGAAGTTCCTAACAATTTGCCATACATTTTTTTTTTTTTTTGGTTGCAGCAAGACATTGGCTGGAGAGAAAAAGCACGGCGGCTCCTTCTCTTTTCCACAGACAGCGGCTTCCATTACGCAGGAGACGGCAAGGTGGGTTATTCTGTTTTCGTCCATTTGCAAAAGAGCTTGGAAACGTTGTGTAGATAATGTTTCTGGCCCATAAATTATTGAGGCGGAAGCCTTAGATGTCTCATTGTGCAATCGACCTTCAAAGTCCTTGAGCGAAAACGCATCGGCGACACGAAAGGTACCAAGACGTTTACATGACCACTCAGGCGAATTACAGGCAATGAAATCAAGAAGGATGACAAAGCGAATTAAGAGGAATCAAGGTGAATTAAGAGGAACCAAAGTGAATTAAGAGGAATTAAAGAGAATGTAAAAAAGAGAATATGAAACAAAGTAAATCATGTGTCTGTCTTTAATGCATCGGTGCTTGGGCTTTTGCCTTCAAGTCGTCTTAGGGATAACATAAGAAACCCTGTGAATTTTTATATTATTTTGTACAGACAAAAGATATAGGATAAATGGCCCTGCTTCCTGAGACGGGGCAGTCTCCAGTCTACTCAAATGTTTAATAGGAGATTGCACATGTGCCATTGTTTCGCGACATCAAATTATTGACATACCTCGCATAACGAAGCAGTTGCACCGTAAATCGTGTCATAAGTTACCTACATTGGTGGTTCCTAAATAGGGATCTGCAGGGGCATTTCAGAGTCCGCTGAAGCCCTTGCTAGTCGGGCAAGCCCGGCAATAAGAACTGTGTTCTCTCGTACACCGAAAAAAAAAAAAAAAAAGATGTCACACTTTTGTGGGATGTTCTTTCTGTGTATGGGAACGAGGAAAGGCCATTTCGCACTCGTAGCAACGAGTTGCGTTCATTTATTCCCTCACCGTCGTAATTGCCCCACGCCCCTTTGTCTCCCATTACTTCCGCGGTGGTCGGCGACCACGGCAGTAGAAGCTCCGCCTCCAGCGTGTGCTCATTGCCTTCCGTCATACTTTGGCCGCAAATGTCCACGAGGCGCCTAAGTGTTATCGAAGGCAGGAAGCTCGCACCAGAGCTTGTCCTAGATTCTTAAACTGTTAAAAACTATCATGGAGGTAGGAAGCCTCTGGTGGTGACACGAGGTTACCGGAGATGAAGCCAGAAGTGCGGAGGGACACGCCCCCAACGATGACCAAAACCAAGAGACGCCATTGGACGATAAGGAGAACTGACTTGGCACCAACATCTGTTTTGGTAGCCCTCGAGGACCCCAGTCGTTGGGGTCGTGTCCCCCACGCTTCTGGCCTCACGTCTGGTGGCCTCATGCCGGAGAGTCACGGAATTACACCGTGACTCTCCGGCGATTTCTTTGTCCTTTGCTGCGCGAAACGATCCCTTTAAACGGCACGCGACATCTGACTGCTTGTTCTGCTTGCAGCTGGGGGGCATAGTGAAGCCCAATGATGGGTCGTGCCACCTGGAGAACGGGGAGTACACGCAGAGCGTGCACCAGGACTACCCGTCCCTGAGCCAGATAAACGCCAAGATCCAGGAGCACAAGGTGAACATCATCTTTGCCGTCACGGCCGACCAGATTGGCATCTACGAGAAGCTGGGCAACCAGCTCGAGGGCTGCAGCAGCGGGCGCCTCGAGAACGACTCTTCCAACGTCGTCCAGCTCGTCCGGGAACAGTATGACGTGAGTGGACCAACTGCCCCACTTTCCTGTCTTTCGTGACACTAGTCTTTGCGTCGGTGTGCTTTGTCTCGCTACGGTTCGCCCTCGGTAATTCGAAGTCGCGTTATTCAAATTTTCGGTTGGTTTAAGGGGGGAGGGGCTCGGTCCCAATGATTACACGCATGACTCTACGAGAAAAGATGTGCCGCGATACCAAGTTTCGCCTCTGGGACCGGTTAATTCGAAGGATCTTTTTTACGTGATCGAGAAGTTTGGCAACTTTAGAGTGTGAAAAGCCTCTCGATTGTGCTGACTAGGCTCAAATCGCATGCGGGCACACTTCTTCGCTTTTATCTACAGTGCAATCAACTTATAATGGTAATGAGAAAACCCAAAAATTAAATCGTTATAACCGTTTACTGTTGTATCTGTACTAGATACTCTAGGAACTGATCATTATAAGCAGTACATTGTTATATGTGGCATCGTTATAAGTTGATTGCACTGTACCACGTGCGCGGTCGGGAAAAAGAGGGAACAAGCGCGGCGTGTGGACAAGCCGCAAGGTGGCCAAGCAATTAAGGGGGATGTGGGGCTTTAGAGTAATTTTCTTATTTATGAAATAATACTTATCGTATTATACACTGATATAACACATCTCGCACCCGTTCCAAATGTGCAATCAGATATTGAATATCTTTACTAAAACCCGAGCTATGGGATATCGGTCTAATTTAATTAGGTCATTAAAGACAAATTATAAAATTATCCAAATTTGTAATGCAACTGCATTCACAAAGGTGTAATTTGTGCGGTGGTGCTATTTTAGATCTCACCTGAGAGGGTTATGTTACGGAGAGCACTGAATAAAAAACAAACGGTTTTAGTGCGTTTCTTTTTAGAATATATTTAACTCGAAGTGTTTTGCCGTCCCCATGGTCTTTGAATTATCGAGGGTCGACTGTACATCCAAGGCTGCAGACCACCAGGTTCAATGATGAGCCGGTTAAAAAGCATGTGCTTGATGCACGTGTTGGCAAAGTGAGACAAACGCACTGAAATGCTTTTTGGAGCAATACACCGTATGGTCTCTGACTTGTTTGTGATTGGACCTGGTGGCACACAGCTTTGACTGCAGTCCATCATGAGGTGAGGCGAAGTGTTGTGATGGGAGCACCGGATTGTGGGCTAGTTGCCCACGGTTTTGAATGAAGGTACAGTGGTTTTGAAAACTCACAATTATTGGGACGCTTGGATTGATCCCACATCTGAGGCTATCCTGAAGACATTTCTACAGGGTTCTGTTATAATCTTTGTTTTTCTGCTCGTATCTCGCTCCCTTCTACCCCGTTGCCTTTTCACCTCCCCTGGGCCTCCAGTTATTATCTCTTCCACCTCGTGTGTTTTACATTTTCTCTGCTTTTTGGTGTCCTCGCTTGTCCTTGCAAACAGACAGAATGTTACACGACTGCCCCAGAGTTAAAGCTGTTGATCTATCTTGCATCACCTGGTATGCCTCTTTTGGTCTGTGCATATCTCACAAAGATATTACTGCACACAACTTTGGTTTGTGTGGCAACATTTACTGCATTTGCATTGTATTGTTGCTGTATGCTATGGAGTATTCCCCCCCCCCCCCAGACACACACAAATGAGCTTGCAATATTTATAAATAAAGGAGTAGCACAACTCTGTAATGCCATTCTTTTCTGCAGAAAATTAGCTCCAAGGTGGAGATCAAGGACAACGTCACCAGCAGCAACATCCAAATCACCTACTGGTCTACCTGCCTCGGGTATGTAGTCAACATATTGGAGGTTCCCCCGAGACCGGTCCTTATTTGCCGGCTTTCCATCAAATATTTTTTCTGGTCCCCATTTGCAGCGACAAGAAAGAAAAGACAAATGTCTGCAAAGGCCTGAAAGTTGGTACCAATGTAAGTCGAGTTTTACACCCGGATCACATTCTATACTCGGATACAATAGACCCTTCCGAAAATTCAGTCTGGCCACCTTGATCGCCGTCGTCGGACTGTATGGTATCTCTATGGTAATTAGATGCAGGTGCGGCGTCAGCATTTATTTCAGACTTGATCTCTTGGCACAAAGTCGGTTTTAAGGCCCCTTGATGACGTGACTTTTATTGGGGGGTTGATGGGTCAACGCTTCATACCAGACTTTTTTTTTTTTTTTGTCACACCATTGAAACTGAAAGAGATAGTGAAAGAACTATGAGCTGAGGAACCTGTTCTGATCCGCCGTTGTCGTAAGGAAGTGATGGTGCCCCACGAAACATTTTCACGACCGCCATTAGTACGGCAAAAGTTGAGCCGTCATTTGAGCCACCAGATGGCGCGGAATCTTGGAAAGGGTCTATTGCAGGGTCTTTGTTGCCAGCAGTGTCAGTTCGATCCTCATTGCAACAGGTGACATTTGAAGCAAGCATAGAGGTCAAGTCGTGCCCCAAGGATCGGAGTCAGTGGAACCAGACTATCCAGATCTATCCTGTTGGCATCAGCGAATCACTCATCGTTCACCTAGAAATGATCTGCGAGTGTGATTGTGAGATGCCCTGGAATGAGGTAAGTGCGAGATAAGACTCCCTAGATTCAAAGGGCAGTGCATTTTTTGGTATTCAAACCAAATCCCAGTTCTAATGGAGAAAACTTGCATTTAAAGCCAGACATTTCGGTTTTTCTCGTGCTTCTCCGGAGGTCTCGTAAAGTGGCACGAGACGTTTTGAATAAATTTTGCATCAAGGTCATAGAGAAGTAAAGTGACAAGCATCTGTTAGCATTATTTTGCAAATTAGGACGAAGTGGAATTGTTCATTTGGGTGTTTCAGCCTAAATACCCTAAGTTTTAGAGAATTTGACGCCACTAAACTGAACAGTTTGCGTTTGGTTCGATCTCGAAGATCACTTCTCATACCCTTCCACCGCGTGTATACTAGTAGTGCTTCGATATTACGTTTGATGGTGTGCAAAAATCGGTTTCTCTCTGTTGTATCGCGCTGGACTTTACTGCAGAGGTGCGCGAAAGTGATGCATTCATTAATTGAGAATATAAATACATAAAACCTCCGGAGTCAAAAGAAAGAAAATAAAAACTGCTTTTGTCCGTGGAAAAGTTATCGCTAAGCCTTTTTTTTCAAAATCATAAAAAAAATCGTTCTGGGCTATTCTGACGTTTATTACGACTGAAAAATAGGTGAAATGAAAAGAAAATACAATTGACTTACTGTTCTTCACTTCATTTGGCCCAGATAAGTGACACAGTGACACAGCACATTTAAGTGTACATGCAAAGTATAGAGAAAAAATTGTTTTTGATTTTTTGTGATTTACTCGGGTGAGCCAATCTTTGCACAAGTTTAGTGAAATCTTCCACCACATTCGGGCTCCTCTGTAGTAAATCCTAGCTTGACGTTAAGGACCCGATTTATGCGGACCGTCCAAAGTTTGATCGAATCGGTAATGTACACGCTGTAGAAGTGATGGTCTCTGCTCTATTTAAATTTGAACTTTGTAAGTTTAAGCGGCATAAAAAGGGTGTGGTGCGGGAAAAGAAAGAGGGCCCAGTTTCGAGGACGTTTTTGCATGTTTTCTTTTTGCTCAGGAACCAAACAGTCCCAAGTGCTCGGGAGGCAATGGAACCTTCGAGTGCGGAATCTGCAGCTGCTACAACAACCGTTACGGCCGAGAGTGTGAGTGCGACGCCAAGGGCACCGACCAGATCAAGGACGAAAAAGGATGCTTTTGTGAGTACCGACTGGAATGCCTCGTCTCTGATTCTTCGCTTCCCGCTCGCTCCTTGGATTCCCCGCCAGTGCACGCTTGTCTAGCAACAATGTGGTCCGTGTTCTTTTTTCAGCCCTAACGACACCAAGCCCTGCTCCGGTCGTGGGGACTGCCGATGCGGAGTCTGCGAGTGTCATCCCAGGGAGGTGGGTAGTACTTAGCCTTTGTTTTGACCAAGTTCTAATTTCATTTTTCTTAACCGATAAAAAAAAAAAAAAAAAAAACGCGACTCTAAGAGAAATTATATGAGCTTTTTATTTCGAAGTTGGGACCAGCCAATAATTTTCCAAGTTTAGATTTTTGTTCGAGCCTACAGAGTATTTTGGCGTCTAGAATCCTGCCAGCCACTCTACATGTTCCCACCATAGAACCTTTTCGCAGGAAAGGGTGATATAGCCAACACATGGGGACCTAGTGAAGCGGAGTGTTGAAAAATGCATGTAATGCTGAATGTAGCGAAGATATTCATAAAGGAACATTTGGGTCTCTACAGTGGTTGACGCTAGCTCTCGGCCGACATGCGAGAAGCCCTTCCATACATAAAATGCAGAATTCATTCTTTTTTCTGTAGAACCGCGAAGAGACCGTGACTGGCAAGTACTGCGAGTGCGACAACTTTTCTTGCGATCGGGTTGACGGAGAACTCTGCGGAGGTGAGGCAAATTCCTCCTCGACAACTCAGTCCTTTGAAGCCGCGTTTCCCGCGCCAAAAGCCGTCGGGCGCGTCTTGGGAACGACGCTGGCTGAACGACAAAATGTGTTCTGTTTCTCGGCACAGGAGAGGAAAAGGGAAGCTGCATCTGTGGCAAGTGTGAGTGTCGCAACGGCTGGACCGGTCCCAACTGCAACTGCTTGGACACCAATGACACCTGCATCGGTCCCAATGGGGTGAGTTTCGCCCGCAGTGTTCCGCGTCGTCACCGACGGCTTGGGCAACATACGGGGCGCGGCAAGTCCCCGGCATCTCGTCTTTGCCCCGTGGCCAACGGGATTGCGGCGTTTGCCGACGAGAACGCGAAAGAATGAATCGCGAAGCCGGGGTGAGAACATGACGAGCCACGACCTGCGTTTTCTAAGCCATTGGTGACTACGGCGATCGTCGACTGCCATAATGGGGGCAGGTGCTTGACGTCCACGCCCGTTTTCTTCCACAGAAAATATGCAGCGGGTTCGGCGAGTGCTTCTGCGGCCAGTGCAAGTGCCATGAGACGGATGAAGAACGTTACAGCGGCCTGTATTGTGAGGACTGTCCTGTAAGTGTGTGCAGTTGCTCTCAGGGGCTGCAAGCTTCCTTTAGAATGTGTCCATCGGTGTACGCTTTGTTGTGTGCTCGTAAATTGGGATCAAATGGTCTTGGGGCAGACTTTTTAAATGTACCAACCGTAATATCCCGAGTCAACGCCCCCCCCCCCCCGCCTGAAATTCTCAAAAATTGTGGGGTGGGCCATGACTCGGGTGCCGAGCTCAAAAAGTTTTGAAAAAGTTTAAAAATACGATTTTTTTTTGTCTGTGTATAGCGAAGCTAGACAGGAGATTAACTGAACTCAAATCTCGGGTTGGTATCTTGCTTGCGACTCATTTTACTGTCGAGCAAAATCCACTGCTTTGCGGGTAGCTCGTTTTTGCCTCCTCCGAGCAAGCGCAATTCGAAGCCACGACCGCTACAGCCTTCAATCCAACATGAACGGAAAAAAAAAAGAAGAGAATCATCGAAAAGAAAAAAAAGAAAAGAAAAGAAAAATCGTAAGAAGCCACAGTGACCGATCAAAGGTGACGAAAGCCGAAAGGAAAGCGGGTCCCCGCTTCCTTTCGACTCGGAACCAAGCAAACCGGCAGCCTTTAACCGACGCCTAAAACGAACCCAGTACAAAAGCAAAAATAAGATGACAAAAGCGAAAACCATAAAAAGGCTCTCTCCGCGGGCGCGACCGTTGCCGCGGAAAGCGCGCGCACGCACAAACTCAATGACCTTCGAGTTTGTGCGTGCGCGCGCGCGCTCCATCAGGCCCTTGTCGACTTCTTTGCTGAAAACAGCGCGGCCGCTGTGGATGGAGCGTCGGAACTTCTTGCTTCCGTGGCACTCTTGCAGCAACGTTTCGAATTTAGAGTCCCACTCCCGCACGCGCTTGCGGTCCACGCCGAAGTGACGTGCGGTTGCACTCACATTCGATCCATGCTTTTGATGCCATTCGACGATCTCTACTTTCCTCTTCACTGTATAGCTGTTCCGCATCTCGTATAAAAATTGAGCAGCACCGCTGGCAGCAGCAACAGACGGAGAGTGGAAATCAGACCTCAAAACCGAAGCTTAAATAGGGTGCGGGCCGGATGAATAACTCGATACTGCAAATGCAAGTTGTTTAGAAACGAAACAAAGCTGCGTTTTATTCTCATTCGTCTCTGTTTGTCGCGAACTCCAATCGACTTTGCACACGGCGGTCGCGGCATTCGCAAAGAATGCCTGTGTTTTTGCCCCCTTTGCGGTTTACCGATGGGCGTTTTTATCTTTTGGGCGAACACGGACTTTCAGTTAGGAACAAAAGGAAGCGGCGTTCTATAAACGTACTCCGACTTCGCGCGGAGTGGTCGCGACGTTCTCAAAGAATGCCAAGTCGGCCGGAGTAGGTTTTGGACAAAGAAAATCGAATCCAAACGAGGCTTTTTGTTCTGAACCACTTGTATTCGCAGTATTGAGTTAGTCATCCGATCCGCGTCCTATTTAAGTTGCGGTTTCGCGGCCTGACTTATCTTTTCGGTGAAAACGGACTTTCAGTTATGAACGGAAAAAAGAACATAAAGCAGCATTCTGTTATCTCTTTCTCTCCCTCCTACGATCTTTTTTGACCCTATGATCCGCGCGTCCAGGCGCTATATTGCAAACGCACCTTCTGGCCTTTTATATTTTTTTCTTTTTCGGGAAGGGGGGGGGGAGGGAGGGGAGGGCAGGGAGAGAAAGGATCGGAAACGTGTCTGCTTTTGTTTCCCAGATAAATATAGGTTCGCTTTTTTATCTTTATTGTGTTTCTTCTGCACACGCATCCTCCGATTTTGGAGTCGTGAAAATGCAGGAGGGCGCCCTTTCTTTTCTTTTCTTTTTTTCTGTTTGCCATTTGTGGGGCTCGGAATTGACGTTTTTCAGGTCTGGGCGATGACTCGGTGCTTTTTTACGAGATCGATTGCCCGAAACGGGGGGGGGGGGGTGCGTTGACTCGGTGCTTTCACGAAATCGATATTTCGCCCAAAACGGGGGGGGGGGGGGCGGGCGAGGCGATGACTCGGGATATTACGGAACAACATTGTGAAAATTTGTTTTTATAGTTTTTACAGCGAAGCTGTTATATACTGGGGTCTGGGAAAAAATGCGTCCTCACATGTCCACAGAAAACTCCCCATTGGTCGTGGCAAGTATGAATAAATAAAAACAAAAAGAGGGGTCAACCAGCGCGAGTCAGCCTTCCTTGGCATTATTAGATAGTGAGGTCCTGATCCCTTATCATCTCTAGGCATTGTCCTCGAGGTCGTCCTAGAAGTCGTCCTTGAGGTTGTCCAAGAAGGTCGTCCTAGGCGTCGTCCTCGAGGTTGTCCTAGAAGTCGTTCTCGAGGTCGTCCTTGAGGTCGTCCTCTAGGCGTCGTCCTAGAAGTTGTCCTTGAGGTTGTCCTAGATGTCCTAGAAGACATCCGAGAGGTCGTCCTAGGCGGCGTCCTAGAAGTCGTCCTCGAGGTCGTTCTAGAAGTCGTCCTAGACGTCCTCCTCGAGGTCGTCCTAGAAGTCGTCCTTGATGTCTTTCCAGTTGTCGTCCTCTAGGCATTGTCCTAGAAGTTGTCCTTGAGGTCGTCCTAGACATCGTCCTCTAGGCATCGTCCTAGACGTCGTAAAGAAAACAGCTTCGCGCTGGTCCTCCATCTTCACGTAAAATAAAAAAAAGTCTACAACTTTTTTTTTTTTTTAAGTGTGAAGTAGTTACTTTTTTATTCTCTGTGGGATAATCATCTCTTCACCCTTCCAATAAATGTATTTCTCGCTCTCTCGTTCAAGAAACAAAATGCTAAGCTTGGCTGTTGGCTGTAGTCCTTGATTTGGTCACAAGTTTCTCAACTGATTTCGTGCTGCTTCCATTGCGTAGCAACGGGTGTGCACGGTTTGAGAGAAGGAAGCATCGAAATGAGCTCACCGAGCTAGCAAAGCAAGCCTGGCCTTAGTTTGGATCATCTTGGATTATAATGCACCATTCATTAACTCCACGGATAATGTGTCGCATATGTGGATTTCAGCACCTCACGTATCGCCTCAATTTTAAGGGGGCGATGCAACAATTCTAACTTAGAAGGAATTTGCAGTTTTTAATTTTTACATCGTTTATCTTACCAAAAGAAAGTGAGAAACTGCCTCATTCGTTTGAAATATCGCTATTCTGTTGCATAATAACAAAGAAAAGAACGGGAATATTTCGCGATTTGCAGCCGCGGGGTGGCGGCCCTGGGAACTAAGGCGTGAGGCACGATGGGTATAATATAATAAGTTGGCAAGATGGGCCGTTACGCGCTCAATCTAATGCTATATTTGATAAATAATGTCGTTTCAACATGAGTAAATGTGTCAAAAACCTCATATCATCAACAAAGCTGTACTGTATTCAGTTTTAGTGGCGCCATCTGCCCGAGGTGAAAAAAAAAATTGTTCTTCCCTTGTACCTCACACCGTTGTGCTAATACGTCAGTCAAACTTCCTTACGGAAAGTGAAGCTCTTTGCTCTCCCCCCCCCTCCTCCCCCTCTCCCCTTCTCCACATCGCTCGAACCAACCTTCAAGGTCGCCATGTGAATCGCAAACAGAGGGGGCGTGCGCTGGAGGCTGTGAAAGAGAATCCAACCAAATCTTCCCCATCCCCACTGCGCGTCACTGTGCACGTAACTCGGAAGACGGTGTAGGTGTTGAGGGTGGTTTGGAGGTGCCAGAAACGTCAACTGTTTGACTTTTTTTTTTTTTATAAAAATCTAATTTTCATGGGCAAAATTTTTTGTTTTTGTTCTTTAGTCCAGACGGGAGAGGGAACAAGTACCACAATTATTTGACTGAAGTCCGAACATTGTTGCACGGCCCCTTTAAGGGTTGTCTCCTGCGTCTTGGTTTCAAAGGTGCGTCTTCTTTTGTTTGCAGACTTGTCCTGGCAAATGCGAAGCCTTCAAGGATTGCGTCCTGTGCCAGGTGTTCCAGATTGGAGCACTTTCGGAACAGGAGTGCAAGACAAACTGCACTTTCCTCGCTATCCAGGCCCCCCACATTGAAGGTGTGCACCCAACCTCTGGGAAAACCTTGCTTAAAGTGGGGCACAAAATAGAACAACTTAGTAGTGAAACTGGCCTTCTCCACTTCAATCTGTATGTTAGTGATCGCTGTGTGTTCACATTTACTGGATATAACCTTCTTTGAAGTGTTTAAAAATCACGAAGGATTGCTCATAGGGAGAATGGACTGTGTCTCAGTTAAAAGGTGTGGCTGACTAATTCTGGTATCGTATTCAGCTTTCCAAATGCTGCTTGAAGCACACTGCACAATGCAGTCAAGACATTAGCTAGTGCCTTCCATATTTTACTCGTAGTAGACGCTTTACACTAAATTTTATTGCCAACAGAGGACAAGGGAAGAAAACCCGTGCTTATGGCAATTGGCTTTTGAGAGCCTTTCAAACAATTTCAAAATCACAGACATTGTTTAGTTTTTAAAAGGCAAGCAGTTAACCCTTTGATGGTCAAGTTTTTGTGTCTAAGAGATGTTTGCCAGTGGTCCAGTTTTGTTTGCAAAAGAATATATAGTATAAAGAAAGAATCCATGCGCAGGTTTTTTCCTTCGTTATCTAGGCAGAGCACACACAGTGCTTGCAAGCTGTTTAGGTTTAGAAGCATCAAATGAAACTATTGAAGGCGAAAAGTTGTCACCTTTCTTCCATTCGGTTTCAATTTGGCACATCTGCTTCTGCGACATTCCAGTGGCTTCAAATTCCTAACTGGTGGAGGTACTTTACGGAACTTCACTGTCAAATGATGAGCTCTCATCTTCTAAATTTCTGAAAAGGGTTGAAATATGGCGACGGCCGTCGAAGGGTTAATTTCCTGGTGGTATGTTGAAATATTTCGGCAGAAAGAGCTATGGGTGCTCACTCATTTGCTTGTGTTAGCGCCATCTGCTGGTGTTAAAATCACCAAGCGTGCGACCCCATCTTGGTCATCCACATTCAGTTAGCATGCATAGGCTTTCATTTCTCAATTTCGAAGTAGTTCATGCTATTTACATTTGGAAATTACCATGTGGTTCCAGCATCAAATACAGTCGCCAACCGTTTTTTCGGACTCCGATAATTCGGAATTGTTCGATATTTCGGACCTAAAGGCGGAACCGTGACTTACCGCATAGAAATAGTGTATATTCCCGACCAGTGTTTCGGACAGCTTGAAGTTTGAAAGTTCGATTATTCGGACAAAATCGTCATGAGCGATCAGCGAAAAACACCATAGAGAAGTGGCCATTTTGAATTCTATGTTGGCTGAAAATGAATTGGCTTGGTTTGGCAGCGCTACTTGAGTACTCCTGAGTTCTACCGGTAGGTGACGCTATGCTAGCCCTTTTTTTCCATTTAGCTGCATGTCATCATCATCATAATTATCATTTTGCTTTCTTATTCTGTTTCTTCGCGTCGCCAGTTGCCATTTTACGCTCGTGGATTTGCGCCTCTTATCTCGTTCGGACAACGCTGGCTTGGACGTCGTGGCCCCATCTGTTGTTCTGCCGCCGCGATGTGCAGAAAGTACTCGACCATAACGCTAGAAAAGAAGGCAGCGATACTCAAGCTAACAGAAAGTTGCCGAACGGAAACGGAGGCGTAACCTGAAACAAGGCACTATTTACGGCTCTTTTAAGCCCACTTGGAAGTAATAAAGGCAAGTTTTTCAATCTGCTGATTTTTCGGACTGCTCTATTATTCGGACGTTTTTCGGTCCCTGCGAAGTCCGAATAATCGGTCGGCGACTGTAAATGAGCTTAATCCTTGGGTTGTTGCACAGGTGATTTGTGTAGCTCACTAAAACAGTGGCATGCCAAAAGTGACACACTTCACTCACTGATATACAACCAGCGGGGGACGTCAATAATTTAGACCAGGGGTGCACAACATGCGGCCCACAGACATGACACTGTCAGATGTGCTCAAGACGGCAATCAGTACGATGATGCCAGATATTGAAAACCTATCTGCCAGATATTGAAAACCCGCGCAGTTCCCAATAAACATTTTTTTGGCCCGCGTCATTTTTGAGTTGCGCACCCCTGATTTAGACAAACAAAAATTTCATATACGGATAGTTGTGTTTGTGTCTGCAAACTGGGGGGTTTTCTTAAATCCCAAGGAGGCTATGCATCGGGGTAGAACACAAATGAGAAATTGTTTGTTTGCGTGTCCCCTTTCCCTCGCTTGAAATGCTAATGTTCCAACTTGTTACATCTGTTTCTGCAGTTACCGAAGAAGGTGAAAAGTTGTGTATTTTCCGGGATGAGGATGACTGCAAGTACACGTTCATCTACAAGCTGGAGGCCGACGGCGAATACACAGTGAGGGCCAAGAACGAACGAGGTGAGAGGGCAACCACCGCACTGTAGTTGATTCTGACCTTCAGTTTTTTTTGTTGTGATAAAAACTTTGTTTGCTTTGCATTGGCAAAGCAAACGAAGTTTGCTTTGCCAATGCAAAGCAAACTTTCTACAACAACACAAGTTCTACAACAACACAAGTTCTCTTCCCCCGAGTTTAAGTACTGCATTCCGTTTCACCCTGCTTTGTTTCTATGGTAGCCGCCTCCTATATCATTGGCACGTCTCTTAGCTTTTCTAGAAAATGTAGGGATTTTACACAAACTGTAGCTCAGTTTCAGTTGTAGCATACTTTTTACTAGTGTTCCTGAATGTAATACTTAGTTAGACTCGGTGTGGCCATTGGAGCTTTTGCGCCATACGACCCACAGACAACGACGGCGCATTTTATGGTGGTGTGCCTTATGATGCACTGCTCAGAAAAAACAAAGCCTAAGCTACGAAATATAAGCCCACACTGTTTTCATGCAATGAGCAGCATGCCTGCGATTAGTGACAAAACAGGAAAGCGGAGAGTGCAATAAAAAAAAAAGGAAAAGACTGCAAACATGACTTCCTCTATGTTGCCAGACGAGTTTTTTTTCCTTTTCTTTCTCAAGCTTTTCAATATGCTCAAAGCCCCCAACTTTAGGAGCTTTCCTATGTGCTCAAAACAACTTTAAAGTGCCTGCCACATCGCTAGCTAGAAGCTAATTAGAGAGTCACTTTGCTCCCTTCACAGGGTGCGCACAGGTCCTTGAAACCCTTGAAAACCCTTGAATTCAAAAATTGGGTTTTCAAGGCCCTTGAAAATCCTGGATTTTTTTCTAGACCTTGAAAACCCTTGAATTTGAAAATTTGGCTTGCAGGGCCCTTGAAAGCCCTGGATATTCTGGCTAGACCTTGGAAATTCGTGAATGGCTATTTATATTAACAAATGCAGGTATATATTGCACATTTTTGTTATGCTTATTGGTTTCGGTCTAAGTTATCTCAATTTGTTCAGGTTTAGCCGATGTTCATTGGATGGTTGGCCGCATTGGAGCAGATCCAAATCAAATCTGATCCGGGAATGCTTTGCGCACTGTTTACGCCATTAGCCTCGTGTTTTGTCGTCGGTCGTAGGACAATGCCCGGCAATAGCAGGTTTCAAGGTGCGTGGCTTTGCAGAGATGAGTATAAGGACTGGATTGCGCCAGATACGAGAAATCATCATCGTGTAAATGCAAGCCGTGCGGAAAAACCTTCGCTGTCGCCGCCATGGGCGAGTCGGCGTTGAAGAGTCATATGAAGAGCGCGAAACATGCCGGCATTCATGAAGATCGCAGCCAAGAGCTCTGTGCAAAATTACCTGGCTCCGGGCACAAGTGAACAATCCACTGTCCCGCCTCCACCGCAGTTGCCAAACCTTAACGCAGCTTGCAAGATGCACGAGTTGGTGACAAATGCCGAAGTGTTGTGGACTCTGAAGGTCGTCACATCCCGCTGTTCCTACCGGTCATCTTTACAATCGTGCAAGTTGTTCCAACAAATGTTCCCAGACAATGAGGTGGTAAAAGCGTTTTCTTGCGGAGAAAAGAAATGCGCCTATGCGACGTGTCATGGACCGAGACCTTTCTTTCTAACGGCCTTGCACGAAGCCTTTCGGCTTCGTGCAATCCAAACAAAATTGCAAGATAGAATTATTTTTTTCTTTTTTTTTTTTTGCTTAGTGCCATAAAATTAATGTTTGCAATTTTTTGGCAACAATATTTTATTGCAATCTTCTACGTGCGGCATCGAGTTAGGTCCTTGAAAATACTCCCACAGGCCCTTGAATATCCTTGAATATCTGTCTTTGAATCCTGTACGAACCCTGCTTCATTAGCCACTCAAATGAGCACCAAAAATGCCAGGAGAGAAATTTAGCAATGTGGATTTCTGGATTTAATTTGCTTGTCCTAAACATTTAATGAAGTGTTCTTTTGCCTCGTTACCGTGTTCTTTAAGATCGGATCGGTTTCTGCACAAATTTAAAAGCAGCCCAGAAATGATAGGGGGTCCTTCCGAGTTGTTCAGGTGCTCACAACGTTCCTCGCGGTTCAATCCAGAATGTCCGGAGCCGGTGAACATACTGGCGATCATTCTGGGTGTCATCATTGGCATAGTCCTGATCGGTCTGGCACTGCTGCTCATCTGGAAGCTGTTCACCACAATCCATGACAGGAGGGAGTTTGCAAAGTTCGAGAAGGAGCGGCAAATGGCCAAGTGGGACACTGTGAGTACTTTTTGTTCTTCCTTTTACAGTCGACTCTCGATAATGCAAAGCTCATGGGGACAGTGAAATGCTTTTAATTAAGCATACTTCGAATTTAAAAAACAGCACTCTCGGTCCATTCGTTTTTTGTTCGGTACACCCCCGGAGAAGTTGATTTTTGCTTGCCTCCGCTAACGAAGGTGCACAGTATTAACTATGCTCAGCAAATTGAAAACCTTTATTAGGACACCACAAGCAGTTTTTGCGTCAGCGGCTCTCAGCCGCTTTGCACGGAAGGTGACATGATCGTTCCCAGGCCTGAGCACTTGCACGATGTAACTGTTCAAAAGCAGACTACAGACCATGGCATGTCTGTTGACATCAATACATTCGATGGACAAAACATCTCATAGGGCTGGGTAATGCCTTATACCAAGCTTTGTTCGAATTAACCAGTCCCAGAGATTAAACTTTGAATTACTGCACATTTTCCCCCATAGGTTGGTATGTGTAACTGCCAGGGCCGCACCCCTGCTTCGAACTAACCGAAAATTAGAATAAAGCGGCTTTGAATTTCCAAGAGTCTACTACTTTCATGCCATCGTTATAAGATCAGAAAACTGACCTGCATGGGATTGTAGACTGGAAAACTGTTTAACAAGAGGCAGTTTTTTAAAATTAGTTTTCCCACTTCCCTTTGTATACTTCTGTAATGCCTGGTGTGTAGTCATGGTTTGTCATGAGTATCTGCAAGATACTCATGAATGAAAAGATACTCTTTTACATAAATGTTGTGATTTTTTAAGGTTTTCCATGTGCTATAATACTAGTAAAGTAATTTTTCATAATAATATCTTACAGTACAGAAGAAAGTCATTACGAAACTTGGGAATAGAATGCCGGTTACCTGCATGTACATGCTGTTAGTTCTGCCATTTCTGAAATATTAATATACAATGTTTATAGACATTTTTTCAAAAGTGCTCTGTGAAACCTAGACAGAGTGACAACTTAAAAGGATCACTTCTCTAATTCACTACTTTCGTTTGCCATCCTCATTAACTGGAGCATGAGTGTTCCCAGCTTCTCCCCACGATGAACTTGAGCGATTCAATTGTGCACACTAGTGATTGCATTTGCAAGTCATAGCAAACTTTTAATCGTTGATAATACTACGGTATGTACTTTTCTACAGTGGTGTCACAGTCCTTGTCATAACAGTAGTACCATGTGAATAAACTTGCACTCAAAATTTGGTGCATGCTAAGTGAGACTTTACCTGCCTCTCTTGTTTCCACCCGCAGGGAGAAAACCCGATTTACAAGGGGGCTGTGTCGACGTTCAAGAACCCCACGTACGGCGGAAAGCAGTAGGAACATACTTTGTTGATAGCAGGAACTTTTTCCTCTTTTCTTTTTTGGGTTCAGGTTAGCGGGAACCTGTTGTCTTTGAGGTTGCCCGAGTGCATTATCATCCCCGTTTGTTTGACGCATCGCTTCGCAGTGTTTGTCACTTTTAAGGCATAAATGCATTGGTCTTTTTAATGTAAGTTAACGGAGACTTTTAGTGGATCGTTCCGATAACGATATCTGATACTCCGCTGGCACCTTTGTGCGTGCATCACATCGTTATCAGAACGATGTACTAAAGCCTCCTAGTTGTAGTGACGGGGGGTAAAGCAACACTGTTTCACCGTCGCCGGATATTTCACGAAAGAGTTTTTATGTGTCGTGAGTCAACGTTGGGGAAAACACCTGTGCCTAGTGACCGCTGTGAGAAGTAGTTCTTGTTTCATCAAGCGCTGATATAAGCCTCGTTATATTTACATTGTGCAACGTCGAAGCTGTGTCCCAGAGCTCATTGCTGGCATTTTTTTAGCCAGGGGCTGTAACTTTGCAGCCTGGTTAAGGCTCCGCTTGGTGCAGTTTTATTGTGACCTATTTAGTTTGTACGACTCTTTTTGTTATTTCGCTTGTACAACGACTGTGGTAATGCTCATGAATTTTGATTTCATGCCAGTTTGACTCTAAAGAGACGTATAGTGGTCCAGCCTTTTTGTTCACAGCAATGCTACTTTTGCTAAGTTTTAGTTTTTTGTGTAATATAGAGTTGTACATACCTTTGCTTTCTGTTGTCACCAATACAACCTGGATTTATACAGCGCTACTATCCAAACAACATCACGATTATTGACTTAGTTTTACACAAGGCTGTAGTACATGAATAGGAATGAAACGAGCTTTCAGTTATGTTATTTATTAATTAACAGTGATTTTATTCCTACATTTTTTGTCCGGTCTTTCTTCCCCTTTATACCATACTGTCCTCGTCAACCTTTGCATTGACTGCTTTTTGAGAATGTTGCGCTACATTTTGTGTAAACGGGAATCCAATATATCTATATACATACATATAACACGATACTGCCAGATGGAGAATATATGTAGCCTGGTAGAAATCTTGAGCCAAGTCCTGCATCACAGGAACGATAAGCCCAAATGGTTTTGCATTAACTTATGGTTTAGAGACTGCTTACAAAGAAGAAAAAATGTTATCTTGAAAAATGTTCTTTGCCCATAGTGTTAGAAACCGGCTTTATAAAAAAGACTTAGAATATAGGCTATGTATGGAGTGCAATATTGGCTGGTTCTATCACTTGCCTGTAGTCATAGTAATATCCAGAGCAGTTTTCTCGAGCTACATGAAATAAATTTTCAGATGATGCATTTATAGCGGTATATTGGGGGAAGGACGGGGTATGTCTTGGATATAGCTAATGGTTACTTGCAGCAAGACATCACCTGTACCGTTGGTCTTCCTGTCGCTTCATTTCTTGCTACGAGTGCACTTGACGAAGGAGTTCTTTTAGGTTAGGTTGTATGCGTGCTTAAAGCTGCACGTTTTGAAAAGGGGAAGATTCAGCATTTTTGGTGAATGGCCAACTTTGTGATTGCATACTTTGAAGAGACAATAAAATTGGAGGACTGAATATCCAGTGCACTCTTTTTTCTTTGCTGGTGTGCTTAGGTGTTGCTACGGTATGCTAACTTTTCTAATAATTTTTAATACTGTTAGGTTCACTATAAGCTTTTGCCATATTTTGACGGTGAGCTCAAAATCACTTCGATTCATGCCTCCACAAAGCATGTTACCGAGGAGTAAAGCGACACATCATTAACAATAATAATAATATGAATGTTTGTTACACAACAAACACATTGTTATATTCCTCAAGTCATGTTGGAGCAGTGACTAGAAAAATAAATGAGGCGCACAAAGACTCGGATTGAGAATAGAAATACTCGGGACAAGCGCCAACAATCAACTTGGGGAAAAGGAAAGGGGGAACAAACAAACAAAAAAAAAGCGAAAAGAAAAGAAAGTTAAATGATCTAGGGATTATTACGTGTCAGTTTTGTGCACATCTATGGCTGGCACGCAAGTGCCATGTTAAATCTTGCCATTTTTTCGAAGTTATGTGAAAGCTTGTGCAAATAGGGTCTTGTTTTACAGCGTCAGCTGTACCGGGCAAGTGTCGGGTTGCCGAAAACGGACGGAGCACGTGCGCGTTTATCTCGGGTGGCTTTGGCACCGGGAGTGGGCGAGTGCGTGTACTACATACAGTTCTGATACAGCTGTGACATCCTCGCCCTTTCGCTGATAACAGTCGCGGTTGAGGCGCAGCGCTTTCGGCCAATCGCGATGGCGCTGGGGGTCATGTGGTCACGCTCCTCGCAAATCGCTCTTTCTCGCCTTCGGTCGCCCGTTCCCTCGGGGCTCTGAGCCGAATGGGGCGGCCGAAGCATGCGCCGGAGCAAGCAGCGGCTCGACGGCGAAAACTCGTCCACGAAAGGGAACGTCGTCGATATGTAGGCGCCGACAATCTCACCCTGCTGAATTGCAGAGAACAGATGAACTCGCAAGTTTTGTACTCGCTGTTCGGTTTTCGAGGATACCAAGGTTTTGTAAAAATTGCTGGCCGGGAAACTTCCGTGTAATAACGCATAAAATGTAAGAAAAGAAGCAATATTGTCTCCATCGGTTTCTTTAAATAAATTAAGTACTCGAGAGATGTTTGAATGGTACATCCCAGGCCGAATAGGAAATTTTTTCAACTGCCAGTCCTGCTAAAGTATTCATTTGCTGCATTTCACAATGTTAACCTTAGCAAACTATTTGTTCTACAGACATTTCCTTACAACGTATTGAGAATTTGAGATATGTCTTCTGTATAATTTGCGAAATAAAATTAAATGGCGCAAGAGAATTCACCTCCGGATGCCAGACACCACTTCATGGATTTGTGTGGACAGATCTTTATTTGTTTGAACAGATACGCTTCTTATTTTCAGCGGCGTCGAGAGTAAATCCGGCATTGACAACGATGCACTTGAGTGATATCCATGCGGGCGGCTTCTTTTCGCCGTCTACGTGGACGGCTTTTGTCAGGCACTCACAAGCCGTCTTTGACACGTTTTTCACGTGGGGAGCCCAAGCCTTTGTGTCTTAAATTAATTGAATTGAATATCTTAAGAAAATTGAACGACTTCAAACATGAGACTGAGCAAAAGGAGTAATTTCTCTAAATTCATAAATAAGCCGATCAAGCGAATGTTTATACCTCAAAAATGATTCCCCCATATAATCAAAAGCAGCTGTTTGAAATTTGTTATGAAGGCAGAGCACGATGCTTTCAAGAAGCAGAGTGACTCCGTGGGTTGACTATATTTGCCTTCTCTTTCAGATCATAAATGCGTGATCATATATATATAGCTTACACTTCTTATTGCGCCACTAACACTTAGCCATATCCCTTAAGCAAATTTGCACTGCCGTAAATAATCGGCCTCTGAACACTCGTCTCCATTGTCTGTCATCTACATGCATATTCAATGTGCGCCAGTGCGAACGCTGATTACTTTCCTCCCACGTATCCGGTACGCCGATGGTGCAAATAGTCATACGCCGAAGTTCAGAAGTTGTGCACATAATAATTGCACGCAGTTAGGCGGTAAAAATAAGTATCAGACAACACTTCACAAAACAAAGCAAAAAAAAAAAAACGCGGTAAAACGTGACGAAAAAAAAACAATACAACGCCTTTGCAAAGGCGCAGAGGGGAGAGACTGGAGTGGGGCGACGATTTGACGCCACCTTATGGCGGCCGCGTCACGTGATTCCAAGATGGCAGCGCCCATCCGACGGAGGCTGAAAAGGTCTACTGGACGCCATATCTGAGGTAACTGCTCACAGCGCATGCTCGGGAGGAGTTTCCCGTCAGCTCTCGCGCAATCGCAAGAGAAGGGAAGGAGAAACACTCTTCTCTCCGGGACTTTCTTTTGTATGTCCCAGGCTTCCTCAGACGTCGCTATTCTCCCTTTAGAAGATTATATAAGATTAACTTTCACTCAAAATTCGTACAAAAGCATCTTTCCCCTCTCTCTTCCCCGGTGGTAAGAAAGCATCAGTGCCATCTACCTTTTCCTGCTGGGCTGTGGAACGCAGTGATGGAAGTGACGCGCCAAGTTACGCCACGAACGAAAGTCTGCTGCATCTTGCGCCAGATTGCCATTTTTGCTAAGAATTGCGCCACATCTGCTTCGAGATGACATTAAAAGTAAAACTTCAAAAATGTTTATTGTTGGTCGGCTCTATAATGTGCAGAGAAGTAGGGGAAAGTAAACTTGTACAAATATGTATTTCACAGCGTCTCTCCTCAAAGGGTTTCTTTGGGCTTGTCGGTTATTTGAGATCTTTAGGTAAAAACAGCGTAACTGGAGGACACAGACACGAACAGACGGGACACGTCGCCGAGTCCCGTCTGTTCTTGTTCTTCGTCCTTGTCCAGTTCCGCCTCAAGATGTCTCTACTCGCCGCATAGTTTGTTTCGTCTTAGGTCAGAGCACAGTCGAAGGCTCGAACACATACAACCACGAACACACATACTAAAAGCACAAGTCACGGGACATTCGCTGCAATTGATTGGTCTAGTCGACGAAAGACCATGTATAGGAATATGACGAATGCCATGATGCCGCGCTTCGACACTGGTTGGTTGGTCCAACCAGTGTCGTATCGTCGGCTGGGCTTCCAATTGAACGCCGACGACGAGTTCGCGCTTTCCACTTTTTCCTCGCTTTCTGCTCTCCCCCCTGTCCACCGTTCTGTTTCCTCCTCCCCTATGGTGAGGAGGATCTTCTGCCTTGCAGAATCTCGAGTCTGGTCGTCTGCCTTTAAGGTGAAACAAAGTACAGAGATTGCTCGTCAACCGGGGTGACCGCCGACATCGTCTATATTTCCAGACGATGTTCGTTGATGTGAGGAGCTAAAAGCCGCGAGAAAACATTGCAAAATAATAGGATTGCGCAAACTGTCATAAGACGGAACCAAGGTCTTGTATTCCTGATGAGTTAACTTGATTATCATGTCTGCTGCGTGCCTCCCTGCCGCCTCTCGCCAGCTCGCGCGCGTCGCGCTTCACCGCTTCACGCCGGAGTGCTAGGAGCAGCTGCTGACGGGTGAGCGTTTGGGTTAGCGCGACATAGGCTGGAAAGTTGGATTTTCTACTATTACAGGTCCACCTTCTTTGGTCTTGAATTGTTGGTTTACGTACAATTGAAAAAATATCTGTGCCGAAAGAGACAAAAAACCGGTTCTGAATACGATTGTCCCCGTGCAGCTGCCGATCGAAAGAGCAGCGAACTACTCCGGTTCCAACGCAGCTAAAGGGCAGTGTCACTTTCAAAGCACAAGTGTAGGTTTTCATATTTGTGGGTAGTTTTTCGCAGTTTATAATATTTGAGTTTTGAGTTTTTTAAACTAGTAAACGTGTTAGCGGATATGCTGTTTTTTTGTTTTTTTTTGTCCTGGCATTTTACAGAAATTATATTTACAGGCTAACTAAACTACTGGTTGTAAAAGAGGGAGGTTAAAGAGGCTTTATCCCAACCCTCTACGATTCATTTTTCAAACAAAACTTTTTAGTACCCATTGTAGATATGACCTACCTGACCAGAACCCCATTTCTAAAAAACAAAAAGAAACTTTTTTTTGCGTTCTATTGGGTGATTTAGGAAGAGGCCAGGCTCTTTAAATGGACCGCAAAATTCGGTTTCTTAACCTATCGGGCTACGATTTTGTGCAGCGTTGCCCACAGATGGTGCATTTTTTTTTTAGGGGGGGGGGTAAAATTTGCAAAGAGTGAATTTGCCCGTGGAAAAAGTAAAGAAAGAAAAAGGCTTAGCTCCTATGGAAACTCAGTGACGCCACCGGTCTTAAAACAACACGGCGCCGTTTCGCACGGGAGACAAGAGATGGCGCAATGAACGCCGCCAACGGACGAGCATACGGCGCCGAGAGCCGGCGTCTTTAGCAGGCGAAATTTTCGACTCAAAAGCGGAGCGCGTTCCGCAGGCGGCGACAATCGCAGAAACAAAAACAGGCGCGGTAACAAGGAATTGTAAAGCAGGCGACAACGGTACCCCGAAAAAAACAGTCAAAATATCCCGACATACCATTTTTCTAATCGATTAAATGTCCATTCAATATGTTTTCTCAGAAAGGATAAAATAATGCATTGGCAACTGATATCAAAAGCTCGCGTCGCTTCTGAGTCGAAAAGATCGTCTGCTAAAGACGCCGGCTCTCGGCGACCTATGCTCGTTCGTTGGCGGCAGTTGGCGTCGCGACCGCTTGCGCCATCTCTTGTCTCCCATGCGAAACTGTGCCGTGTTGTTTGAAGACTGGTGGCGTCGCTGCGTTTCCATAGGAGCTAAGCCTTTATCTTTCCTTACTTTTTCCTCAGGTAAATGCGCTCTTTGCAAATTTTACAAAAAAAATGCACCATCTGTGGGCAACGCTGCACAAAATCGTAGCGCGATAGGTTAACAAACCGAATTTTGTGGTCTATTTAAAAAGCCTGGCCTCTCCCTGAATCACCCTGTATTATTACAAAAGGTAATAAGTAATATGATCCAGTATCGAAGAGGAACCCTCATTCAGCATCGAGGAGAAACTCATTTAACAATGCAATTTTTTTATCTTTTTTTATGCGACAGGTTAACAGATGTTCGCATCTGCTCCAAAAGCGTCAAGTGGCTGCTCCAAACCAATATTTCGTCTGCTACAGAACCTGCTACAAAGGGTCAAATGCCGCTTCCATAATTGGCCGAATTCGTTTTGAGCGTGCGCAGTATCTTTCCCCGCACGAAATACGAGACGCCGCGCATACGAGTCCACAGTCCTGTGACAGCATTTTTCGCTTGCTTATTGAGCGGTTGGAAAGGTCTACGGATACATTATCGAGTGTTATAGAACTCATCCCCTCGCGATTACTTTTAGTTAGCACAAGGGGTTTGCCGCAATCCAAGCACCGTAAGCACTCAACGCGCTACGCGTACCCTTTGAGGGAGCAGAGCCCGAAATACTGAGAATATACTTGGATTGAGCGCGTTGGTAATAGATTCAAAAATATTCGAAAAAATATACAAAAGACTCGTATATTTTTGGATACCGAGAATGCATTCTACTTTCCTTATTTGCATTAGACAGCGCGCCCTCAGCGTCCGAGAGAACGCGCGCGCATCGCGCTGTCGACGCTTTCGTGCTGCGCCAAGGGTGAGGGCTGCCGCCGACGCACCGAGATACCGGATTCGCCAAAGCAGCAGAGACGGCTGTCTCCGCTGTTGACGACTTTACAAAAGAAATCTGGAGAAAATCTGACGAACACAAGCAAATGAGCACTGTATTATCTACACCTCCTGGCCTTCATCTTGCCTTGTTGCCCTCTTGTTCATTTCTTTGGTGTAAAGGCGGAAAAGGAGGAGGATGAAGAACTTGAGTACGCTTGTCGTTATCGCCACTGCATGCACCTCACAGCCTAACGAAGGTAAATCTGTCCTTGCTAAGGCAGAGAAGTCAACAATGTGTTTCTCATTAAGCTTGTTGAGACTGAAGAAGGTAGTGAGGAGGGTCAGCTACAACTGCACGCCGATTGCACGCAGCGCCCTTTGCAATGTCATCAACGGCACTGCCATCTCGCTGCGTGGAGAGAGGCGTTCGAACGGGAGACTCTTTCTAGGGACCATACTAAAAGAGCAGAGCTACTTCTCGAGCGAAAATGAATCTGCGAGACGTGAGCACTATGGCGCATGCCATTTCTAGCGCTCGAGACATGGAAACCGGGACTCTTAGCCGGTTGCCCGCGGGCCGCGTCCCAGCGTGTCGCGTGCCGTGTATTTGAGACCCCTTGTTTTAGTATCGGGACGGAAGTTAAATGGGATGTAGCTAAATGAAATCGTGGAGCTTCGCCCCAAACGCCCGCTCTGCCGTAAAGACCAAAATGGCAGTGTCTTCAAGAAAAATTCGGATGTTGGGTTCTAGATACTCTGGCTCTAGGGCCACCTGAAACGAACCCCAAAACGATTTCACAAACAAGCAGGACTATAGTACTGTGGCCACCGCAACTTTAATGGAAAAAAGTTTCAGCCATCATCTCATGCAAGTGTGCAAAATGTATATATAAAGGCTCATTTGTAGCACAAGAATGGTCGTAACGCGTAAAACGAAATAAAAATAAAACATTGCGACTTCTAGCTTAATATCGGGGAGGTGTTCCGGAGGATTTCAGATCCCGCCACCTTTGTCGGCACCGAAAAATGGTTCGGCGAGATCACTGGGCCCGGAGATGGGAAGGGCGAACTTGAGTCCAGTCTCAGCTCGTAGAATTTCCTGTTCCTCTTTTTTGACGGCTCAATGATGAGCATTCGACACACCATGTTGGACTTGTGAATTTGTCTGAAACAAGGTACAAGGAGCAGTCACTTTGAGGGTGGCGCACCGAAAAAACACGCAATCGAGGTGCACTGCTACCGACTAGTGTGCCAAGTCTTCAGACTGCCTTCAACGGCTCTTTCCAAGCGACAACGCAAGGCATGCGCACTAGCGACCAATCCGTCCAGGAGGCGTCCATTAAATTGCGAACGCTCTTTATGGTTTGAGCGGCTCCCGCTCTTAAGCCTAGGCTTTCTAGTACAGATGGTTGCGACCAGCCATACTTGAAAGCCTAGTCTGGCCACCGTGAATCGAAAATGCTGCGTGTTTTCGATCCCTCCAAAGGTCATCCGGGCGATATCCCACACCACCTGGTTACGATATAGCAGAGGAGAAGCAAACACTGGCGAAGGAAGGAAACCATGCTTTTGGTTTTAATTCCTAGGCTAGGTGGCGCAAGTCACCGCCCGTTATAAACGGTACAGACATTAGCAGCCATTCATCCTATAGGCGCCAGTCTGGCAACAAGGGACACGTCTCAGCAAGGTTTGACTATCGCATATGTGCTACACACTCCAGCAGCAAGGTGGCTGCCCCCGAGGCAGTACTTGTAAGCGCCCTTACGATATACCGCAACAGACTGAACGGAAGCCAATCAATAGCTTGGGGCGTGTCACGTGACCTTCTGGTTAGCCAGTAAAAGGCGCGGGATTCGAGGTCACATGGCACGCGTGGAGTGCTGGATTGGCTCACATGGTTCGTCGCGCCCGTCGCGGTACATTACAACAAGAGTAGAAAATACAATGGAGAAGCTTCAATGGATGGAATGGAAGTTGGTGTTCGGTTTAGATTACCCATCGTGTTCAAAGCCTGCCCACGTTTTCGTCCCCACACATCATTCCCTTCGCCCGGCAAGAATTTCGGCGACTGCTCACTACGATCATCAGACAGTACATACCCTCTTTTCCAAAACCTGTGGAATGTAACAGCGATCACGGTCAGAAGTACCAGGGCAATGATGACGACGATGACGATAATCTCTGCGTGCAGAAATACAAGATTATCGTAAAACTTCGCTCCCGAATTTGTTGGCGAATACTCACGTTTCATTTGGTACTGGCACTTGTTTCCGACGAACCACTCACCGCATCTGCAGACAAGGTCGCAAGCCGCAATAAAAGTAGGATTAAGAGTAGTCAGAACTTGATAGGATAATTCCATGTCCACGGGCCCACGAAAACTCGCTACTAGACTTAACTCGGGTCAGGCGAAGACTCGCCATTGCTTTCGTGGAGACCGTCTTGAAGTGCAGCTATCTCCTGAACTAGACGACCTTGGGTCATCCGCATTACAGTATACTGAAGCACAGCAACAACTACCTTAGAAGGTTTTACTTTGTTTTCCAATTACTCTTGCGACAATCGGTCGTGAACTTTAGAGGCATTCGCACCTGTGACCTCAAGATCCAAGGAAGCTAAGAGATTGTACGAGTATACATGGCCTGCACGTGGCGTCATTGTACCATGTTGGAGGTCATTCTTACTTGTTCTTGCCGAGAAAAATAGAGTCGGTAGCGTAAAATGTAGGCTGCAAAAGGTACATGTTCAGCAGCAAGGCGCCACCACAATGGCAGCTGGTGGGACGTCAGTGCAAGCCTTGTATGAATTGATTCGACCGAAGGCCACTTCGAAGGAAGCAGAATACAATGCGGAACGCAAGTTCGTCTGCTTTCTTTCGCAGGGGTTGTGCTGACGTCAGAACGCCGAGCTCTGATTGAAGGATAGTAGGTAGACCTCAAAGCAAGCTGCCACGAGGTCTACCCACTATCCTTCAATCAGAGCCAATCAGAGCTCGGCGTCGTTCTGATGTCACCACAACCCCCTGCAAAAGAAGCAGACGAACTTGCGCTCCTCATTGGTTTCGCATTACACATTTTCAACAACCATGCGCACACACCAGGTGTGTGAAAATTAAAGAACTACTTAGATTGACCCATCGTTCATGGTTTTACTCACTCGCACGTAACGCCGAAGCCGGTACTCTTGCAGGTGCCGTTGTTCTGGCAGAAGCCTGGTTCACAGATGGCTGAAAAAATGATCAGGGTGCGTTACAGCGGATTCAGCAAACTTCGACAGACGCCACTCATAAAAAGAAGCAACTCACAAAAACAAAGTTCTCCAGCGTAGCCTTGAATATCGGGGGAGACGTCTTCGTAGCCTGGGAGGCATCGGCACGTCATGTTGAAGGTCCGCTTACGGTAAGTGCACATCGAATAAGGACTGCAGTAATTTGAGTCTGCATCTTCACATGGGTTCACCGCTGGAATGGTACATCGTCAGTTGCGATTAAGAAACATTCGAACTACCTACGCTGGCGCGTCGTACACAGTTCGACGCGACGTACAAATTTCGAGTTCGTATTCAAAACTACTGGCAAATTAGAATGCGCTCATTCGTGGCAAAAGCTTCTTAAAATGTAAAAATAAAGTGTACACTCATGTCCACACTGAAACGCAGTGCACGTGCATGCACCAGGCGTAATAATCCCGAAATAAATGAATGCAGTGAGACAATACGCGAAGTATGTGCAACGTGTTAAATCGACCAGGGATGCTACTCTTGTGGCATTTGTATCATACTGTGCCGAGAAGCTTTCTCTGATACGTTTAGGAACAAAACAAATTATGAATAATGAACGAACGAAAGGCAAGCATGGCAAAGAGCTGATTCAAGTTAATCACAATGAACAGAACCACGTCTAAGGGGAAATAAATTAGACAAAAACGCATCAAAGGCGAGTATTAGATAAATAATTTCATAACGTAGTGAACATTGGTACTCAACATTTGTCTAAAGGCCCATTCACACAGTTGCGTTTGATTACGTTACGTTGGGATGCGATTGAAAATTACCGCCGGTATGCGTATTCCTTATAATAGTTACTACGCTTCATGCGAGGCATGGATGACCTGGTAACTCGCGGTCCTATCTTGATGCAAGTTCCAGCCAAAATGCTTCTGCGCGAATGCAGTTTGTTTGGGCGGTTTAGCTCCGTTGACTGCGCTCCTCTAATTGCACAGGCGCGCTGCAGAGAAGAGACATTCACAGAGCGGACGTTTCTAAAGAAGAGAGCCTCGCGTAGAATCTGCATCTCAACGTAGCTGGCTCACCTCGTCGCTCCTGCTTTCCCAAAGCTACATTTATACACGCTAATTTTATAAATTTCCTCACGTAGTTGAGCTTTTATCTGTTAACAGGCACTGGCATAAGGGGCGAATAAATAACCTATTATAAACAAAAATATATTTCACACTGAGCGTGTGTGATTCACCAACTCTCGATTAATGCTAGCGGTAACGAATTTCAGCGCGTTATAATTTAACTGAGCTCATTAAGAGCCTATACTGGGCGTCCGTATTTCTGTGCTACGTTGTCAAGGCTATCTTACTTCCCTGAGCTGCTTCGTCTTGCGTCTCATTTGAGAACTTCACGCGCAGGTATTTTTCACAGTACTGCGAGAACTACGCTAGTCTCGACAACCCAGAACAAAAAGGTTGACCCCGAGCACAGGTGCCGATTTACAATTACCATTAAACATGTCGGAGTGGAAGCTATTGCACCATGAAATGAAGGAGGTCTTCAAAAATTGAATCCTTTCAAATGCATCCTTTGTAACTTGCACGGAGAAAATGTGTAGGGCGGTTTCAAGCGGTACTGGTTTTGAGTCTTATCACAAATGCAAGGGCAAGCGCATTTCTCATTTAGGCTAACCGAGTCAGCCATATTCTACTTTTTACGAAGTGGTAAAAACGGGAACAGAACTCGGCGAATTGTAAGCGCTGAACATCGGCGGTTCCGAGAGAGCGAGGGAAAAGTGGAGGAAGAGGATGGGTTAGGCGGGCTCGTTTTGCCGCAACGAGTTAAAGTTCCGAGTGCTCTCAACCATTTTATTTTATACAATGGACGACGCCGGTGGGTTTGTGCGAAATAAAGCCAGAGGAACACTAGACACAGACCTTGCAAGTGACATTTTCCCGCATCGTGTATATCAAAGCGTCGTCAGCAATCTGATCCCATCGGAATCACGCCGTGTCCCGCCGTTTCAAAGTGGTTGAAACGCATGGGACATTACCCTCTGGATTATTATATTAACCAGGAATTTTAGGGATTAACGAATATGATTGTTGGCACTGACCACGTGCCAACAAGAATCAATAAGAGCCCACAAGTTTTGCGCACAAGTAGGACGCATAGAATCGAAATAAAAAAAAAAGTGAACTGCCTTGTACACATTCCTGCTACTGAAGCTTGCGTGAAAAATTGAGACCGACGTTAATTTTGAAAGGAGTATCCGGGTATCGCAACGTTCTTTGTAAACTGAAAAAGGTTCCACTCACCAATGTCCGCGGCGACGAGTTTCATTCCCGTGATATTGAGAAACGAGCCAGCTGTAGTTCGATTGAACGCAATGCTCCTCTGAAATTGCTCGTGGAGAGTGGCTGACACGTTGCGGCCAAAACGTGAGGTAAACGACGCCGGAACCACGAGCTTGCTCCTAATCAGCAGGCCAGCGCGGAACCCGGTCACTTTGATGTCGGTGACCCAGGTCCACAGCATCGGCGAATGAAGAACCAAGTCCCACATCTGTTACAAAAGAATGAAAGACGGTGGAGGAAATGAGAAAGAAGTTCCATGAAACCGACTTCATGCCTGCGATCAGAATTTGCAGACTGACAAGAGTTGTTGCTCATTACCTAACTCGTACAAGGACCGAATATCTGGAACGAGCGAACGAACAATATAACACTTGTGAATTAATCGTCTGAAGTTGCGAGTCAACAGATTCCGTGGGCACATAAACTTAGACCTATAGCAGGGCGAGTGGTGCACGAGTCAGGGCTGCCGTGAAACTGCGACCCAACAAGCGTACACTGTACTCCAAGCTCTTCAGGGACAACTTTCGGAGGCCAATCAAAGCTACGGGCGCCCTTGCTTTCGCGCATCTCGTCATATGTTCGTAATTGGTATCAACTTATACTTCGTTTTGTACTTGACGTTAGGCTATTTTCTGCCACATCAGCAATGCCCTAACGCTCCAACTTTCCGCTGTGCTCTAACGCCGTCAGAGCTACTTGCACGAGCGCGTGGCTTCGTTTGACGTCTCCTTCACCCGAGAACGCGTTCGAAGAAGACTAAGCCCGCGCTTTGTTTCTCCCAGTGCTGCAGAGCTGCAGCACTGTGGAACCAACGCCAGTCTTGACAACGTAGAACAAAACGTCGATGCTCCGTAGAGCATATTGCGCGAGCTCCCGCGGCTTTGAGAGCACTAAATGGAGTACATGAAGTAGAAAACAGCAGTCACTACAGGAGGTGTACGTCTAGGTGTACATATATGATAATGCTGTCGGCTTTCAGCATTTTAAAGAGGAGCACGTATACGACCAGCATGCTTTCGAAAGGAGGTATATCTCCACCTGCTCTGTTTGAATTGAGAACACTGGTCTCTTGAGTATATGAAACAATGCACAAAAAGCCCATGTTCAACCTGACAGTGCAGAATCCGAGGCTCTCAGAAAATATTAACTGGTGTAGGGTATCTATTCCCTCTTTACTGAATATGAACTGCGCCGATCGAGATGCAAGATTATCTGAGTAATATATTTTTGAAGGATTCCCCCAATTCGTCGATCCCCGATTCCGATCTTTGGCAGGAGCTGGAATAAAGATTTTCCTAGAGGACCCACGCGAAATCCTATTTATGCGTATTTCACTGGCAGGGAAAGCAGGGAGATATAAGCTAGGAGTTATCGAGCATGTACAAATGAAGCTTCTGTACTCTGTTTCACCATAATGTGGAACTACAGTGCAAGCTATTTAGAAGGTTGCATTTACTGTAGCCTTTGTTGCAAGTCAATTTAAGATAGGCGTGGAGTCAATTTTACAGCAATTTTTTGAAAAACATCGCCTTTCTGTAGTCATGTTGGAATTTTTTTATCCGACATATAGCGTGCAACATATCTTGCGGCTGGGCTTCCATGCTGCAGGCTTTGATACTTTCGCGTTAACAATTACATGTTTCGGCATGTACAGCCTCCACAATTTTACAATATCGCGCGAACGCCGACCGGTTGATAGATCAGCGCCTTATCGCGGCGTGAAAGAGCAAGTCAGCGAGGCTAGGGCGTGTGCCCTCTGCCACACGCGCGATAGTCTCGCTGACCTGCTCTTTCACGCCGCGATACATGGCGCTAATCTACCGACCGCTCGACGTTCGCGCGATATTGGTAAAAGAATCATGGGGACTTCGCTTCTAACATTATCCCAACATTAACAGAGTAACAGCTCTTAAAAATTGAAGGTGGAGCATGTGCAGAGCCTCGTGGTTATAGGAAAGTTAATTTGGCGGGTATGGCCTTGCTTGCA
The DNA here is from genome assembly GCA_037355805.1 of Ixodes ricinus. Classification (NCBI taxonomy): domain Eukaryota; kingdom Metazoa; phylum Arthropoda; class Arachnida; order Ixodida; family Ixodidae; genus Ixodes; species Ixodes ricinus. Next base: position 172,278 of record JAZHYW010010089.1, on the reverse strand, counting down.
CGCCACATACTGCCATAGATTCAGGTCCATCAGGTGCAATTTTGAGCAAAGCCATGAAAGGAAGCTGCAGATCGAAAGAGCGCAGACGGGCGAATGCCCCTACGGTTGGAACGAAAGTGAAACAGGAAACCAGAGTTACGCTTGGCTTAGTCTTTTATTATATAAACTGGTAACGGAGGGTCAGGGTCAAGCAGGCTGCAACAGCCACTAATAGTCGGCGCGACGTTGAGACAACGGCTAGGGAACAGCGGTGGCTGGCTGAGGCGTGGTGTGCAAGTCGGAGTCGTATAGCTTCCAGAGCACCTGGTCGTCAGGTTCGTAGCTCGCAAGAGGAGGAAAGGCCAGGGGCTCGGCTTCTTCCCTTACCAGGTGCTGGCTGGCCGACTCGAAGCGCCGGAATTCCCCAGACTTCTTGTCAGCCACCTCCTGGACGTAGGACTGGTGGGGCAGTTCCAACGAGGTGATGAGGGGCAGCTTACCTGCAAGCCAGAAACCAAGGCGGAAAGGAGAAAACATTCTTAAAGCAACGCGAAATAAGATTTCACCGACATTTCATTCACCATGCTCTATACCCGAGAGTCTCCGTACACGAAAATCAGCAAAATTTGGGTGTTCATTTGGCTAGCTGCAGACGCGCGGACCGCCCTTTCCGGAAAGGACGGACTATTTTAGCAAACCGTTATGTTTATGTTCTGCCATAGCCTCCGCAATACCGGCATGGTTCTGCGTACCGCACTGCACGAACAACTCTGAGCATGCCCTTAGTCACACTCGACCAGATAAAGCTACGGCCGCGTGGGCGTCCTTGAAGCCTGCCAGAAAATCACCCGTTTAGAGTGCACTGTTTTGATACGCAATTCGGCTATACAAACTCGCTCAAGAAAGCAAGCAACTGCCGCATGTAGAGATATATTCCTAAGGAGCGTGTACTCGTACTAAATCTGTTTCGTCCTCTCAGACGTTTTATATTGCTGCTTTCTAGTACAGAGATATTGTGTATGGCTTGAGATGTGCGACAGGGGAACGAAGCTGTGCTTGCTTCGTTCTATTAAAACTTCTGCTAGCACGTTGGCGTCTTCTAATTTCATATCAGGGTTTGCCCAAAGTAGTATACGCAAATGAAAGCCAATGATTGCAGAAATTGAACACAAGGCTCCCCTAGAAAATCACTAGGGTGTCGCTGGGAGAGCCAGCTGCTTTGCAACGTGACACACCACTGAAATGAAACTCTGCTATAGCCATGCTTCTTGAGACTAGCCCGCTTCCACCACCTTCTTTCGCCGTGTGCTGTTTCAACACAGGAGGTACAAAACTATTATCTGGGGCCCCAAACTCGTCAAACAATGCCGGAACCAGAAGTCCGCCGAGACGCGCCGATAGGACGCCGGCGACAAAAGCGCGAAGTCATCGTCGTGATAGTGGAATCTATGCGCTCCGTGAATTTCGGCCCCAACTTTACGTTTCACGAGTTTAGAGGCCTGGATGGCATTGCGCCGCCTGTTAAACCGCAGTCCCCGCGAAATGCACGCAGGGCGGCGCACGGCAAATGGGGCCGCGCTCTGAAACGTCGAAAAAGCTGGTCTAGATCCAAGGTCAGCCAAAGTGTGGATGAAGGTAGCGGAGGTGAGAGCAACTACGCTCGCCAAATTTTACGAGGGACACAAACAAGGATGCACACACAACACAACAAACATCGACCTGATGACATTTTAACAGATATTTTCTTATGTATTAGTCGTGCGATTGACTGGAATGTAGCAGACGAAATGTTGCCGCGTAATGTTTTATGCTACAAACCAAGTGTAGCCCGCACTCACGTTCGCAGATGAAAGTCTCTGGATTCCTGACGAAGGCACGCCCGCAGCCGCAGACGGTCCTCATACGCCTTGTGATGCAGCGTTCGTTGAGTTCCTTGTAGCAGTACCGGGCTGCCGTGCAGTACCGCTCCTTGCTCATGTCGTAGGCGGGTGCCTCGGCGGTCGAAGTCACCTCGTCGTCATGATGATCCTTGCGGCTCGATTTCAGCGGGACCGCCTCACCGTCGCTCGTGTGGAAGGGTGCGTCCTGGTGCATCTGGGAATCCTCGAAGTCGCTCTCGTAGTCAGGCGTACTGGATCTCAACTCAGGATTCAAGAAGACGCGCATGAGTTCAGCGAGGGGATCGTGCGCTGATCGGTCAGTTGAAGTTTCAACGCCGTTATGAGTCGAGGAGCTTGTCGTTGGGGCAGTAGAAGTTTCGGAGGTGGACCACGCTCCTGGTACCGAGGAGTGGCCGGCAGAGTCGGCGCCCGAAGTTGAAAACGATGCTGCATCTTCGGCCACCAAGGCGTCTACGGCGGGCATCATGAATTTGCCCGTCGTTTGTTCTGGTCTTGTTACCTTCGTGATGGAAGTAGGCGCGGTTTCTGTGGACGGTCGCATAGTCGTCGAGATCGTGGCGTTTCGGAAGTTCTCGGCTACTGTGACGCCGCTGTGCGCTGGTGTGGTCGGCAATTTCGGAACAGCTTTCGTGGTTGAACCTCCCTCGGGAACCAAACTAGTTTGCGGTACTGTAAAATTCACCGTTTCGGCCTTCGTTGAAGGCGTTCCTAGGGCTGCGGCAGACTCTGCATGACATAGGGCTGGAGAGAAATGCAGATTATTGTTAATATTCGCTTTCAAAACGGCTAATAAAAAAGTGTACTTACTTTGCAGTACGGTGGCGATGAGGATAACCTGGATCATTGTCGGACTATGTTCTGCAGAGTATCCCAAAACCACACGCACCCTGCCCGCTACGACCAATAATCTTCGTAAACTGCGAAAGAAGCTGCCTTTTATAACGTGGTTCAGGATACGCCTTCTTTTCTTCGTCATGTGACGTGACATAACATCTCTTACGTGTCATATATCAATGAGATTGTTGTAGCATGACGGGCACGTTCGTGCACAGCAAGGTGTACGAAAGAGCGCGTAATCTAAATTCATTGAGCACAATAAAAAAAAAGGTGTAGGTTTTACGGAATATTCTGGCGAACAGATACGACATCCGACGGTGCCAATCAATCAGCGCTAAACGTGCACCGTCACGGCGACGTCTTTGGGGGTCTGCTATCGCCGACTAAACCAGTCCGGCATAAAAAAAAAAAACAACGCCGGATCGTGGCGTTTTTGCTAGGTGGCGCAAGCTGCCGCCCGTTACAAAGGGTATAGCCATTACCATCCATCCATACCGTCCATCCGTGGGGCATTCACTGTGCGTGACTAACAGCCACAAATAGAAAACGCAAAAAAAAAAAACGACTAACGCTTTGACATTGCACATATGGCGTTGCCTGGTTGACTCCATAGGACGGCTGCGGTCGCACATAGAGTGCATGGAACAAACAGAGTACGGGGACATGGACGCACCATCTCGTCACCGGACAAAAAGGTGGTATGGCGCCCAAATACTCAAACATAAAAGTTTCGAGTTTTTTAATTGGTGAATACGTTGCTGGAGGCTAGAGCCCTTTTTTTGAGCATGGTCGCCAGGAAACAGCAATAAAGATGCATATTTTGCTATTACCTTAAAGAAATGCACACAAGTTGCGGAGAGCAAGTCGTCTGCTTCTTGCGGAGGGGTTTGCGGTGACCTCAGAACGACGCCGCGTTCTGATTGGCTTTGATTCGTAGGATAGTGGGTAGACCTCAATACTAAATGCTCCAAGGTCTACCCACTATTTTTATTTATTCCATGCAGTTAATAGAGCTCGGCGTTCTGACATTATCGCAACCCGTGTGGAAGAAGCAGACGAACTTGCTCTCCGCATACCTTCGAGACACTGCAGTTGGTCAGAGTGCATCCGTCGCTAACGGCCTGATAATCAAGCAGCTCGAAAAGCACAACGTCGCAGCCGTTCTCTCATCTTTCTCCGCTCCTGCGACCGTCGCCTCAACCAATAGGGAGTTTTCGTAGACCGCGTTTTCCCTCCGCTAAGCCCTCCGCAACGAAGAAGCCGCCAAAGCCGCTACTGCGCCTGTGCGCCGATGGCCTTGACTGTAGAGTTCGGGTATCGTGGCGGGTTGCGGAGAGCGTTGCGGGACGGCGAAAACGATCTGCAAAACTCCCTATTCAGGTGCACCGGATGCGCCGTGACCTCGCGTTTTTACTATGTTTTTTCGTGTTCTCTATACGTCTTTAAGCATTTGACTACGCTGTGACTCGGATTACCTTAAATTGAGTACAACGCTACTGGAACACTGCAGTGAGCTCTCTGACCCTGGAATAAGCAACACGCGCTCGAAACGTTCCTTTTTCTATCCACACGCACTATATTTCGCACACAAAACGGCGACTGTTTGTGTTGGTGCGTTCGTGTAATAGTTCAACTAACATAGCACAGGCGCAGTCGCAAGAGCTTGGTCAAAACGACGTTTTGTATGACGGTGCGGTGAATGAAGGCGGAACCACCCTAAATGAAAAAGATAGCGACGTAGCTCTTTCCCCTCCGGCGCGCACATTTCTTTCTTAATTTTTGTTTGTTTACTTTCTCGCCATCATAATTGTCCCAGGACAGTAGGCGGCATTTCAACACTTGGTTCAATTGTTTCGGAGCTCAGTCGAAGGCTAAAAGACATGGACAAGGACGAGAAGGTAGACGAACAACAGCGCTGACTTACAACTGAAGTTTATTTGTGCTAAAATCGAGAATAAATACTACTCACTGCGATTGCAACAAACTGCTGCTTGTATACCTTGACCGTCATTGCTATTTCAACAAGTAGTTGCTTAGTAGGACGAGTCTGCTGGTTTACGTAAAGCTTTCAGATAGTGGTTAAAAGGTGCAGGGTAGTCAATAGGACTTGCGTAGAGATTATACCTACTGGCTGTCGAACTTCGAAGCATCTCCAACAGATATATAGTCCAGCGCCATCTTTCCAGTGATTCGTTGAATATGCCAACGATTTGTTTAGAGGTATTACTCCAGCTTCCCAAAAATTGTGTCAGGTTTTGATATAAAACCATTACGAGTGTCTTCCCTCGGTAATGACAAAGGCAAAACCGACGCCGATGGGGCCAAACACACAGCGGAAAAAGCGAAACGTCAAGGCGCATGTCGCCTGTCGGTGCGTATAATTACAATTACGCGCGAAAATGCACCGTGACTTTGCGTTTTTAGTATGTGCGTTTCTGCTTATGTCTTCTAGTTTTAGATTTGTACGCTCCGCAGTGTCGTGTGTTCCGCCATTGAACGGTGGCTCCTACCTTCAAACATTCGTCACGTTTCTTTCGGAAGGGGTTTATGCCAACTCCATCTAGAATGACGAAAGCATCCCCCCCCCCCCTCTTCCTTCGTGAAACGTCATCACAGTCGAATGGCGCCAACTCAGCAATTGGGCCCGTGCCCGATGCCGAGCCCGTCAAGATTCTAGTGCACAGGCTGAGGGATCGGTGGCCGAGTGGTCTGGCGCACACCAGGGGCCTAATCTGGACTCTTGGTGAAAAAGTCGGCGAGCAATCCGGCGGCCATCATTGGCCTGCGCCAAGGTCAAGTGTGGCGTCGGCCAATCACGGCCGCCAGATTTCTCGCCGACTTTCTCGCCAAGTGTCCAAATTAGGGCCCCTGGGACCCTTATCTGAACACTTGGAGGATCCTCGGTGCAATCCCTACCCGTGCCCGTTTCCAGATGGTTGAGCATCATACCGGCGTGCGGTCGTGCATCACTACTGCGTGGTGCACGTTAAAGACCCCAGGCCAGCGGTTGTAATGCCCTGGCTAAATTACTCAGCTACAGCTGAGAGACAAGTCGTTCGTTGCAGGCAGATTGGTTGTGGGTATGTTTATACAAACATACCCACAACCAATTCACTTAGTGCACAGCTTTGATTATACTAGGTGGTCTTATCTACACCCACGCTTGACGACGAAGATAACCTTGCGAAGCTATCGGCCTGCGGTTGCAGGCTTTGCCGCGGATCTAGTACATACGCTAAAGTGAGCTACAGCGTAAAATTGCTTCGTCGTTTAAGTAACGGCATAGTCATGCTACTCGACAAAACAGCTTCAAACTATTTTCGGACATAATTAACATAGCCTTTTGGTAACCCTGGCATTCTTCGCAGGAGTACCGCTTATTTACTAAACTTTTATGTTGCTGTTGGTTGGTGAAACTTGGACAAAAACAAAAGTTGTAAACAAGTATTTGGCGTGTTTGCAACCAGTACTCGTTGCACGTTAGTGTACAGTATAAATCCATTAGCGCAAGTTCGCGATGGTGTCGAAACGGTACGCACGTGGATGTCGAGGAAGCTTTGACAAGTTCCTTATACAGATAAAATGTTCCTTCTTTCGCTGCAAAAGTGGAACCAGCCCAAGCGAGCTCACCACGCACGTTCTAGTTTGTTTTGTCCGCGATTGTACATAAAATAACTTGAAATGTGTCTTATTTATTCAGTTCCAGAAATGCGGCAAAATTTGACCAAAGGACGACTGGCTCATTTAGCAAAGCTGCGCCACAAAATTAAAGCTGTCACGCTGCACTCGACGACTACATATAATTTGCTTTGCTTTTTGTTCCGTTAAATCCAATGGAAGAAATTTGTATTTCCATCGATTTCGGTGGTATTCAGTTCTTCAACTTGAACTGCACAATAGAAACACTTATATGGTTTGTTTCACTTTATAGTCGAGCGAAGCCGAAGCTACAGGCACGAGCATGTTGCCCTGAATGATGCTTGCACTGCACGAGAGCGCGTGCTTGGTAAGCACGCTGAAAGCTGGGAGTTTGCTCTTGCAGCTTCGACTGCGCAAGCGCTGACAGCACGAAGAAAAAAAGGTGACAACATGGTAGCTGCGTTCCACCTCCGCGGATATTTATTTATTCTAGGAGCCAACGAGAATTGCTGCAATCGTTCCTGGCGTGTTCAGACGGCCATGCGATTATCTGTGCTCCTTCTGCTGGCACTCTTGCTCTGGACCGTGCCAGTGGCTGGAAGAGGGCAATACACGTTTCAAGGGCCAGACGCGACGCCCGCCGAAACGGAGGCCCACATAACAGCCCAGGAGAGCGTCGTTTACGTAGGTGAGTCCGTCAACTTCACCTGCAGCACTAAATCTAGAGACATACCCAAACATGTGGCCTGGCTCATGTATGAGGAAGATATGAGTGCAGCGAGCTTCGTCACCATAACCACTTCCGAAGCTCCCGCAGGAAGCGGTTTGGTCCTGTTCATTAGCACGCTCACGATCATCAAGGCCCTCTTCAACCATACGAGCATCATTCGCTGCAGGATCAAAGTAAACGCGCAGACGGTGCTTTATCTGAGCACGCCGCTGACAGTCTCCCAGAACACGACGCGGGACGGCAAGCGGATTGGAGATCAGTGCACGGCCAACGAGAAGTGCCCTCTGGAGCACAGCACCTGCAAACCGAACAACGCAGAGTCTGCTTCTGGAACCTGCCAGTGCGACACGGAGCACCCTGTCCTATCCAATCGGAACGACGTGAGCTGTCTCCAGGCAGCTAACGTCGACGAGCCATGCGTGGACAGCGCTCAGTGTCAGTACAAGGACGACAGCTCGCAGTGCGAGGATCAAGTGTGCCGCTGCAAGACAGGCTTCTCGCTTGAGCAGGGCAGGTGTGTCGTCAAAATCGACGGTGCTTTGTGTCAGGCTAGCAACGCTTGCGTGGATCCCAACGCGGAGTGCGTTGGTGGCCACTGCGTCTGCAGGACTGGTTTCGCATCTAATCCGAACACCAAGCTTTGTGATTTGAGCAGCGACCAGGAATTTCAGCTGGCTGTCGTTGGAGTGTCGTCCGTCGCCGTACTGTTAGTTGTAAGCGGGATCACAGCTGCCTGTTTTGTTCTATACAGGCGAAAGAACGCGACCTCCCCTGGTCGCTACTGATACTTGTTCTGTGGCCCCTGTTGTCGTAAGCTTTTAAGGACAGTGCATACTTTAGTGTTACGTTTGTACAGTCGGCACGGAATGAAACGCGAACAGTGGGTGCATGGTTTTCGCTAGATGCTGCACCACCTGAACCAGATGGGAGCTGCAAGAAGATGACTCCTCCTTCGATGTGTGTGACTCTTGCTCAGTGCATCCAAACCTTCGGTGTTGCGTCTCTAGGTGACTCAGCGTGGGTCGAAAACCATGCGCTCCTTGTTCGCGTTTCATTCCGTGCCGACTGTACGTGCTTACATGTATATTCATGGCTCAGGCATCTGGCGAAAGCAATGCAGAACATGGAAATTCTCTAGAATGAATCAATGTGGTTTATCTGTGAAAGAACCGTACAGTTATTTTTGAAATTACTGAGAAGTAATGGGCAAGGGTGACTTTCTTGATTACTGGGTTGTGTATACTTTACCGGGCAGCCTAACTCGCAGATTACGTGTATGTAGCACTCGACCCAGCAAAAAGTATAATTTCTAGTCGCGATTAAGCATATTTAAATTAAAATGCTCTTATTTAGAAACCAAACCAAACAAATTAACGTTCAACTGGATTTATAAAAAGTTACCTCTACAATATTGTTTTTCTTGACTATCAGTCTAATTGTTCCATTAGAAGGGCGATGCAACGATTTTTTGTACTTTGCGAAGATACTGCTTTCAATGAATCTCTGACGTTAACGGGGAATTGTAGTAGACCGTTTCAGCAGCCCGCTAAGCACCCGGATAGCGCTCCGTAATCCGCCACAAGACCTTGAACTATGCAGACAAGGCTGGTGGCGCGCATGCGCAGATGCGGCGTTTTCTTTACGGATACCGTAGCGGAGGAGAAAAACGGTCTACTACAATTCCCTATTGACTTATAAAACGCGTTCGTTTATCACCACATGCAATAGAAGTCGCAGAAAAAAAAAGTTTTGGCTCTAATTTACGTTGTGAAGGAGGTTGGCTAGCGAAGCTGGCGCCCTACCTGAAGGAGGGAGGCCACCTACCAAGCCCGATGTGCGACTTTAGGCCGCATCTATCAACACCTGACGTCCTCCTTCAGCTGAAGGGGGAGGTCATCGACAACCTGAGTACAAGAAACAAGAGCGCAATCCTGGCCCTAGACGTTAAAAGGACGTTTGACAACGTTTCCCATGCTGCGGTGCTGAGAAGTCTGCAGGTGACTGAGTGCGGGGGAAGGCATACAACTACGTGAAAGACTTCCTGACTGAAAGAACAGCAACATTTGGGCTGGGGAACCTGAGGTCGAAATATATTAATGTACCATCGCGACACTGTTAGCGCGAACACGGCATCGGTGCATTTTCTCATTTTACTTCTAAATGGTATTAGTGAGCACGAAATTTTGATCCAGCTTACATTATAGAGCTAAATGAGCTCTTTCCGTAGCAATAATAACTTGGATGACGTGCCTTGGTGTCAAAGAGAAAAACTGTAAAAACCGGCGATCACTTGCTCGCTTCAACAGTGTCGCGCTCTGTACCACAAAAGAGGCACACTGCAGGGCTCGGTGAACTCTACAAAGAGGCACACTGCAGGGCTCGGTGAACTCTCCACTCCTTTTCAACCTGGCGATGAGGGGCCCGCCATCGCGGTTGGGAAACATCGAGGGGATCAGCCTGACAGTGTGGACAAACTCCGGCTCTGTGGGCATTCAGCAAGGTGCCCTGCAGACGGAAACTCTGAAGTGCCTAGAAATGTTGTCATAACGGCCAAGCGGCAGCGTTTGTTAGCAACTCCGTTCCTCCAACCCAGCTGAGCACTAAACGCCTGCGCAACTAAAAGCACGAAGTGGTCGCTTTCAAATTCCGTTTGGCAGGGCACTGTGTAACTTTTGTCTGGGTGTACTGGAGTCCGGATGAACACGGTGGCCAGTACGTCGACACTGACCTGGATCAGGTGCCGAACTGATGCCACGTACAAGGAAACTGTTCTTATTAGTAGTAAGGTCAATGCCTGGCATTCGCTGTGTGGTTGTACCAGGGACATTCGGAGGAGAACCAGCGTTCTCAACGCCATGCAGGCGTAAAAATGGAGCTCTTCGATTACCCGGATATCCCTACCCGTGTTGTGGCGCAAGTTCGCAAATGGGCACGACACCAGACTTGACATGGGCCCCCCAAGCCTTCGACAGGAATGCTGAGCCAACCCCGACCCAATTGAAAGTGACCACCTACCCATCTGGATCTGGATAATTGAAGACGGAGCATTGATAGTTCCGGCCAAACGTTTGTCGTTATCTGTGAAAATACAATACATTCTTCCTTACCTGCGAGATTCCCCTAAATAAAGATTGAATATAAGATTTCGGTTGTGCAAGCTATTTCGAGTGAACCATTGATGGAACGGCATTCGATGCAACAGCGTTCAATGAAATGACCAGTCCCCCGTTCGCTATTCAGCTTCCTGTAAAAAGTGCTATCACTCACACCTTCTATTAAAGAAAGATGAAGAATGAAATGATGCGTCTTCTATCCTGTCTCACGCAGATAGCACTCGCAAGCACGGAATTTCTTGTTGCAAGCCACGTCGCCCTTCCCCGAGACCGAGCCGTCACCTATCCTCCGTCGAACGACAAGGTAACGCAGACGGTGGGCGAGCAATTACGCTTCTTGTGCTACAAGCCCATCAGCGACGACCCAGCAACTTTCACCTGGCACTTTAATTCGTTCGAAATTCCGTCGGACCCTGGACTTCAAGACGGCCTCTACACATACAAAATTACGAACGGACACCTCCAGCCGAGTAACATCTCGTACAGCGTCTTAGACATGGGACTTTCTAAAAGAACGCACGCGGGTAACTACAGCTGTCACGTCTTCACTGGAGGTTCTCTCGAGCAAACCCTCCAGATACAACTTGACCTTGTGAACCACGACAACGTGCTGATTCCGTCCACAGAATTACAGTGGCGATCCATGCGGTACGGAAGAATCGTCCCTTTCGGCGTCGTGTCTAAACTACGGGATGCACCGTGCGATGACGACGAACAGTGCGCCAGTGTGGATCTCGTGTCTCTGTGCCACGAAGGGAGGTGCATCTGTGCTCCAGGGTACTACCTCAACGACACGACTTGCATGAAGTCTGTGGGACTCGGGAGCCGCTGCGGGCTGCAGTCCGTCTGCCGTGCCCCGAGTCTTGAGTGTAAGGACGGCCAGTGCGTGTGTCTTGAAAACGCGGGTAACGATGACCCGAATGGCGAATGCAACGTCGTCACCACGTCTGGACTCTTCACTAAAATCGTACTCTACGCGGCGCTGGCTGTTATTTGCTGCGCAGTACTCTTTCTCGCCGGCGCCGTTATCTTCTGCGAGAAAAAGTACAACCTCAAGGAGCAGTTCCAGGGCGCCTTCTACTTCAATTGCAATATACAGTGATGTATCCTGTACGGTCGCAGCATGCGCTTCGCGTTCAGCGGCCGACAGCAGTCAATAAACGCTCTTATACCTGCTTGACACCGCAGTCCTCTGGATGATGACACCTTGTGTGGCATTCCGATTGTGATAGGGTGAAGTGCGCAGAAATCTTGTGTAGCATATATAGCATACGTTGAGATCTGGAATATAATAAACAAACACGAAATATGCTAAGTGCTTCTATTTTCGCATTTCTCAAAATTTATTATCCACAGGATTTTCTCTCAGGATTCATTCATACCAACGTGATCATAAATATCTCGCAAGTATTCAACTTACCTTTGAATTCTGTTGGTGCAATCGTGCATGATTTGAGGTATATGCTGATCAAAAACAAACGATCAGTTTACATCTTTTGCTCGTCCAGTTGAAGCGGACCGCAAGAGACATGACAGGTCCCTTGGTGTTTTTACGCCTTGTGGGAAAATCTGTCCCGAAAGATGACTTTTTTCCCTGTCTCTCTTGTACAGCTCCTACGCGAGCCTGAACCATATACATTTTGATATTCCCATGATTATCACCGTGATCATCATAATGCAATTAATTTTGGCCGTTACCGCCTAAGAATGGGCGAGAAACTCCTTCCACACCCTCATTACCGCTAGCCAGTGTTCTTCCGCAATGCACAAATAGTCCGCGCAAAAATGAGAAGACGGACTGGACTAGAGTCACTGAATCAGTATTCAGTGACACTAGGCCTGGACTAGAGGCTGGACGGAGAAGAAGCAATGAAGCGCTCCCCCTCGCTCGCATTGGGCCGCGCCAGCGTCTTTCTTTTCCAGATGCTCACGCGTGACATAGCTATACCCCGTTTCAAGTCCAAGTACCAAGTACGACCACAGTGTACTAGAATACGGTACGGCCGTGAATGGTTGTTTTTATTTTTTATTCCTTTTTGGCGAATACCTAATGAATGGTTCAACGAAAGATCAGGAACTGGCTAAAGCACGTATAGAAAAAGAAGAAAGAAAGAAACGTGTCATCGTGCTTTTTAGCTTGGTTCGAATGTTTCTTTGCAGAGATATTCAAATAGTTCTCCAAAAATCTAATCCTCAGGCAATTATCCCGCAAATGAACCATTTCTATCTGTGTCTCTTCATGCTGATCATTGCTCACTCCATACGGCCAGAGGACATCCGACTGACCACGTCAAACCCGCAAGTCCTATCAGGCGTCGTGACCAAGTACACCTGCTCGGCGCCCTTTTCGGCCGATCCTAGTTTCCGATGGTACGTAGACAACGAGTACGTGAACACCACCAGCTCTTCGGCCCTGTCCATCCAGGTAAGCGGCCTCGGTGTGGAACGAACCTTCGACACCGAAGCGCTCGCCTACAGCGTCCTTGAGATCCGCGCCTACCAGCCAAAGAGAGGCATCGTCAGCTGCTCGGTCTTCATCAGAGGCACAGGCCTGACGGTCTCGTCCGCTTACGTGGTCACCTCCGAAGATGACTTGCTGCACGCGTCTTACAACTCGTCCTGCACCCGAGATACTGTTTGCGTGGACGGCAACTCGAGCTGCTTTGTCGACCTCAGGACCCGAGTGTCCAAGTGTCTTTGCAAGAGAGGCTACCGCCACTACTCTCAGCTGCGGGCTAACTGCGCCGCGAACTATGGTGGCATCGGCTCGCCCTGTTCTAGCAACCAGGACTGCCTGGCTTGGGACATAAACGCGCACTGCCACAACCGGAGGTGCTCCTGCAAGCCGCCTTTCAGCAGCGAGTACCGCATCGGCAAGTGCATCAAGGAAGTCAGTCTTTTTGGCGCTTGTAGCGGCGAGTTTATGTGCCTTGTGGAGCATTCGTACTGCACCAACCACACGTGCCAGTGTTTCCCGGGACGTGTATCGACGGGAACAAGTGCTCGCTACTCAGGGAAGGCGAGGGTCTGAACTTTAAGAAGCTCTTCCTTATTGGTTTGGTGATCTTCAGCGCAATCACCCTGCTACCCATGGTTATCATGGCGGCGATAAGAGCTGTCTTCACGCTCATGCCGCTCCATCAAGGATCACATGGGAGGAGGCGGCGAATCATAATAAGGTTGTTGTAAAAACAACGAACGTTACGTCACTGTGTATATAATATCGATAAGCTGCTATCTGATAAACATGTATTTGTTACTGGTTACGGTTACTCAACTTATGTCAGAGAGTAACTTCGAACACCGTGGTAGTGGAATGCACGGAATGTGCAAAACTATATTTATTTCTGAAGGCATGCTTCCAATATCACGACAATAAACCGTTTCCGAAATTCAGCCTGGCCACTTCGATAACTGTCATAATCTAAGCGTATATCATGTGTACATGTTAATGGCGGACTTTTATGGCTGGTGAAGTAAGAATTTAAGGACGGGCGCCTAGAACATTCCGTACGTCCGCTATATCGTTGTCTGATGTCATCGTGATGAGTCTTATAAGCAATCCCATGCGCTACGCTTTTGAGGATGTCATGTAAATCCTTGGAATGCTCAGCTTCGGCACGTCCCAGACAGCTCATGACAGTCAAACGTAAAATTTTACCTCAAGCGTTCTACACAACTAAGAGCCTCGAACAGAGTGGTAGTTTCCTGCCACCATTGAAACTGAAGCAAATAGAGCAATAACTGTACAGCGAAAAACACCGTAACTTTCAAACGTCTGCCGTTGACTGGTAGGTACTAGATTTCAACCGCAATTAGCATACACACAATTTAGACTGATATTGGAGCCACTAGATGGCAGTGAATTTTCTAAAATGTCAAGAGCTAAAAGTCGCGAGAAAAATTTGGAAGAATGGTGGCTACTGTGATAAGCTAGAATCAGGTTTCTGTACTCCTGGTTAGATCACTTGAAGGGGCCGTGCAGCGATATTCGCTTGGAATGTTTTCACTTTACACGCAAGCGAGCGTTTTCTTTGAATCTCTCCTTCGCAAAACATGATGACGTAGCCTGGGATCCCAGTATCCCCAGTGACGATATTTGAATGCGGCTCATAGACTGGACCAGAGCATTGCATGAGCACTCGATTTGGGCTCGTGATAACCAATAGCTCGACAAGCACTCGGGTGGTGGGCCGTGTCCACCATGGCCGTCTGCAATGACGGCAATAGCCGAACCATAACATTGTCTCGAACTCAGCGCGTGTCCTGTGCTTTGCCATCGTGTGGCTATGATCAACCTTGGCGGCATATAATCGGCTCCAGATAACGTGGCCGCTTGTTCTGGTTGTGAGTTGAGGGGTTTAACGCTGCTCGCTTTACTGCGAAGCTGCATATGACTCGTTAATAAAAATTTTCGTGTCGCCGTCGTCAAAAAAAAAAAAAAACTTTTAGCGATTGAAGCGAAAAGTGCATACATCGGGCATATAGCATACACCACAGCATTCGTTTCAATAAAGAACAAGAACAAAACAAGCACCGAACCGCATAATTGATGATAAGGCGCTGCTGATAACAATGCGAAGCACGTAGCGCTACCACATACGTTTCCCGGTAAAGATCACTGTCGGGCAGGCTGCCGCGGCGACGGCAGCTTGCGACGTGGGGAGTGACGTCACTAGCCTTTCATCCCGCATACCAAGCACAGTACTCCGTAAATGCGGAGTATCTGGTATGCGGGAATGGAAGCATATATGAAAAGAGGAGGAGGAGGAAAGAACATTTATTGTCCGACAGAATTGGCATTCTCCCTCCCCCTCGGCACCAGGCCGGGGAGGCAGGAGGCACCGCTTTAGATGCTGGCCAGGAGGTCTTGTGTCCCGGCGGCCTCTTCAGCCAGTCGGACGAGGCGGAGCTGGAGCTCAGGGTCCGAACTGCGCAGCAGGGTCTCCCAGGATTCTTTAGAAGCGATATTTAGCGCCCTCCCAGGAGAGTTTGAGCATTCCCAGATTATATGGTCGAGGGACCCTCTCAACCCGCAGTGTGTACACTCGTCTGATCTTATATCCGGGAACATATGGTTCACCAGGATTGGGTGTGGGTACGTGTATGTTTGGAGTCGTCTCCACGCGACTGCCTGCGTATTATTTAATGACGGGTCTGGTGGGGGTACCAGCCTACGTTCCAATCTGTAATGTTGAGTAATTTCCCCATATTTTACCATGCGTTCACCGCTCCCTTGCCAGAGGGGGTCCTCACCAGCCCGGTGGTATAAACCTCGAGCTAGCTCGTGAGCCGCCTCGTTGCCGGGGACGGAGGCATGTGCCGGTGTCCAGATCAACGTAATTTTCCTCGCAATTTGTCGCTGATCGAGAATCTTCGCCGCCGCAGGCGAGATTCTGCCTGCACTAAAATTTTGGATGGCAGTTTTACTGTCGCTTATGATGAAATTTGCTTCCGTGCCGACGCAAGCCAATGCTACCGCAACTTCCTCCGCCACTGCAGCGGAGCGCGTCCTTAAGGAGACTGCCGTAACGGCATTTCCGCGGCCATCGACTACCGCGGCTACCGCTCGTCCGTCGTGGCCACAAGCGGCGTCCACATACGCTACCTGCTCCGAGGGCAGCTCCCTATACCGGAGACTAATGGCCTCTGCTCTCTTCTCTCTTCTGATCTTATTATGCTCGGGATGCATATTCTTAGGTAAAGGGGGATGATTAGCCAGCTTCTGATTCCCTCCTTAATTTCTGCCTTTAGGATTGGGCCCCTGTGCGGATTGATTCCTACTTTAGCCAGGATAGTCCTGCCCGTTTTTGTGGCGCACAATCTCTCAATCTGAGATGTGCGCACCGCTTCCGCCAGTTCCACCCACGTGTTGTGCATCCCGAGCGCCAAAAGTCGCTCCGTGGATGTGCACGTGGGCAGGCCCAGCGCGCGCTTGACGCATCTACGTATTAATCCGTCAATTTTCATCTTTTCTGCCGACTTTATGTCGAGATAAGGCGTAGAGTAGCTAACTCTGCTGAATATGAAAGCTTGTACCAGCCTCATTAAATTCTTTTCTTTTAATCCTCGCCCTTTGCTCGCAACCCGCCTGATGAGGCTCAGTGTCTGCATCACGTGGCTCTCCAATCGCTTTAGAGTCTCTCCGTTGTGGCCGTGAGACTGGAGAACTAGGCCGAGAATTCGTATCTGTTCTACTTTTGGGACCTCTGCTCCCGCTACCTGAATTAGAATATCCGACGGTGCCTTACACCGGAGATGCTTAGGGTTGTAGACGAATAGTTCCGATTTTTGTGGCGAACAAGCCAATCCTCGCTCGGCCGCGTACCTCACGATTGTGTCGGTCGCCGCCTGGAGCCTTTGCTCAATTTCCGAGTCACTACCCTACTACCACTACCACACGCAGCGGGCGCTACGCCGATCTCGTTCTGTGGACACAGCCCGTGATCCGCTTTCCGCGCGTCGCTGTGCCCCCTCTCCAAAGTCACGTGACACTCACACGGCCTTGGATTGGCTCCGATGGCTCGTAACATCCGCGGCGCCTGGACGTAACGTGAAACGGAGTATAGCAACTGATTTGATTGTTGTTGCAGCACCGCTATATGTAGGCCACGCATAGTCAGGACTCCCGAGGAGCAACAGAAATACGAGGAGCGGCAAAGGGAAAACAAACTGCAATACGGTCAGAGGTGGCGTGCTGCCACCAGCGGCGGCATTTGTTATAGTTCATTGGGCAATCGTTGCAGGTGATACCACGTCCTGTTGTAAACCAAGTCCTCGGCCAACTTCCCCACGCACGAGGTCAGGGATATTGGTCGCGGGTTCTGTATGGCTCAGCTTAAGGGTGAACGCAATATAATCCTCTCGGCTGCTAAACAGAACGAGTTAGACCAGCTAGCTCATCTATTGGAGGTTTCCAAGCTAGGTGGCTTTTATTTTCTGATATGGGCGTCTGATCCGCTGTGCACTAATTTCTACATGATTTTTCTGCAAGACATCGTGAAGTGAGAAAGCGGCTTGACTTGTTAATTGTTCGTTAATAAAAAATAAGAAAAATGAAAGACGTCTGCACATCTCTGTAACGCGAAATTAGTGCGCAGCTCTTGAGGAGGAGGAGGGAAGGGTACGGAACGGAGGGCATGCCCCTCCTCTTCCTCCGTACCCTCCCCTCCTCCTCTTCTCCTCCCACCCTCCTCCTCCATTTTAGTTTCCCCGCTAAATTTAGCGGAGAAAATGACGTCACATACTTGGTGTCACATTACCCGTGAACAAACTCAGCTTCTCCGCTAGATCTAGCGGAAAAATTGACGTCTCGTGACATCAACGCCAATTCAATTCTCCGCTATATTTAGCTGGGAATCGAATTGGTGTTAACGTCCCGGGACGTCTATTTCCCTGCTAAATTTAGAGCGGTTCCGCCGACGCCGACGCCGCGAAGCACGAAAACGGGCGCCTAAGAGTTGCGCTCTAAAATGTGCTTGGCATAAAGGTTTAGCAGGTCCTCTCCTAAAAGCACAGGTTGACAAGGACGTCTGCTAAAAAGGTGGCGACGCTTGGCGGTTGATCTATCTGATAAATATGATAACAGTTGAAAAGCGACATGATGTATACAGAATACTGCTTCAATGAACAAAAAGTTAGGGCTGAAACTAGCTGGGGATGGTTGAACATATTTTAAGACAAAATCTCGAGACTGGAGAGAAAAACGAAGTACTTCGTTGTGTCGTCCTTCGTTTTCTTCCGTCTCGAGGTTTTGTCTAAAAAAAAGTATGAAAGACGTTTACAACACCCTGTAACGCCGAATTAGAGCGCAGCTCTTGAGGAGGAGGAGGGAAAGTACGGAGAGGAAGGATATGCCCCTCCTCCCCATCCGTACCCTACCCTCCTCTCCTGCTCCGCTCCCATTTAGCGGGAAGTTTTCGTACAATTTTGCGCTAAATTAAACAGAAAATCCCCGCTAAATTTAGCGGGAATGTTTTTCGCTAAATTTAGCGGGGAATTTCTTCCGCTAATTTTGTAAGTAAATTTTACCGCGAAATTTAGTGTGGAATTTTTTCCGATAAATTTAGCAGGAAATGTTTTCCGCTAAATTTACCCGGAATTTTTTCGCTAAATTTAGCACGGAAATTTTTTTCCGCCAAATTTAGTGGGAATTTCCGCTATATTTAGCGGGGAATGTTTCCCGCTAACTTTAGAGGGGAATTTTTCCCACCAAATTTTTGCAGGGAACTTTTCCCGCTGAATTTAGCGGGGAAATTGTTCCGCTAAATTCAGCGGGGAAATTTACCCATACTGCAACGTCGCGGTGACGTCACGAGTGACCCTCGTGACGTCCACACGTGACGTCACGTGTGACGTAATTATGGGAAACGTCCCATAATGTAACGCGCAATTACGCCGACGGCGACGCTGCAGTCAAGCCTGGAAATGGACGCCTAAGAGCTGCGCTCTAAAATTAAAGACGCTTACGAAATCTCTGTAACGCGGAATTAGAGCGCAGCTCTGGAGGATGAGGAGGGAGGGTACGTAGGGGAGGGTATGCCCCTCCTCCTCCTCCACACCCTCCCTCCTCTTCTCGTCTCTCCTCCTTCCATCTTCCTCCCTTCCCTTCTCCTCCTCCCTCCTCTTCTCTCCTCCTCCTCCTCTCCCATCCGCCTCCTCCTCTCCCCATCCTCCTCCTCCTTCTCACTTCCTCCTCCTCCTCCGTAACTTCTCCCTCCTCGTCCTTCGCACGTGACGTCAAATTTGCCGCGAAATATGGCGGGGAATTGAATTGCTGTTGAGGTCACGTGACATCAATATTCCCGCTAAGTCCTAGCGGAGAAACCGAATTTGTTCATCGGTTGACGTGACACCAAGTCATGTGGCGTCATTTTCCCCGATAAGTTTAGCAGGACAACTGGAATTGGTGTGGAGGCCACGCGATGTCAAATCTCCGCGCTTAACGTCAGCGAGGTTACGCCGACGCCGACGCCGCTCAACCCGGAAACGTGGCGCCTAAGAGTCTGCGCTCTAAAATACTGTTTCGCAGGAAGGCGCTCCATGTTGGTTACATTAACGTGCCTAGATTAAAAGCTGTGCCTACAGACAACCTTACTTCTGGAGCTGACGGACTAAGTTAAGTAGTTTGAGTAGATCGTTCCGATATCTCCGATAACTATACACGATACTTCGTCGCGCTTTCGCGCATGCATACCATATTGCTAACGAAATGGAAAAAAGTATCTGGATGTTTTCGTCTCTATTCAAACACAATTTTGGGGTCAATACTTTAATTTTTACAAACAATATATATAATTGTTGTATCCATTCTTGAAATAAAACAGAACGCAAACTGAAAGCTAGGCGGATTTTTTTTTTCATGTTATTTATTATTGAAGTGGCTGAGGCCAGAACGAACGTTTTCCCCACCTGTCGGGTTGGCCGCTCGCTATTTTGTCACTTGTCAAGCAGTGCACCAGGGCTCCTGTCTGACCCTTTGAAAATAGATTACATCATGGTAGATAAAAGAAAAATTAAATCTTGTATTTTAATATAATATTATCAAATAGCTAACAATCTCCCATTGGTGATTTGCGACAAAGTTTTGCAACATTTTAGGTGAGGATTAATGAAGATATTTTAATTACCTTGATATCACCAGAAAGCTCAGATGATGCTGTTCTATTTAATAAAATTTCGGTATTATTTGTACGACTTAAAATGTCTTATATACATTTGCTTCAGTTACTAAGATATTATTCTGATCTATCATGAAATGTAAATAAAATATAGTATTTTGTGTATTAACCGGAAATAAAGCTTGAATCTAACGGCAAGTTTTATTGAGGATTAAAATAACTTTGGCTTCTAATTGCGCACAATTTCAGGTATTTTTAGGCATACGTGTTAATTATTATTTTGAGGTAATGAACCATATTAATGTCACAATATTGCCCAGAATATCACCTATGCAAGAACACTTTCAACGGACTACTCTAAAGTTTCAAGTTTCCATTGCAGTGATACAAACTAAGTACTATTTTTTCTATTGATATTTTCGGATAAAACAGTATCATACGTTGTTACAAGTAAAGCACGAAGCAAATGAAAAAAGCCTTTTTCTTTCTTTAAGGAGAACAGGTTTTAAATTTGCTAGGTTTTTGACACGTTTGCTTATTGATATGTACAGCGTGTACCTCTCGATATAGTTCCTTATTTTCACGACAAAAATAAAGTACGGCATCACCGAACGTTTATTTTCCGCCCAAATGTAACGCTAGCGGTCTTTGTTTTTGTGTTTTTTCATCTGTTTCGAACCGGAATTTTGTCATCTGGTTCGGACCGTTAGCGCTACATTTGAGCGAAAATTAGCATTCGTCTATGTAAAGTTTATTTTGGCGGTGAATAGAACCCCGTCAATCATATAACGGATTTTATTTTGTACATATGTTACTAAATTTATAGGCACTAAAAGAGCTAGGTTTCATCTTCTTGGCGATATCAAGTTTGTTATAATACTTTATGAAGGTCAGATGTGAGAACTTGCCAAACTTTGCCGAAATTCATCAAAAGGATAAGTTCGACTTTTCTTTTTTTCAAAGTGGTTCTAAGATACTAGCTTTTTAATTAATTTAATGCTGATTACTTGTAATTCTAAGGCATTCAAACACATCGATGAGCTTTACTGAGGGCGCGTGACTCTTAGGTGTGACCTAGGGACTCACGGGGCGCGAGGGTATACGTGGCACGTTCTTAGCGCTACAGATTGGCTGCACAGGTCACGACATCGGCCGCGGTCACTCTAACATTGAAGGTGAAAGCTCGTTGTGCGGCAGCGAGATACACCACGTTGTCATGGCATCACTATTTCATACATGCGCCGCCTCTCATTGGTCCTATTTTTAGTGTGTGGTGCAGCAGACAGAAATCTCACACAGACCGTTCTCCGGCAAAACGGCAAAACTGATCTCGGCGGTGTCAAGCAAAGGACTCGTGCCACGAGTCGCCGTACGTTCAAGCTCGCGAAAATAGCAGCAACAATAACAAATGCTCTGGCTTGGGGCATTTGGTACTGGTGTCGCCATCTGGTTGAACCCATTGAAAATCAATCTAGCAAAAACTGCCCTGTCAAATTTATTTACACAAATACGGAAATGCTAAGACATCTGGGCTTCCCGTAGGGGTCTTAATATTAAGATAGGAGACACCTCTAGTACGTATTACCATTCGTTCTGTCACCTTTGTCATCTAACTGACATTAATTCAAAAATTGCCTCAAAATACGCTCAAAACAGTATAAATGGTACTATTTTTGGATTTTATTAAGAATCTCCAGCACTCTCAGGGGAAACTCCAAGGGTCGTCCTTCATTACATCTTCATAATGAACCTCAAAAATAATCAATGAACTTAATAAGTAATCAATACATTCTAGACACGAATGTTTCGGTGACTTATACGCAACGTAAGAAAACGGTGCCGTGTGTACCAGCCTTTAGTCTGCGGGGCGACTCATGTCTTGGTTACCCTCAAGGCCCCTTGGGTCTTGGAGTATTGTAAATAAAATAAAAAGCGCGGCACAACATGGCTGCCTCAGTACTTTTGAATTACACTAAACAAAGCTGTCAAGACGCCACTTTTGCCTTACAGCATTGTGCTGGAGGTCATTCCAACCGGTCACTTGCCGAGAAAAGACAAATTTGATTGTACGTATGATGTAACGATTAAACGAGACGTCATCACACGACGAAGGTGGTCATTTCTACTTGTTCTTGTCGAAAATAACAAATTTGGTGTTGCGAACTCTAGTCGATCGCGAGCAGGGCCTCTGGCCGCCGCCATGTCTCTGTTCGAGCTGGCAAATGCGTGCATTTACAAGCCTGCCAATGCTACGTTCACGCGCACGCTGCAAGCTGCTCGCCCACATGGGGCACCAGTGAGGTGCCATGATCGAAATTGTCGATATGCTGCAGGACAGACTTGTACACGTTACTGAAAAATAGTAACGAATTACATCTACAATTACTCAAGGATAAATTGTATTTAATTACTATTACAATTACCCTCAAATAAAGGTAAGTGGCCATTACTCCAAAAAGTAATCCGTTACTTTCGTGGCGTTACTTTCAACGTTATTGACCTTAAGTGAGAAACAAAGGGAAGAGGGTTATTCAAGTTCATATTCTTGCCATCTGTTCCATTTATCTGACCTTGAGTATTTTTAGTAACAGCTTGCTTTCGAAAATCTTGTCAGACATTTTGCGTTATTTCTTACTGAAGATGTCAACTGCTACGCTGAACACCCTTTGAATTGAGGCACTGGATGGGAGTGCCATATGGTGCCTCACGAATGTTTCATGCTCTGCATTGAGCTTCTTCAGCGAAGCAGTACAAGTATACTATTTACCTCGAAGATAGAGCAATGAAAGCTTCGTCGTTGCAGCCGTTGCCTGATATTTGAGAGTTTTAGTAGATCGTTCTGATACCTCTGATACCCCCGATAACGGTGCCCGATAACGATATGATGCATGCGCTAAGTCATCGATGATGCAACGATATGATATACCATGCAACGATATGATGCATGCGGAGTCATCGGGACGATCTACTAAAACTTTCTATGAGAATTGATTTGCGTACATCTGACTATACGCGGCATATATTGCCAGACAATAACAAAACATAGTTGGTACCAGTAAGGTGATAATTAAATAATAAATAAGGTTTGGCTTGACATTCTTCTTCTTTTTGGTTCTGTACAGGCCGAGCCCCTGGTAGTAGAAAAAAAGAAACACCGGGACATTCATAACAACAATTAATTAGAACGTCTTTTAAAACAAGGAAATGTAAACGCACGTTAGCCGTGTGCACCTTTATTGACGACGTTCAAAAACGCACGCAGCACGGACCGATTGCCGTTTAATCCGGTGTTCTCCAGATAGACGTCCGCTGATGCCACGGGCAGCGAAGGGCAGAGAGCTAAGTCACGCTATGGCCCCACTCATGAGTTTCACTCTTTCCTCAAGCCCAGAATCTCAAGTTTACATCAGCCACAATTATGTTTTGTTTGTAAAACTCTCTGCTTGAGATAACATGCGTCCTGCTGGGGTACAAACAGCAACAAAAAATGAAAGACAATTACCATTTTCTACGTGCTCTAAAAAAACTGACTTACAAAAAGGGTGACTGAGATGCAGATAACCTGGCTAAAATTCACAAAGTAAGTAGCTTTTAAAACAGGGTCAAATAAGGTGAAAAGAAAACACAAAAAATATATCCTGTTTTTTAAGAGAAGGAGAAAAGTGTGCAGCAACGAATGAGGATGCTTGTGGCAAAGACACCTTCTCACATATTATCACATCTCTTTTAGTGGATCTTAAGGAGAGGAGCGTTGTCTCGTGTTGTGGCATTATGAAAATGGTCGTAGTCACTATAACCGAGAAAGACATTGTTAATTCTTGTCTGTGCACTTACCGCCTCGAGCTTCTCGAAGAGGCACAAAATCACTTGGTGTCCTCCTCTCCCCGTCTTCGATCGACAAGAAAGGTAAAGTGTCTAAAAAAAGCGGATATAACTTGCCCTCACTTCTTTTTTTCTTTTTGTAAAAATAGTCATTTGGATTTTCTGACATTGTTGTTAGGGTCCAAAAAAATTAGATTCAGGGGCTTGGTGTTGTAAAGAAAAGGCTTTGGGGAACTGAAGAGTGCCAAGCCTTCCTTTGCTCTGGTCAATGGGCGTGACAGTGTCACTGCGCTTGACTTTACCAAACAGAAGCAACTTTTTTATAGAACAGAAAAGGGGGAGGGGGGGTTCGTGAAAAAAATGTAACGTATTACAAGGAATTCGTTACGTAAATATGTAAGGAAATTACTTTAGAATTACTCTGTAAAATATGTAATTATTCCGTTAATAAATTACCGATAAATGTAAGGGGATTACAAGCAATTTCGTTACTTGTAACGGATTACGTGCAACTCTGCTGCAGGAGATACATGCTCAGGAGTCTTAGGAAATAACAAGTAGAAATTACCACCATCATGGTGCGATGAAGTAACGTGTGGTGCAATAAGTGTTTAACAACCACATTGAGCACCCGTGTCTTTCTTTTAATTACATACCGGTATGAAACTTTGCAGCGGGCAGCCCTCCACAGTTGCATACTGTGAATATAGATTACATCATGGTAGACGAAATAAAAATAAAATCTTCTATTTTAAAGTAATATGATAAAATATCTAACAATCTCCCGTTATTGAATATTGAGGATTATTGCAGATATTTTAATTGCCTTGATATCACCAGAAAGCTGAAATGATGCTATTTTATTTAATAAAATGTCGGTATTATTTGTACGACTTGAAACGTCTTATATACATTTGCTTCAGTTACAAAGGGATTATTGTGATATGTCATGAAATGTAAATAAGATATAGTATTTTGTGCATATAAACGGAAATAAAGCTTGAATCTAACGGCAAGCCTTATTGCGGATAAAAATAACTTTTACTTCTAATTGCGCACAATTTCAGGTATTTTTGAGGCATACGATGTTAATTATTATCTTGAGGTAATCAACCATATTAATGTCACAATACTGCCCAGAATATCACCTGTGCGAGAACGATGCAATCGCCTAGATTTGAATGTCTCCATGAGCTAGTCCAGGAGACATACTCTTCGCTTTATTATTAACATGTACGCGGTACAACTTAAATAACACGGAGCTGGTGGCAACCTGCTGCCGCCACTACCAACACCACAGACTTTCACGTGTCACCTGACCCAGAGGGGACACCTGGTGTCCGGGTTCATTCCGGTGCCTCTACGACAAGTGAAGGTGTCATGAAATGCCGGGTCATTGGACAGAGGTAAGACGATGCGGTCTCGAAGCCGACCCTCCAACGTGGTTGTGGCTATCCGGGGGTTGGACCCTCCGGATCCGCCTTCTGGGCACTGCGCTTGTGCGTACGCGATGTAGAAGACGTGCGACCACGTGAAGCCACCCAGTTTCAGACTGGACCACAGAGAGCTGGACGGTGACTGCTGGGCTAATTTGGAAGCGTACGCGTCGAAGACCTTCTTGGCTGGGGACAGAGCGCCATTTTCGGCGAGGTATATAATGTCTTCAAGCGTCCTCTCGGAGACAGGACTCTTCTCTGCTGTAGAGGACGGCGTGTACTGCCGTTTTAGGCAGGAACTGACGTTCTTCAGCGAATTGAGGGACCTGGAAGATGGAGCTCCAGATTCAGGCTGTGGTTTGACCAGAAGGACCCGGAGGAGGCAGTGGGTCAGCCGTGTCCCGAAGGTGGGCATTTGGAAGAGCGTCCAGAAGGCGCTGCCAGAGTCTCGGATGTCGACCAACGAGATTTTTAGTAGCAGCGTCTGCATGGTTGAAAGCGTTATGATGATATGGTAAGGCATGCGGCGACATATTTTATGATAGTCCACACTCAGTGCGACTATAGTCGCTGGCAGCCTACGAACCCAGTAGGAGGTCCTCACCTAGCACGCTTCCGTTGCCTTCTGGTGGGCTTAGGCAGAAAGCTCGGCTCGAAGCGGAGCAAGCGGAGCACTTAAGGGCTCATGAAACGATTTTTTTTATTTCGCTAAATACTACTTAGAATCACTTCCTAGCGTTTATAACTTGATACACTTGCTTTAGTTTTCCCTTCTAAGCAATGGCAGTTGCCAAAAAAAAAATTGAGAAATATGAGCATTGTTTATCCCCTCAACTCGGAGCCAGGACAAGTGGCCACGTGGCATGGGGTCTATCCTATGCCGCCAATGTTAACCATAGTCACGCGCTGGGGTTGACAAAGTAGAATGCGCGCGTGCTGAGCTCAAGACATTGTTAGAGTTCGGCTATTCTCATCACCGAAGTGGTTGGACACGAGCCACTACACGAGTGTCCGCCGAGGCATTGATAGTTACGAGCCGAAGTCGAGTGCCCACGCAGTTCTCGTGTCCAATTCATGAGCCGCCTGACCGATTTCGATCCAACGTTATCAACCTTTGCGAAGGCAGGGCTGAAAGAAATAGTCCCCTTTTAACCTCGCAACTTCACCGCGAGAAGGAATCGCGGTCTGTGCGAGTATACTTGGGCCAGACTAGGACCAGTATGCCTCTGCAAAGTCATGAATATTCCAACCCGATATTGTTTTATGACCGCTTTAAACTGTCACCGATCATAAAGCATTTCCCGGGAACGTGGCGCACCCTTACTTTGAAATGGTCGTTTCATGGTACAAATTGCACTGGTGTGATTTGTCGATGCGCATGAAACAAAGCTTAGGTAGGTAAATATGATCGTATTTAAGTTTGCAAATCTTTTCCTTTCTTTACATGTTTAGTGTGAGCGCAGAAGAGTCTATGGGCTGTATTTTATGGAAAAGTGTAACGCCCGGAGTGGGACGAAAAAGCGTTGCACGCAGGCCAAGGCAACATAAAGGATGCATAGCCTGAATCATTGAATGCATACTTATATCCAAGGCATATAGAAGGTGCAATTAGTCAAAACAATTTATGCATGATTATGACTAGACACACACAATCGAAACAAGAGAGATTCACCAAAGAGCTCAGCGGGAACCGAACCCCGGGATCCGCAGTCCGACATCTTTTCTCCGCGCCACAAGTAAAGGAGATGAACGAGAGATCAAACAACTGAACTAAGTATGACTTGACGCCGACGGTCGCCTGCAGTAAGGGCCCATTCACACACTTACCACGGAGTGGGACCGACTGAGACAAGACCCATTTTTAAAGGGCCGTTCACATATATGCGACCGAGTAAGACCGAGACAGACCAGACCGGTCTTAAGCCACTTGCGACGTCTTAGTACCAGCTCCGCTGCAGCGCATCCGGTCCTAAGAGGTCGCAAGAGGCTTAAAACCGGTCTGGTCTCTCTCGGTCTTACTCGGTCGCAAGAGGCGAACGGCCCTTAAAGCGCCGTTCACACTCTTGCGACCGAGTAAGACCGAGAGAGACCAGACCGGTTTTAAGCCTCTTGCGATGTCTTAGGTTCAGCTCCGATGCAGCGCATCCTGTCCTAAGACGTCCCAATAGGCTTAAAACCGGTCTGGTCTCTCTCGGTCGTACTCGGTCGCATATACGTGAACGGCGCTTAAGCCTCTTGCGACGACTTAAGACCAGCTCCGCAGCAGCACATCCGGTCCTAAGCCGTCGCAAGAGGCTTAAAACCGCTCTTGTCTCAGTCGGTCCTGCTCCGTTGCAAGTGTGTGAACGGTCCTTAACCCGCGACTGTCCGCCGCGAATGATACTTCTTTCAGCATACTTAGTCAGCAGGCGACAGTCGGCAGCAAATCATGAATCTATAGTCCAGCGTATTCGGTCCAAAGGCGTCCGTTATCATTGGGTCGTACTTAGTTTATCATACTGAATTCGCAGGCGATCGCCGGCGGCGATTCGTGCCTAGTTCAACATAAGCATACTTAAATGCGATCACAGGCAAACGCTACAGTCCGATGGAGCAAACGCTACAATCCGATGGAGCAAACGCTATAATCCAATGGAGCCAATCAGTGAAAAAAGGGCATCGTGACGGCGCTCGTTTTCTTTGTCGGTTGCCACATGGAGGTAGGAATCTTTCGTAGGCGACATGACGCCACCAGAGGTGAACCCGTAGGAGACTTTCGGTTTGGAGGGACAAGTCAGTCTGCTAATTGCGCACCTCGTGCGTTTCTTTACCCCTAAATGCACCCACGTTCCGTTGTTTACCACCGACTTCAACCAATCACGGTGCGCGCTTGGCTGCCTCATCATCGCGTGTTCCCTGCGCCTTCTCCGCGTTGCCCTTTGGTTGGCCTGCTCCTCATTGCATTCCGACGCGCCAAGGGCACATTTTGGAACAGTTGCTCGCCGTATTGGACGAAAGGGACAGCGGATTTGGTGCCAACGGCTGTTTTGGTCATAGAGTTAATACAATAAACGCTAGAGGCTCAGCTGGCGCTAGTGTCTACGGGACTTCCGGTTGCAAATTGAAGCAGACAGCATGCAGTCTACATTTCCAGCCTCCCTGTGTATTCCTATGGGAAAACGCGCGTGAATTTTGTCTCTTCGCCGGAAAATAACATGAATAACTTTTGTCATATCGGTTGTAACGGATAGTATGTACCTTTATTGGTATTGTGAAAGTGTAATTGCTTTAGTTACAGCATTTTTCTTTACCACTGAGCGATGTTAAGCTTCGCTCTATTTCAGGCCCGAAACCCCTGTTTCAAGGAAGGTATGTGAAAACGAGCGACGGTTCTAAGCAAACTAACGATCGAAAGGAATGTAGTGTATGTTCAGGTTCGCTAGCATTTCGGTGGTGCTTATATATTGCTAATATGCCCGTCCTGTCATTGGATGAAAATGACTCCGTCGTGCGCATCTTTACGATCGGTTAAAGAAACATTCGAACGCAAAAAATAAAGCACGTGAGCTACGAAAGGTATGTCTTTTTTATTATTTCCCATGTCGGGCAGTTTTTATCGGGCACCTGCTCTCTGGCTCCCCTTATTTGCAAAAAATTGGAGCGTGCGGGTGATGCTTTGAAACATTTGAACCCAGAACAAGCATCTTCGCAGTACTTATTTATTGCAAATCTGACTATATTACGTGTCTTTCAATTTATTTTGATCGTCTGCAAGCACAAGGAGTTACTTATCCAGTGTTACTGCGTAGTTCTTGCCGTCTCTCTCGGTTTTCTACATGTCCTTCGTTCGTTTGGCACGTATATCCCCCATGTTGGAAAGCGTCGACGCCGTGTTCGCGCTAACAGTGTCCGACAGTGCACAAAAATACACGTACGAAGCCGTTTTAGCACCGTTTTTAATGCGATGAATTTGAAATAAAAACGCCGTAACTGACCATTTATTTCGTCTGCGTGACTGAGAAATGTTCCAATGTGCCTAGTACGTACAAGTTATTCGTGATATTTGCTCTTATAATCGAGCGCAGAGAGAAAATGCACTCGCTTTTTCCCATAGGAATACATTACCGGAAGTCAAATTTAGACTGCTTGCTGTCTGCTTCAAAATGCAACAGCACACTAGCGCCAGCTGAGCCTCTAGCGTTTATTGTAATAACTCTATGGTTTTGGTGGGTTTTGGTCACCTCCGAGCGCAACCTCTACTTCCGGCTTTATTTGGATTGTTTCGTTTGGCTGGCTTGAGTCAATATGTCGCCTCCTCTTCTTTCTACCTTCATGGTTTGCCATCACCAGCTAAACCAGGAATCGGTAACCTTTTACTACAGTTGGCCAAATAGCCGCAAAGGAAGAGGAAGACTAGCCTATAAAAATAAAATAATTTAAAAAAATGTCACGGGCAAAAAGTGGTATGCAAAGATGTTCTCTTGAAACAGGGAAAGGTAAAGTAAGATTACTCCAGTCCCGTCTCTGTAACACTTTGGGTCTTTAATACTGCTCGCAAAAATTGACAGTCGTAAAACATTTTGGAGGTGCTCATCTTTTTTTATTCACAAGATCCATGTTTGACTTCACGGTTTTCATCTCGAGAAAGTACATTCCCAAATATATACGTGCCGATAGCAAACGCTTCGAGCAAGGCCGATACGAGATTGCATAAATTTGTAAACTTTAATTCAGGAAGGCCAACGGAAATCTTAACAAAGTCGTTCGCTGCTGATGAATCCTTCAGCTGTTTGAGCATCAGCCGATCAGAGAACACTTATCTAGGAAATCTCTCGAATTACTACGTCCGGTTATGCAGGATTAGGAACCAAACATACCTGTTGAGCTATGTGTCTGTGTGTGTGCGTGTTTTTTTATTTGGAAGGGGGGGGGGTCGCTTTTAGTGGCATGCCGGTGGCCCTATAATATTGCCTCGCGATCCAAAGGTTGCCGAACCATAAGCTAAGCCAATCACGAAAAAAAAAAAAGCGCAAGAACACAGCATTTTGATTGTGCGTGATTTTTATAGACCAACTCAACTCACTGACGTCGCACCACTGCGGTGGCGCTGCTGTCGGTACTGGGCGTGCGCAGATGCTTCGCCTCGCGAGATTCTGGTTTCTGCGCTTGCGCAGTGCCCACACCCGGTGTGGGCAAAGGCGGTCTCGTTTGTGAACTGTGTGTTGGTCGATATACCGTAGGCGATTGCCGGCGGCGAGTGATACTTAGGCCTGGTTCACACCTACAGCTAGTCCGCTGCCGCCGAAGCGGAATCGGCCGCGGCAACGCACAGTGGACGCTACGCCCGGCGGCCGAATTCTTGCAGATTCGCCCGCCGATTCGCAAGTGTGAACCAGGCCTTACGCGTGGTTCAGACCGTTGCGTTTGACTGCGTTTGGTGCGTTGCGTCGAGAACCGAAAGCGAGTCACCGGCACATCTGTCTTTCGTATGAAGCGTGCAATCCAACTCAAGGAATCATCTTGGCACGCGATAAAAGCAGCAGGGATGTCCTGGTTTCTCGCTGCCACAACTCAGTCAAACGCAGTCAAACGCAACTGTCTGAACCAGATTTAAGTCCAGCATACTTAGTCCGCAAGCGACCGACGGCACGCGCAGCTGATTCCAAAGAAAATGTAGCCCCCCCCCCCCCCCCCCTCCTCTCTTTAGACTCATGACATCACGGGGTGAATAATGACGTATCAGAGGATAGCGCAGCGAACGTACATGAATTCAGGACCTATACATGGGTTGCACGTGACGTCATATCCTTCCTCCTTTCTGGTGGCCAAAACCTGCTGTTATACTTCGTTTCACCTTATGTGCGAGCGAAGGCAAAGCTGGAAGCGCGAGCACGGAAGCTCCGTGCCTTCAGGCTTTGCTCGAGCGCGCGAGCTGGGCAGAAACGCAAAAAGCGCTGGTCTCGCGCTTCTAGCTTCAGCTTCGCTCGCAGATAAATTGAAACGAAGTATAATGAAGCTATGCTCACTCGTTTCCGCTCGCTCGCGACGCTCGTGTACTGCTCGTAGAATATGCACAGTAAAGGCTACGCTCGAGGAAGTTCGGCCACCAGAAAGGAGGACCAAATTACGTCAGTGCAACCTATGTATACTTCGCTTCCAGCTTGGGTCCAGACGCAGCCGATGCTACAAGCACGAGCGTGTGGCCCTGAACAGTGCCTGTAGTGCACGAGCGCGCGTGCTTGGCAGGGACGCTGGAAGCCCGGAGCTCGCGCTTGTAGCATCGGCTGCGTCTGGACCCAAGCTAGAAACGAAGTATAGGCAAAAGTGAATTGATAGAGTAATGGGCGCGATACACCTCCTCCCCTCGCGGTTTTTTCAGTTACGACAAGCTGCTCCTTTCGATTCAAGAGCTCTAAGAATGCAAGGCCCTAACGTGTGCACCTAGGAGGCAGAACCCGTGGAAAAGTTAAGGCCGGTTCTCACACGCAGCGAAGCGCTGATGTAGCGCTGCTCACGAGTCGTCGGCTACTTGTCGTCTGCCATGAGCGACAATTTTGACGGTGCGATACAAAGCTGGTGAACGCTCCCGTCAGCACGCGCTTAGCGCGAGGTCAGCACTATGCTTGTAGCGCTCCGCTGCAGGTGTGAACAGGCATTTATCGTTAAAACATGCTCGTGGCACACTTTTCTCCCGAAGAAATTTAAACTTGTCTCGAGTATTCTAATGAACGCGGAGATCACGAGAGTATCATGCGTGTAGCGCATCCGAAACCACCCAAAGTTTCCCGCAAGCAACCATAGTAAATCATAACGAAATCATAATACACGTACGACACATTCTGTATCCCGGGTTTATCGAAATGATTAAAGCAAACTTTTATTGAAAAAAAAAGTTTTTTTTTCTTTTTGAAAATGATGTTTTATTTTCAAGACACGCGTAAAATCAAAATGCCCAAAACATGAGATCGTACAGCAGTGTACCGTTATGTCAAGTGTTTTCGGAAAACATTTATAGTAATGAGGCTAAAGCGCCCGAACGAGTCTCACTTCGCAAACTTCTTTTTATCGCATTGAATAACACATTTATGGTAAGATTTGGAGAATGAACCAGCTTCATAACACATTCACACATTCTTCAATGTTAGGTAGTCCCACAATCATGATTTAATAAAATGTAATGCAACTAAGACTATTTAAATGTCTACCAACAACGCAGAGGCTAGAGAAGCCTCGATTACCAGTTCCTCTGCTCACGACAACAGAGTGTTATAGGTAGTGATGGGCTGAACTTTTGCCGAATCGAAAATTCGGCGCCGAATCTTGGGATTCGGTAAAGCCCAACTTGTGCCAAACTTTTCTAAAGATTCAGCAAAGGATAGATGGATGGATGGATGTCATTGGCTATGCCCTTTGTGAGCGGGCGGTAGCTTGCGCCACCTAGCCTGAGAAAATGCTTTCCTCCCCCACTTCAATACTCTATTTTCTTCCCTCTGCAGCCCTGCGACTATCATTGGGCCGGGGGAATGAACCACCAGGAATTCAACATGGTTAATATTCACCAGCTCACCTGCACCCTTACGATATTTTTTTACCACCAGGCTGACCTTTGGCAGATCGGGCAAATACAAAAAAAAAAAACGAACCCCCGCCTTCTTCTCTTAATGAGGGAGTCGCCAATTTTTCTCTGGTCAACCTTGTTGGGGTGCTTTCCAAAACCCAGACCCACTGAGAGACAGGGCTGAGACTTTGGGCAGGAGCCACGCGGGAGGAAGTCCCGATTTTCCTCTGTCCTCCCTGTCTCCAGTTGTGCTAGTTGCTTTTACCAATTTTCGTTTTCCCTAGTCTTCTTCCACCAATGCTCTAACCTTCTTATCGTTACCTCCACCCTTCTATAATCCACCCTTCCATCATCTCCGTCGAGACCCAGGGCCCCCTCTACGTTTGTTCTCCCCTCAGGGAGGGCAGGTTTAAGCCTCTGGCACCTGAAAACCATGTGTTCCATAGTTTCGCTCTCTATTCGACATATGCAACAAACTGTCTTTATACCTTCGAATTTTGCCCTCTAAGTCTTCGTTCTTAGTACCCCAGTTCTGGCCTCAAACCGTAAAGAGCTCCCCCAAGAATTATCAGTTTCTTTCCTTTTTTTTTTTAACCTTTACATAGTTAAAGCTGATTTCTCCTGAATACCTCCTACCCACATCTCTCTCCCTCTTTCTGCATCCTTAAAAGAACATATCCCCCTGCACCCCTTTATTTGGTGTGCTACCATGTAGCCCTAAAGCTAACCTGCCTACAGTCCTTTGCCTGACTTCTAGGCTTGACTGTACTTCAGATTTCATACGCAAGACTGCATTACCCAAATATCAACTTAACGTTGATATTCAATTGTTTTTAGCGAAAGAAGGTTTTATGGTTTATTTTTCTTAACTTAAACGCAACATGTAATGCATATTGACACAGTTATTACTAAATAAGGTGGTGTCGTGTTTGTGTGTTTACTGGCAATTTTACAGTGACTTCTTGCAGAAGTGGCGTGACAACAAGGTTGGGTAGTAGCGGTCGCAGTCACGAATCACGCTACGACAGTTTCGGTTTTGAGGCCCCATCAGCGCAAGCCTGCAAGTGTGTGTACATTGTTAAAATAAAGGCAATAACACTGCGTTCTTACTTTCTCTGGGAGTCACCGTTTCGTGCGCGAAAACGAATGCAACGGTTGCTGAGCTTTCACCAGAAGAGATAACAATATTATTGTAAATCTGCATGTTTTGATTTGAGTCACTTGACGTCAGCTTTGCATAAAAGCGTGCGGCCCATATTCGCAACGTCTCGTTTTTAACCTTCAAAATGCCGGTTTCTGGTGTTAGGACACACACGGACGTTTAGGAAGATGGGAAGAGTTAGGAACGTCGGATGTGCAACGTCGAGCATGATAGTTCTGTGTTTAGTTTTATGCAGATACATGAAAACCGCGAAATAAAGCTAATTAAAATGCAATATTATTTTGTTCTGGTACAAACTACTTGTGAGCCGAAAAGAGGATTGTTATAATTGCGAGGAGTGCTTTAAAGTAATTGTCAGTCAATGTTTCAACTACCTCGTTGCATCACTGGAAAGGTGAAATGAAAATCACGTCATCCAGAATGTACCGCATCATTTGTCACTTGCGCAGTTGACTGCGTAAATTACTGGTCGATCTTCTGTTCTTGAGGCAAAAAATATTGGAGAGAAACACACTCGCAAAGGCTCACAAACGCACAGTTACCGTGTTGCCTACTCCACACCTCGCCGTAACCGCTGGTTGTACTACACTGTACGGTGGTAAGGTAACCGAACGTCCGCAAGGCGTCCATTTGCAACCCATGGCCCTGTCGCGTTCTTGCGCGTGCACAGAGATTTCCCGAATTTTTGCCGAATCTTTGGCGAACTTTCCTTCAAAAGTTCGTCATGTGCCGAACTTTGCTGAATCTGAAGGTTGGCAGATTCGGTCCATCACTACTTATAGGTAAGGATAATAGGAGCGATATGCGCATTCGTGGCAGAGCAGATTCATAATTTATTTCTGTAAAGTTGCGACGTACTAGCGCTCGGGGTGCCAATAAACGACATCTTATCGGGTTGATTGTCAGGCTCTTGCGCCTGCACAGACGACCATGCAATTTCTACACTTTATGTTAATTTACAACAGCTGTGTCATCATTTGAAATTCCGAAGTAACGAAAGACGATGATGCCAACGGATACTACATGGATACATGGATACTATCGCACCCATGTAAACACAACCAGAGTGAACAAATAACGTTCTGCATGATTGCAGATACTTTCATAACAGCGCGAGGGACGAGTGGTATGCTTTTTCTTACCTTCTGTGTCGCGTCGAGGGAACAGTGCTCGTGAGTAGTGCTGCTGCTGTGATACAGAGCTGCATCCTCCCCCACATCTTGAAGACGTTTCCGGTAGCGAAGT
Source organism: Ixodes ricinus (assembly GCA_037355805.1). Lineage (NCBI taxonomy): Eukaryota > Metazoa > Arthropoda > Arachnida > Ixodida > Ixodidae > Ixodes > Ixodes ricinus. Next base: position 137,257 of record JAZHYW010010089.1, on the reverse strand, counting down.
TCCCTGAACTTTTGGTACGTGATCAGTCCTTGTGCTGGCAGTGTCGCTGGTCTTCTTGCCTGAGCCGCATTGTTACTTTCCATGTAGCGTTCGAAGAAGAAACGCACCTTGAGTTCCTTAAGCCGTGCCAGAACCTTCTTGCGGGTAACTTTGTCTAACCACTTAAGGGTGCTGATTCGAGACGCCAGGACCCGTCTGATGTCTGTTGTTATGGCTCGCAGGGAATCAAAGTTGACGCTACCTTTCAACGCCGTGTAACGAACATACTCCGCGGCATCTACGGTGAGAGCCTGGTTAAGAATGAGCTGCACGCACTGGTACTCCCTCGAGGCTACGGAAATCTGTAGGTCATTGTGTCCCTTCGTCGGTGTGAAGAGCTGCACGTGGCGGACAACACAGAAGCCGAGGTAGTTGAGAACCACGTTAGGTATTGTAGAACGTACGAGAGAGACAAGGGGATCAAGGGACACCGTGGCACCGGAAGGCTGCTGGCGAATTTCGTCAGTCTTCAAAGCTGGCCTTGAAAAATCACGCAGTGCGGCAATCAGAAAGGGACGAACCTCGTTCATTGCCTGCTCGCTAGTCTTATCTGGGGTCCTCCAGAGGCTGCGCAACTTGAGCGCAAAAGTGCCTACTTGTGCTGCGAGTTTTCGCTGCCATGATGTGTTTCTCCGAAACCGTAGCATCTCACTGAAGACAGCAGAGGTGGCGTTGCTCGGGACGACTGGGCAGTCGTCTCCACGAGTTGGAGTTACAGTTACAGTGTCTTGGAGAATGTCCAGCTTCAGGAGCGGAGAAAGAGAGAGGTACCGTTGAATGTTTCCCGAAATTTTCCAGACGTCAGCGACCGTGTAAAGCGGATAGGCTCCATAAGGCCAGCCAAACAGGCCAGTCCGATTTAGCAGGGCTTCTAAGCGAGAATTTCCCAGCTTGTTCGTAGTGCCCACGTTAACACAGTCCTTCCAGAGTCTCCGGGAAGAGGTGGCTACCGAAAGGTCCGTGTCTGATCGGCCGATCTTTTTAAACAAGGTAACAACCTGTTTGTTAACGTCACTCTTTGTCGCCATGATCATCCCGGACTTCTGATCCCTTCGCTTTGAGCACACGTAACCGTAGAAATCTTCGCACGGATCAGTGGTCTCGTCTAGGAGAGCCTTGAGTCGCTGCGCTTGAGGACTGCACGCAAGACTCAAACACAGAAGACTGCTTTCCTGGGGACACAACGTCTTCCTTGAACCATGGTCCTAACATCCAGTGTGGTACATTTTCTTTATCGAGGTCAGCGTCCACTGCTGGCACAGCGTTAGTTTTTAGCTTAAGATAGATAATAATGGACACCATTAAACCAACTAATATACATAGCGCGAGAGACCCGTAGATCAAAATTTCACTCTTGCTGGGCATTTGTTTGGACAGACTGCCATAGAAGCGCTTGTCTCCGGGGAACATAAAATTGGTGGATTTGATCGGAACAGGCTGGGCCTGCCACTCGTCTAAGTACTTCGCGCGCCAAAAGGCGCTTGACAGAAATCGGGAAGGAATCGAGGAAAGTCTATTTGAGTCGGAGTCGGTGTTGCTCGTGCTGTCCTGCATGTGCACCAACGTCGGTGGCTGCCGCACGTCTTCTTTCAGGACCAAGAAGTTCTCTATAGTGGTGTCTGTCGCCACGGAAGTAGGTGCAGGAGCTGCGGTAGGAAGTGCGGCAGTGAGATAGGACGTCGTCAGAATGCTTTCCGAAGACAGGGAGTCTTGCGGGGAAGTAGAACTCATCGGTCTCGCGGAGAGTACGGAGGGAGACAACGAACTCGTATGTTGCATGGCTTCGTCCAAGTCACGTCGCTGTGCGTACGTGAACGAGGGCGCCTGGCCATTAAAAACCCGAGCGGGCTCAAAGTATTGCTGCAAGAATGCCCCTCGTGGATCCTGTCTAAGCTGTGGCCTGTTACAGATGAGTCTCCGACGCAGCCTGGGCCGCCGCGAGCACCAGGGCGGTGGTATGCTCTGGTATCGAAAGCTCGGTACATCGTTGAAAGGTACATGTTGGTTCTGTACTTGCTGCGGGTAACGATGTCCAGAGCTGCGCTGAAATCTCTGCGGTACTTTTAGGGTGGGTATTGCTTGATGCGAACCGTCGAAACGCAACGATGGCAATGTCGAGCATGATGCATATACGTGGGCGCCCATAGGCGGCGAATCAGCGGGAAGAACACCAAAGTCTTCGGCTGCAGTTTGCGTGCCTAATGATTGTGCAGGAAATTGCTCTTGGGTGGGGACCATCGGAGACCGGTGTTCCTGAAAGACGCTTGCAGTTGGAACGGTGGAGATGCTGCTCAACGCTCGCCGGGAGTCTGTCGATTGGGACGCTTGTGACTGATGATGTTCATGCGGCCTGAATGTAGCATTCCTAACCTCTGGCTCGTCACCAGTTTCGGCGTCAGAGCTGAGCCGTGGCACGTCAATTAGTAACAGAGTTTTCTTTGGGGACTGAACTGAGCTGCCGGGGTCTACTTCTACTTGATGATTCCGACACCTCCTGTCCGTTGATTGTAAGTCTCGAATTTCACGTATGATGATTGAATTAGAGGGAAGGACATGGTGTCTGCTTGGCGGCTTGACATCTAAAACTCGTCGCGAAGCGAAGGGCCGAGAGTGGCGAGCGCACAAAGGCCTGGATACTGAGTCGCCCTTGCCAGAACTAGATGATATTGCATCGATAATGACCTTGCTGTCGCGTGGAGCCGTTTCCACCAGGATGGTATGGTTGACGCCTGAAGAACTTGAGTCTGAGGCGATGTTTCGCGAGTCTCCGGCAATGTGACCCACATTGGTCATGTCTGTATCACAGGCACTTTCTTGAACGTCTCCTTCAAGTGGGACCTCCACGTCTGAATCACGGCCGATTTGACCATTCATTAAAGATCGGCCGTGTAGTAACTCTTCAGTTTCATCTTTCAGTTTTAGCCCTGTGTTTCGACCGAGCTTCCACTGAAACACAAGGGGTTCTTCATCAGGGATTTCTACTTCTTCCGTGTCAGCAGGAGAGCTTTCATCATCGTAAACCGATGAGGATAACTCCTCCTTAAACACCATTTTCTGCCCATCCTTACTGATATATACTTGGCTTTCGTAGGTCGTGATTTGTTCCTTTTGCCTTTTGTCGGCACTTTCTGAATCGCCATTAGCGTCGCTTTCTTCGTCCAACTTGTCTTTATGACTAGTTTTTTGTGACCGACGCATCGGAGTTCTCGTCAGAGTCTCGTCTTCCTCGTCCTGGTCATCTTGATCGTCCTCCTGGACTTCGCTCCTCGTTTGAAAGGGATCAACTGGAATCAATTCCTCTTTCGAGGCAGACCATACCAACTCGTCTTCAATGTATTTCGATTCCGTGAAGCTTTCAACGCTTCCAGCTTTCTTGGGGAAAAAACCAAGCTAGTGAAAAATCTAACTTTGCGCGGCTTCCCTGCCTCTCCACATATATCGGTTGATATTTCTTCTGTCTCAATGCCCCTCACATCATTTTTTCTGGTGGCTTTAGTCTTTGAAATTGATTTAAATCCACGTTCCAGTGTCCTGGAAGTTTTATTTCTAGGGGCTTGATAAGAGTTATCCTTCAATTCTGTATAGTTCTCGCTGTAATAGCCTTTCTGACTTTTCTTGAACTTTCTTGACCCGTCGGTATCGCTGTTTTGACGCCTTTCGAACTGATCCATTTCTTCGCTATCTTCTTGACGCCTGTCGTACTGCCTTGACTCCTGGACGTCATTTCGACGTCTCGCGGATTTTTAAGCTCCTCACTATCCCACTGCTCGCTGTCGTCCGAAAACTTATTGTACTTATACCTAGTCCTTAACTTACCCTTGATACTGACTGCACCCTTCGTTTTAGGCTTCGATTTGAGATTAGACTTGGATTTAATTCTTGCCTTACTCTTCTTGGTTGTTAACCTTTTTGTTTCCGATCTGGATCTCCTCCGAGACTCAGGAGCCACGAAATCCTCGTCGTCATCGGTCATTTCGTTTCCGACTTGCACGGAAAAAGTCTCGTATTCATTGTTCTGTGGTCGGAGTGTCGGGGACTCTATTGTGGGATCATGAAGTTTTGCTTCCGTCGCCAGATCGCCTGTAATATCTTCGAGGAGCGAACAGACGGTCCAGACTTTCTCCAGGTCCTCTTTTGAGGTCCTTCCCTGCTCGAAGACAGATTATCTTTGGAATCTGAAGAACTGCTCCTTCTCGTCTTGGAGACTCGTCGCCAAGAGCCGCCTCCCCTGCGTCGCGGACCGCGATCTTTGTTTTGTGATCTAGGTCTTCTGCCTTCCGAACAGTAGGCGTCGGGTAAAGTAGACCTACTTCGACTGGACGACCCAGATGACTTAAACGTGAACCCTCGCGGCGGTAACGGAGACAGCGGTCCAATGTCACCAGGGGATATGATGCGTCTGCGGGTCGGCACCCTAGACTGGACGACAGGCCGAGCGTCGAACTCCTCGATCAGGTCGTCCATGACCTCATTCACGAAAATCACGACGGGCTTCTCTCTTCCCCGCTCGTCTCCCGCGTTGGGCGGAGATCGCACTTTCTCACCGTTTGTCCCGTACCTGAGGTCCGTTGACCTCCGATTTCCGCCTTTCGGAGTCTCAGACTTCAGATCTCTGTAGCGATTTTTGTGCGTCTCAAAATGAGAGTCACCGCGCCGCCGCTCCCGCCCACGTCGTAATTTATTTTCTGAGCCATCACTGTCGAAGCCTGTACGGCCTCTTTTCGGCCGTTGCTCGTAAAGGAAGGTGAGCGGCTTGCCAGGTGAGCCGGTTCGCGTCTTTTTCTGACTAAGAGTTTCGCGCAGTGGTCGAGGCCCGGTGTCCGCATCCTGCAGGTCGAGCGGCAATGGGCTTCGCAATCTGCGCATTGGGGTCAGTAGTCCTTGGCTTCTACGCTTCTCGGCAAAGAGGTCCAGCCTTCGAATGACGTCACGGCCTTTATCCGCATCGTAGTCGGGGTTCGTCTCGTATACGGGAAACGCCACGATTACCTCTCGACCAGGTGTTTCTCCCCAGCCTCCGATAGTCTGCATTTTCTTTTCCTTCTCCAGTAGCTTTTGCTTTGAACCCTCTGTTGCTTTTTTCTGTTCTTTCTCGATGGCGTAGCTGTCGTCGCCGCACCAGTTCTTCTTGGAAACACCTTCTTGGAAACATTTGTTGCTTCCGCCATCCCTTCGACTTAAATCTGTCGAAACAACGGAACTATCCGAGCTCCCGGAACTCCGAAATTGAACACTGGTCTTCTGAGAAGAATCCCTGTAGCTACTTCGGTACTGAAGAGCTGCCGCAGCTGCTGCTGTTTTTGCGTGAACTCTTGGAACGTCCAGCACACTTAACCTACTGTCACAAACCATCTCTGCCACTGCCTGTGCTCGAGTCTCGATGGACAGCTGATTTGGAGTCTCAACCGGTGTCCCAGGGGGGCAGGTGGTAGCGAGCTCCTGCTATAAGGGCTGTTCACTTTTGGTGAGTCCTCCTCTGTGGTGGACATTGAGTATTGTAACTCGTCGGAGAACCCAGAGAGCTGGGACGGCGTGTCCACGACTGTATGATGAACAGCAGCGCATCCTCGCTGTCTCTTGTCTCGCTGTACCTCTGGTTCGGGCTCCACGATGTCGGTAGAGCCTTCGATGCTGGGATCGCGGTAAGCACACTGTACATTTGTCTTTGGCTGTGGAGTAAACCCCAGCACCGAAAGCGGCGCAGGGGCTGCCGAGTCCCCGGTGTGTCCAAAGGCCTCGGGCTGGCCAGCCATGCGTTTCTCGTTGGTTTCACAACATCACGTCCGGCAAGTTGCCCTGATGGGACTTACGCTTATTTCACTGTGCCAAGAGCCATCCCGATGCTCGCCAGGGGATGCGGAACGCACGTTTCGTTGACCTTCTTCTTTTTCCATTTTGATCGGCGCTGTTGCGTTTTGCTTTTTTGCCCGAAGAAATTAATTTGTCCATGCTTGTCTTGCAAGTTAACGTTACTAGATAAAAAACACAGTTAAAAGGCTTCTTACAACGCCTGGCGCCTTTTCGTGGCGCGTCCGCTCGGTGGCGCTAAGCTCCCTCCCGTAGGGAGCAGAGCCGTTTATACAGAGAGAGTTTGGCCAATGGGAGGAGCTTGTTGCCCGCTAGAACCAGCGGATTTCCCGATAACACAAAATGGCGTTACTTCTTTGTCTTGTTTATTCCTGAGAAATCGCATAGAGTTCCTATGAGCCGGAGCCACAAAATGGCGGACGAAAGTGGTCATCTCCCGGTTGTCAGACTACGCTGTTGTGGTTGCCAAGCTCTCAAAATCTCCTTGAGAAGGCCAAACTCTCAGTATAAACGGCTCGGGTAGGGAGTGGTAGGGAGCAGAGCCGTTTATACTAAGAGAGTTTGGCCTTCTTAACGAGATTTTGACGGCCTGGCAACCACAGCAGCGTTGTCTGAACACCGGGGGACGAGTACTTTCCTCCGCCATTTTGTGGCTCCGACTCATAGAAACTCTTTGCGATTTCTCAGGAATAAACAAGACAAAGAAGTAACGCCATTTTCTGTTATCGCGAAATCCGCTGGTTCTAGCGGGGAACAAGCTCCGCCCATTGGCCAAACTCAGTATAAACGGCTCTGGCTTTTCTGCGACCCAAACGCGGTTCGAGCGCATGGTCCGCACGGCGCGGCTAATGATATCTATATCTCGGGAGCACCTATTACATACAGTAGCGGTATGTAGCGTGGCGCCAGCAGGCTGCAGTAGCTAAAGCCCCTCGACGTGTTTGCGTTTGTCTTTCAAGTAGCGTCACATGCGCCAGTGCACGAGGCCCGTGTTTCGAGCGGCCCTTGGAATCAAATGGCGGCGCAGCACTGAAATGTGCGGCCCTTGCAAACGGACGGAGATAGAGCACGCTTCGCTCGTGGCACGTGCTCTTAGCGCGTTTGCAATCAACAATGGTCATAGCGGTACCTCATGTAAGCGGTGGAATTTTGATTCAAAGTGGGTCACTGAAACGATTTTTCAATCCTCTGCGTCATTCTTCACTTCTTAGAACTGTGGCAAACGGGCTCTTGCCGAACTGCCCGCGAGTAGATGCGGATTATTGAGAACATCACGTCGCACGTGATGTGAGCTTGGGCACCGGTGCGATGACTCGCAAGCTTTCCACCGTCCTTTTATGAGGCATACCGTAGAACTCGTCATTCACGAGTGATGGTAAGTTCCGTCACGGTACTCATTGGCCACGAACGCCGATCCAAATATTCGTCGACGGATTGACTGTTGACGGGAGCAGACATCCGAGGGACGCAGTTCTCTTGTCGAATGCGTGAGTTGGGGTCGGTTGACGTGTTTCGGTTACCGCGGATGTATCGTGGTGAAAAGGTGGAGAGCTTTCGAAGGAAAGGAGGTACGAAATAGTCAGCTATATTTTAAAATGTCCGTACTGAAATGATGGCTTTTGACTTTCTGCTCTCTCTCTCTCTCTCTCTCTTTGGCCCACTAAACGATATGCGGTTAGTAAAGTCCCAATCTAAAATTATTTATCCCAGCCCAAATCCATTCCATGGCCCCTTTGAGGGACTTTAGCAGGAGCTAAGGCGCTGGATATCTTGACTTATAGAAGCACCGCCATCTTTTGATCGTCCCGCGGGTGCTCCTATCGGATGCCGGTGACGCGTCGCCATTTTCGGCTGTACGGCGCATGTCGCATCCAGACACGCACGCTCCTAATGGTCATGCTGTAGCTGCCGATGATGCGCCGCGGTTTGCGAACATGCTCCTGTTGGTCTACTGTAGATGCCGTCGCCGCGCCGCCGCGCCAAACAGGTTGGCGATGACGCTCCGTCATTTTTGGCTCAAGTGCGTCCCAGCGTGCAGCAGCTTGGCGGTATACTTTGAAACTTTATAAAACCCATCCAGCGCTTTAGCATAGGGCCGCTGGGAGCCAGGCGTCTCTTCATCTACATTCACCTGAAGAATGCCAACTCGACATGGAGGAAGCGAGTTACTCGGCTTGGCACAAAGTTTGGCATCTTTCCCTTGGGCGCCAAACCCGAGACTGAAAGAGGTTAGGTGGCTACAGTGCAGGATCATGTGAGGGCTCTCGAGAGGGACCGTTCGATTACTGGCATGCGGCAACATAACCGTGCGTCTATACGCATCGCTGAAAACGGAGGTTGGCCCACATGATGTTTTGCGGGAACACGCTGGGCAGTAGGCTCTTATTGAGGCCCGTTGTGGTGCCCTGCATATCCGACCATACCCACTCAAGTACGACTCTAGTGTGACGGACACGGGGTGCAGCGTGTGTGGAGCAGACGAAGAAACTATTGAACACTTGCTGCTCGCATGCAAGGCGCTGTTCCCACTGCCTGTTGGGGACTGCCGTATCGAGCAGGTGCTTTATTTTACTAAAGAATAAAATCATATAGCATGCTCTAAGCCAGGGATCTCAAACACGCGGCCGGCGGGCCGTATGCGGCCCGACTCTCTGGCATGCAGCCCGCAAGTATCTCGTGGCTGCGAGGTTCTGCTCCTATGCCTCGAGGGCTGCATGCGCCATATACAGGGTGTTTCACGAAAGGTGGACTAATTCGATATTGCGAAAACTACGCGTCGCAACAAAAAAGGCTTGTGTCTTTTTCGTGCTGGGCCAGGGTCCTATTTAGGAAAATTATTAAAGTCCGAGATAATTAAATTGTTAATCATGTTTGCGTAATTAACTTTTTTAATATTGTGTTTAAGGCCATAGTTTCAATTAGAAAATTGCTCAGCGTCATCGGAAAACACTAAATCAACAAATTGCAGAACGATAGAAGGCACGCGAAGCATTTTACGGCTTTCTGAAAAACCGTACAAATTCGACGGGTTTTTAAGTTTCGGTTTAGTTATCGGAGCGCATCTCCACCCGCGTCAGCACCGCGCCCCGTGGAGAGAGAGTGCAACCAGCCTCCTGCTGCGTCGCGCCGATGACAGCGCGAGCAGTAGGGCTGGATGCACTATCTCTCCACGGGGCGCGGTGCTGACGGGGCGGAGATGCGCTCCGATAACAAACCGAAACTTAAAAACCCGTCGAATTTGTACGGTTTTTCAGAAAGCCGTAAAATGCTTCGCGTGCTTCTATCGTTCTGCAATTTGTTGATTTAGTGTTTTTTGACGATGCTGAGCAATTTTCTAATTGAAACCATGCCCTTAAACCCAATAATAAAAAAGTTAATTACGCAAAAATAATTAACAATATAATTATCTCGGACTTTAATAATTTTTCTAAGAAGGCCACTAGACCAGGACCAAAAGGACACAAGCCTTTTTTGGTGCCACGCGTAGTTTTCGCAATATCGAATTTGTCCACCTTTCGTGAAACACCCTGTATACTGACCTAGCTTTTTTCGTCCATTCAATTAATAATAATAAGCTTTATTTACCATATAAGTATGGTGACAGCTGAGGAAAAAAGCTGTTCAAGCAGCTTGACGGGTCCTCAGCCCCCTTACAGTCACAGCAGTTGCAAAGATTCCATATACAAGAAATTATCTAATACTTCAAATAACACAATATACATGAAAATTTTTTAGAGCGGTAATTCAAGTTACATAACACTGATCAAGTAATATAGTGATGCATGTACAGAACAAAAAACCTTATGATTGTTTATTTCGAAAGAAAATGATTACGAGTGCGACATGATCTTATACCTACATCTGAACACATAAGTGTGTTTAATAAACCTGGCAAGGTTCGTTTAATCATTTGAAGGCCACACTCTGAACGCGAGGTTTCTAGGACCCAGCACCTAGGTGACGGGTGGAATATGTTGGAACCGTTACTCTGATTTTTGCTAATGATAACAAAAATCTATTTGTCTCGTGTTGCTCCTGTTTACATATAATTCGATGTTTTGTCTACGTCTGTGCGTAAACCTGGGTAGCGCTCCGGATCCTCGCAGCCAGCCCCCGCAACCACTGGAACATGATCCGCGGTCTCCGCCGGTGTGGCCGGCGCCCGAGACTCGCATCCACGGCACTTGGTCTAGTTTACGAAACGGCCTGCCCGTTGACAAGTACCACTTATGCTGGCTGTGTAGGTTTGTGTGTCTGAATGCAACGGCCCTCGGGTTAGGGGAACAGTTGCGGGCAGTGACCCGCCTCGGGAAAGACAGAAACCCCGTGGTGAAAAAACTATAGGTTCATGCATGCAAGTATCGGGACGTCAAACAAACTCTTCAAAGAAAACGCCGTCTCCGCGGCACGCCAAAATGCGACCACCATTACAAGTTGTATAAACACATCAAAGCTACTTCGTTTCAGCTTCGGTCAAGATGCAGCCGATGCTGCAAGCGCGAGCATGTGGCCCAGAACAGTGCTTGCACTGCACGAGCGCGCGTGCTTGGCAGGGATGCTGAAAGCCCGGAGCTCGCGCTTGTAGCTTTGGCTGCGTCTGGACCGAAGCTGAAACGAAGTATAGAGACGTCACTGGGAAAACGACGATTTTACAAGAAACGAATAGCATGGTATCCTCTCCTTAGGGAATCTCTAGACTCTAGGTGTCGCTGAAAGAGTCTGCTGCCTTGCAACGTAGACCGCCATCGCTGTATTTTTTTTCTCTTGTTCTAAAAGATATTAACCCCCGCCCTATGTTGGCCCTCGAAATTTCAAGGCTGGACTATCCCCCCCCCCCCACACACACACACACATGCACACACTAAACTGAGTTTCAGACCCTGATCTAAGGAAAATGGGGGATGGGGTTACGTAGTTGATCACGTGACCCTGCTGTCACGTGACTGTGCCCTGACGACGTGCAAAAGCCGTCCCGATACGCGTACACTTATCGTAGAGTGTACCATGCAAGCCTTCACAATGGCAGCACGGATATATGGATGAATTTGTGCGCCACGGCGCGGAGCTCAGAGGACTGTTGGTACTCTGAAAACCTGTTCAGTGCCTCTAATCCGAACTCTGTTCCTCGAATTTATTGTGGGCACCGCCTTCTTGCTGCTTAGTGCAGAGCAGACGCTAATGTCAATTGTCACAATAAAAAAAAATTGACTTACAGTTTTATGCATTACATGCACACGCATAGATCAATACACGGAGGCTCGGCGAGGTATACGCTGCGATGAGGAGCGTGGTGTGTGTGTGTGTGTGTAAGTGTTGTAAATGAAACTCAGGGGAGAAATGAAAACTAGCATCGCAGGTCCGGGGTGTCCGCTCGCGGCTGGCCGCGGTCTCCGATGGAGGAAACCGAAACTAAAATCTTCGTTGAAAAGTGTTTTTCAGAATGCACCCGAGCCGCTAACGGCGCCTCGGTTTTCCACATTGTCCATGGAATGGTGTACCTCAGATACTGCGATGTAGTCCTTTCGGTATATAAATACGTTTGAACAAATGTCGGTTACTCTAGTCACCAGCAGGTTGAGAACGACAGGGTATCTTTTTCAGACTCCCGTCCTCCAGCTCGCGCGCGTTGCCTTCGACCGTGCGTATTGGTGGCTCGATTGGCACGATCGAAGCTTGCGAGACGCTAGCGCCGAGGTAGGACAACCGAAACATCTTCCTGCGTGCCGTTCTAATCCTGTCAGCGACTCTGCTGTGGACTTGGACGTCAAGACGGACCAAATATGAACGCACGTTCTATGATGCGTGCAACCATTTCTGTCGCCATACAAGAAAATCGATTTTTTTTTCTGTCCACATTTTGACTTTTTTTTTTGTGAGTGTCGCCTCATATAGATCAATTAACTGTACATCAGCACGGAACCTTCTAAGCACATGTAGGTAAACATGCCATAAAAACAAACAAAAAACAACTGCCGACTAAAGAAAAATTTAAAAAAAAACGAGGAAAAACATACAACGAAGCAAGTACAATGCGAATACCACGAAATCGCCGTCGCCGCCCGCTCCCACCGCGGCAGCGGAAATTGGCCTCTTCTCCTCTTTTCGCACTTTCGACTTGGGCGCCGCACTCGTCCGCGCACCTTTATGTTATTTCTTCCTGTACCACAACGTTTTTATTTGTACCTTTAGCAGTGGACGCCGCCGTGTGTGCCGCTCTACTCCGTTTCGCGCTACGACGCAACCGCCAGTCGATGCTACGGGCCATCCCAGCCAATACACTGTAAGGTGAGTGTCACGTGGCCTAGAGGAATGGCTCAGAGAAGGGCTCAGGCAATGGAAGGGAAGCAGCTGATTGGTCCGACGAACGCGTAGCTCCCACCGCACTGTCAGCCCATAGAAATAAACGGAGTAAGGTGCTTTCGTCCGGCGCGTTATTTCTTTATTCTTTCCCTCCTCGTCCTTTCTGACTTTGTCGGCACGTTTGTAAAATCACCACCCAAATAGCCCGCGGCTGCATGTCTCCTCGCCTGTCGGTACGCTTTTCTTTTTGCCCGAGCGTTCGGGTGGCCCAGCGGCTGCCGCCGCCGCCGAGCCGCTGAGGCACACGCGACGACGAGGTACGTGCTCTAGGACGCGCACTCATACCTCCGTTTTTCGGCTGTCATAAACCCCCGTTCGCCTTTGTTCCGGCCAAATGTGTTTTTCCTTCGCGAGACCACCGCCGTCGCGTTTATTTTGTTTTGACTTTTTTCTCCTGCAAGTGCGGTCGACGCCCCCGGCGACACGAAGATGGTGGACCTTGTCGTGCTGCTCGTCGACGGCCCGACCGTCTGCGTAGATCAGCGTTGGGTCCGATCACCTGCCCAGCAACGGCGACGACAGCTGTGTTTGTTGTTGGCCGGACGACCATTCATTTGCCGAGCCAACCATTCATCTTCGTTTTGGAAGCTGACGCTTCTGGTCGCGGCTTCTTTCGAGACGTACAATGCCTGTGCTTGCTTGCCGATCTTTTGTTGTTTACCTTTAGTTTTATTTTCTTGCCTCTACAGCGCACACGTAGCAGGTACTATGACGAATATCGAGAGGCTGTTGTTGAATGTCGCGCCTATAACTAGACGCACATGTCCTCTGCAAAGACCTTTGAAAGTCATAATGGAAGCCATCGAAGCTTCCTTACTTTTTCTTTTTGTATTTCTCTTTCACTTTCTCTTTGTCTTCTTCTACTTTATTTATAAGCCCGTTACAACCAACATCTCCTAAATAACAAGGCCTTAGTGCTCAATTCTCTACGTCACCTAAAGAAGGCCAACGCGGTGTGCAGGTAGGACACGATAGGCTGGTCCAGCGTTTAGCTCAAACATTGTACTCACTGTTAATCAGTAGGAACATGAGTCTCAGCTGAACTCCCACACAGCACTCGTGCCCAATGTTTGCCTAGCGTTGACCTTTTTTGGGGGACGTAGAAAATCGAGCACTAAGGCCCCGTTTTCTAGGAGGTGTTAGACAAGCATCGGGTCTCCACGTCATTTTTTTTTAAACGAGCTTTGTGGAAAATATTTTTGACCGCTTTGTCAAAACAGTTGCGTTGCTACGAGCGCCACTGTTAGCTGACAGTTTTAGCAATCACGCAGATCGATTGGCCTTGACTATATGGCCGAACCGTAAAACGAACGCTGGCGGTGGGTAGTGGAGTCATCCGTGTCTGCCTCGAAAGGTTACGTCACTGTGACGTCATTGGGAAGTGTATGTGACGCGTCCAGCGGAGACTACTAACGGCACCATATTTTTTGGAGCCTGTTCGCACTACACGACCCAGAGCAGCAAGGTGACCTTTCTCCAAGGCCACGCGTTTCTAACAGCTGCCTTCGTTGGTGCTAGATCGCTTAATTGCCCTGTACCGCATATAGCGCCTTCCCATGCAGTCTCATCGTCACATTGTTTTCAGATATGGACGAGTATCAGAAGCTTTATTTACGCAATCGATTCGCATAACGATAAGGCGAATACATGGTAGCGCTCGAAGACAAGGACGGGCGACTTGAGGGCCGGCCGGCAATAGCAGTCCTATCCCAGTCTCATTGGCGGCGCGTATCAAGACATTTTCGGTATGCGTACACGCATTCAGCACTAACAAGATTCCATGTCTCGTCTTTTCCAATCCGTAGCATCGCAGAGCTAAATAATAGGAAGTTTTACGTATTTAGTATAGGGCCCCAACAATTGGGGTACCTCGAGCAGTTGGAGGCTTCGTACAGAGCATGCGCAGGACGTCTGCGCTTGCTTGGGGACCGTTGGTGCCTCCTTTCTAAAACTCTCTATTATGCGTAGCTTTCAATTTCAAACGGGCGTCACTCACGCGACCAGTGTTCTTTTCTCGTGACGGCAACTACAGCAACATAAGGCATGAGAATTGCTGCTGGACAGTTTTATTTCCTATTTTGAGCAGGTTTCGCCTGAAAGTTATTTCCCACCCAGTGGCGTCCCCAGAAAGGGTTAGTCTCGAAAGTACCTCCTAGATTGCATTCTCTACGCTTCGTAGTATCTAGCCATGTGTTAAAGAGGATATTTTGTTGGGTTTTTCCCCCTTGTTCTTCCTTCAAACAAAGGCAGGCGAGTTGTAATTATCTTGTGGACAATTCTACTGACCGAGAAAATGACCAGATATTTGAAATAGGCACAAAAGCTGAACCAGCTTGTACAGTGTTACCCCGGCTTTAAGCCGAGGTCACACTGCTTATACATCACACAAAAGACAGTCTGCATACAGATTCGAACGCGAGTCCCCACGAGATCCGTCACTTCGAATGCCGCATGGCAATGAGTTCAAGGGAAATTCTGGCACGCGGCATTCGAACCACGGATATTGTGGTGACTGGTGTTTGTAGACTGTGACCCCGGTTTAAGAGTTCGAAGGTTGCGTGACACATGAGGCAATCCGGCATATTGGCGACGTGCGCGACCGAAAGCGTCGCTGTGGTCGGCCTTCCACGATTGGCTGACAGCCGACTATGACGTCAGCAAAGGTTTTCTCATCGACAGAAATAAGAAGAATGTAAGAAGTTCAATTTCGACGCTTTTGGCAGTTTTGGTTTCCGAGGGCAATGATTTTAAGCTTTCGCCATGCTAATAATAAACACCATCGAACTTGTTGTACCCAAGGTAATGACGTCATGAGAAGGCACCTTAGGAGGGCGCCACCAAAATATCTCGCCGCTAATAGGACGGGAAGGGGGACCTAGGCACAGGTTGGACACGAGGAGAGAGAGAAGTGTTGAAAAGAAAGGAAGTGTTGAAAATGAAGTGCCGGCGGCGTTAGCATTCGCGTGGGAGTCGGGTGCAATCGGTGAAAACACGAGCCGCAGCCGAACACCGACGCGGCGTAAATCTGCGCCCCGCGTCGACCTCTTTTGGGTGACGCCGAATGTTCGACACCGCAAACGTGGATGGGTTGCCAGCGGTCGAACCTCTTGCCGTATTCTCCTGATATTTCTGGATACCGGGGAAGCTTTTGCTTGCGCACACCGGTATCTCAATGCGCTAGATAAGGATGAGGTGAGCGGCGTTTGGCAACTTCCGGTTCCTTAGGACATTTTGTTTAGCTTGGCAAACGACGACTATGATCTAGAAACATGTCTAAGCACGGTTGTGAAAACTACACTCTGGAGGTTTCAGAACAATGCTTGCACAGGCTTGCAGCTCATTGTCGTCGTTTGTCAACAGTGAAACAAAGTTTCAAAGAACCGGAAGTTGCCAAACGCCGCTCACCTATTCGCAACAGCGCGGTGCCATATACCAGTCTTCTCGGCTTCGCTGATCACAGCACCTCGCGGATACGTATACTCGAGTCTTTGGCGTTCGTAATAGTCGCGCCTTGTCTTTTCCGACCCTCGGGTAGTAAAAATGGGCCTTATACCCACGTGACAGTTATCAGTCACTTACAACGTAAGAAACACAGGGCGCTCTGGCGGTGACGTCACGCCTCCCCGACTGCGCAGGCGCGGCGCCCCTGCCGGCTCCTCGGCTTCCGTGACGATGCATCTGCGTTGTCCTGCTTTTCTTTGTGTTTTATTTCTGAAGCACGTCCGCTTTGACCTTGAGCGGCCCCGCCCACATCCGTGACGAAGCATCTGCGTTGCTGTGCTTTTCTTTGTGTTTTATTTCTGAGGCGCGTTCGTTTTGACCTTGAGCGGCGCGTGCTTGAAGACGTATTTTTATGGCCCTTTTCGGGGACAACGACGCCGCTTTTTCGCGTAATCGGACAACTAAGGCTTTCCCCTTAAAAGGGCGAAATGTGCGTCCCAGAGGAGATAACAGAGTATCGTGGCTCGCGCTGACTCACTACCTGCGCCCGTTGCGGATGCTGCTGTCGCTCCAAGTAAAACTTACGCAGTTTTTGTTTTTGTCTAGATTTGGTATCTTGTCTGCTCACGGCTAAAGCTTGCCAGAATATAGCGCGGAGCATATTTTGCTACGGCTACGGCATATTTTGACGACGAGCAACACATCTATAATTTGAATATGCCAACAAAAATTATATTTCGCAACAGTCATTTAGTGAATTTGAGGTAATTAATTTACAAATTTTCACCCTGCACTCTCAACCCGACGATCGCCGTGGTCAATAACGTTGTTCTAAAGGGATCGCTTTTTTTTTCTTCTGTGTTTGTATTAAAAATTGTTTTTCTTACTGAAAAAACAACAACAACAAACGTATTGGTCGGATAAATAAATAGGCAAATAAAGATAAATAAATAAAAAAATAAATAAAAAAGAGAAAGTATGTTGACTTTTATACTTTTCATCGGTTTTATTCAAATGCCGTGTATGCGGATCTCCTGTGATGAGGAGGGTTATCGTATACCTTGCCTCCTGCATGTTCAGATTTTGCACGCGTGCACAAAAATGTCTCGCCTTCGGGTGTCGGGCATCCCGCTTCTTTTTGGGCCATGGCTTCCTTTACGTATTCGGTGACATCCTGGAGGAGAACGGGTCTCTCTTCTTCCGTGACAAGGGTCGAAAGGTGGCAGTAGCCCATCTTCTTTTCTAAAACAAAACGAGCGAATAAATAGGGAGGGTGGTTAGGAGGCAGTGGCTGTCGATGCATTACAAGTGGAAGTGCTGTTGTTTCTCTTGTAATGCTTTCAATTACGTTTAGAAGAAAACGTTCCTCGAAAACAAAGCTGTTAAATTGGCGACATGTTGTGGCTAGAGTCACTGTTGTGGCTAGATGAACGTTATCTTGAATATCCACTTTACTGACAAACTTTCATTCTAAAATTAAGGATCAATGCGCTACAAATGACGTGTAGGTTAGCATCTATAGCTCCGCCAAATTCGTGGAACCGAGCAAACGTGTCGGGCTGCGGACCGCACGGTCGGGGGTCCGATTCATATTGTGCCGCCTGGTTAATCATTGTTACTGGTAATCGTTCCTAGTTATAATGACGCATGTTTAAGTATGACGGCCTAAGTGTTATCAAAGGCAGGAGGCTCGCGCTGGAGGTGGGAAAAGTGAGGCACCTCCATGCCGTTCTCATCTTGTCAGTGACCATATCGTGATGACGTCAGAGGAGGACAGCCACAGGCCTGGCGTTCTGCTCCATTTCACGAGTTGTCTTCGGTGGTAAAGGCATGGGCGAAAGCTGAGTGATTTTTGACCGGACTTTCGAAGTTTCTACGCGCGAGCGCGTACGCAAACCAACGCCAGAGCCACGCGCTCGCTCCCGTGCAGCTGGCATGGCTGAAGCCTCTTTGTGAGATGGAGTACAAATTGAGTGTCTCTGAAGACAGATTACAGCGTTTTGTTCACCGCAAAAAAAAAAAATGTAGTGCTAGCGGGAAATGAGGCAATTCAGCCCCATGTACTCCTGGCCTTCGTCGACCACCATTTTCCCATTTAAACTTTTTTTAATCGCTTATAACTATCGAAGAAGGTAGCGGTTCGTTCTTAAACTTCTTCGTCTGGTCCTGACCATTAGCGCTACATTTCGCGCGCAGACTAAGCGTACGGCGATGAGTAATTTATTTTTGCGTATACAATACAAAAAAAAACTTTTTTGTATCGGGTAGAGTTTTAAATATTGTGTTGGGCAGATTTCCTTCATTGATCTGATACGTAAGTTTCGAACATTTGGTTTTGATTACCTATCATCTTGTCTAGGGTGTTGTTTTCGGACGGCACTGGCCAGATGTCGCAAATGATTGGCATAAGATCGGCGGTCCTCAGGAGATCTTGCACGTACGATATGAGAGCTTCTTTGCCCTTCCCCACCAGGTCGACGGTCGGGGGCACAGACCTCTCGCACTCCTGTGACAAACAAAAAAGATAAACTTTAGGTTGACTAATTTTACGGGTGGATTCAGCTGTTAGATTTGAGGCTCTGTAATCGGAGGCAAATTTCTGAGGCAACGGAATCCAAGCAATCTGCGCCTGTGTACCTGGGCTCCATGGGAGCCGGCCTAGCCATGCCTGTTACGAACTAAGCGTGTGCGAATAATGATAGAAAACTGATGCGCTATTGGCCTTGGTCGCTCACGCTGCACCGCAATGTCTTCCTGTTGATATATTTTTTTTATCCGTGCATCGGCTCGAGTTTGTGTTTTGTTTTTACACGGTACCTACATCGCTCCTGTATCCTTATCGTAGAGCAATACTTAGTAATCTGGAAAAAGAGGTACTAATTCATCCACAGATAAACGATGAAACAAGAAACATTGAGCATACTGCGCACCGTAGCTGCGGCCCACACGAATCGGTCATACAATATATAACTCTGTTCAAATGCAAAACTTGAGCGCAATGTTAAAAAAAAGAAGAAAAAAAAAGAAGAGGCGATTAGATGTTCTCTTCGACAAGCTGCCCGTGGGAAAGTTGCCCCGTTACGAGTTGGCCTGTTCGACGAGTTGGCCCTTCGACGAGTTGGCCTTTCGACGAGTTGCCTTTCGACGAGTTACCTTTCGACGAGTTGCCTTTCGACGAGTTGCTTTTCGACGAGTTGCCTTTCGACGAGTTGCCTTTTGCCGAGTTGCCTTTCGACGAGTTGGCTTTTCGACGAGTGGCCTTCTGACGAGTTGGCCTTTCGACCAGTTGCCTTTCGACGAGTTGGCCTTTTGACGAGTTACCTTTCGACGAGTTCGCCTTTCGACAAGTTTCCTTTCGACGAGTTGCCTTTCGACGAGTTGGCCTGGACCCCTGATTGACAGCTGAAGAAACGTAGGGCGTGTACAGTTCGCATCTTATCATGGCAGCCAATGAAATTGCGGCATTGGTAGACAGCATGGGCATACCAACCGGGGGGCGGCAAGGGGAGCGCTTGCCCCCCCAGTTCTCAGAGTGGGGTGGGCAAGGCATGTGTTTTGCCCTCCCTGAAACAGCCACCACTGGGCAAGGCAAACACTGGCCGGCGGCGCCCAAGGGTACCGTCCCCCGACCCGCCGGGGGCATATTTTTAACGCGCAGGCGATACAAACCCTAGCAACGGCGTTCACGCCGGACTGGCTGGTTCGTGGAGATAAGCGCTGCCGCCGTCAACATAGGCAGTGGTTACAATGCGAGTTTCCGAAGCGGTAGCGTAACTTAGTTGTAAGATGTCTGCCTCATACGTAGCCGACCCGGGTCTATCCACGGTGTGGGCTTACTTCTTTTTTTTCTCTCGAACATTTTGTTTTGTCGAGGCATTTGGCGATATTTACGACATTTCTTTTTTTACAATTAACGCTGAAAAAAAAAGAACGTATGTTGTCGACGAGCTGAAGTAAATCGTATGGGACTCTATTTACGGATGTGCATGGAAGACAGCGGGGCTTGGGTTGCCGGCTGCAAAGCGGCGTGTACGGGGGTAGAAGGGGGGGGGGGGCTAAGTGGGTTAGTAGTTTTGTAATTAGCAGCCGCACACTGTCGCCGCGAAGTGGCGTGAACGCAGGCCGGGGGTGGGGGGGATAAACGCGCTTTGAGTTATACACGCGCCGTCCGATTCCGAAATTTAAGTTTCCGCGTGTTGCCGAGCAGCCAATCCGGCGTGAGCGTCGTTGCTAGGGGGTAGGGGTTTACCTGCGCCGTAAAAGTTAGTGATGGACCGAATCTGCCGAACTTCAGATTCGGCAAAGTTCCGCACATGCCGAAATTTAGAAGGAAAGTTCGGCAAAGATTCGGCGAAAATTCGGCAAATGTCTGCGCACGCGCACGAACGCGACGGGGCCATGGATCGCAAATGGACGCCGCGCAGTCGCGCGGTTACCATCGTACAGTTTAGTACAACCAACGGTTACGGCGAGGTGTGGAGTAGGCGACACGGTAACTGTGCGTTTGTGAGCTTTTGCGAGTGTGGTTCTCTTCAATATTTTTTGCCTCAGGAACAGAAGACCGACCAGTAATTTACGCTCCACTGCGCAAGTGACAAATGATGCGGTGCATTCTGGATAACGTAATTTTCATTTGAACTTTCCGTTGATGAAACGAGGTAGTTAAAACATTGACTGACAACTGGACAATTACGCTCAGTGCTCGCAGCCCACTGCCGTCAAATGGGGCAGAGTCACGAGAGCTTGCCAGAATGTATGGGATGCAGCTGGCATCATCGTCATAATGTGATACATGTTTCCCCCTTCTTTTCTTTCCTTTTTACGCACTTTCTGTAGTGTGTATATCTTGTACGTTTAGATGTCTGTTTTGTTTTTTCACCTGTGTTGCGGGCTGGCAGGCGCTCTGCGTAAGGGTTTTCACCCATCTGCCTAGCCCCGCACACCGCCACATGGGCCCCAGTATGTGCAAATAAAATTATTATTATTATTATTATTAATTATTATATTATAACGATCTTGTTTTCGGCTTACAGGTAGTTCGTGCCAAAGCAGAATAATATTGCTCTTTAGTTCGCATTATTTCGCGATTTTCATGTATCTGCATAAAACTAGACACAGAACTATCATGCTCGTCGTTGCACATCCGACATTCCTAACCCTGTCCACCTTCCTAAACGTCCGTGTGTGTCCTAACACCAGAAACTGGAATTTTAAAGGTTAAAAACGGCACATTGCGAATATGGAACGCACACTTTCATGCAAAGCTGACGTCAAGTGACTCAAATCGAAAAACATGCATATTGACAATATTGTTATCTCTTCTGGTGAAGGCTCAGCAACCGTTGCATTCGTTTCCGCGCACGAAACGGCGACTCCCAGAGAAAGTAAGAACGTTGTGATTGCCTTTATTTTAACAATGTAAACACACTTGCAGGCGTGCGCTGATGAAGCCTCAAAATCAAAACTCTCGTAGCGTGATTCATCACTGCGCCGGCTACTACCCAACCTCGTTGTCACGCCACTTTCTGGAAGCAGACACTTAAATTGCAAGTAAATACAGAAAAGCGACACCGATACAATTATCTTGCAGAATATCACCTTATTTAGTAATAACTGTGTCAATAGGCACTACATGTTGTATTTAAGAAGAAAAAAAACTTTTTCGTGAGAAAAATCTAAATATCAACGTTAAGTCTGGTAACAGTATTTTTGCCGAATCTTTGTCGAATATTTAGGAAAGTTCGGCAAAGTTCGGCTCCGCCGAATCCCAAGATTCGGTGCCGAATTTTCGATTCGACAAAAGTTCGGCTCATCACTAGTAAAATAGTAAAAATATGCAACCCCGGGAGAAGGGGGGGGGGTTGGTTTCCCCCCCACTCAAAAACAAGTTGGTACGCCACTGGTAGACAGTGACTTTAAAGAGAACCACGTTACACCATCATGCACTGCTCGTTAAGTTAGCAAGTGAATGCAACCCGCTCAAAGTTGGCCCAGTTGTGAACATACTTGACTCACTATATAGCGTGCAGGTTACGGCACCGTATGTAGTGGTTAGGGCAATAGTGTGTTTTAGGAACCGTTTTTCCACACCCGATACGATCCGATGGGCCCTCCGGTACGAACTGCGCATGTGCTACCCCAGAAGACTCGCGCATGCGCAGTTCGTACCGGAGGGCCCATCGTACCGTACGGATGGCAAACAGTTCCCTCAAGCTCTCTAATAACCATCTCACCTCCGCGTATTTCTTCCAACGATCCATCCTCGCCAGCTTTCTTCGCAGTCGCGTGGTGTGGGTGTACGCGTTGAAGAGAAGCAAGCAGTCTCCGCCGGGTTTCGTCAACGCGGCGACGTTCTTCAGGGCCGTTTTCTGGTCCTTCATCCAGTGCAAGCAGAAGAAAGAGAACACGCGGTCGAACTGGCCGTGTTTCTGAACGAAGTCGGTCACGTCACTCGCCGAAATGTCCAGCAGGTCGTAGCAGATCTTGGGGTGGGAAATGCTTCCGCGCGAACTCTATCATCTCCAACGAGACGTCCGCGGCGACTATCCGTCGGCATGGACTGCAGCGGGGAAGAAGATGGTCACGCGTGAAGTCTCCGGTTCCGCAGCCCAGGTCCAGGAACTGTCGCTCCTGGTGCGCTTCGCCTGGACTTGTCCTTGCAGCAGCTCTAAGGCGCGGATGTTTTGCCCTAGCTGCATGCCGTGAGCGGAGATGTAAAATTCCGGCTGGAGCTTGGTGGCGGTGGGCTCGGGACTTGAAGCCATGATTCGGGATAAAGAAACAACTAT
The DNA here is from genome assembly GCA_037355805.1 of Ixodes ricinus. NCBI lineage: Eukaryota > Metazoa > Arthropoda > Arachnida > Ixodida > Ixodidae > Ixodes > Ixodes ricinus. Next base: position 114,821 of record JAZHYW010010089.1, on the reverse strand, counting down.
TGGTTCTCTGCCCCAGACGACAAAAAGGAACCTTATTCGTCGATCGTGGGAGCAGCTGTTTGACATCTAACTGCTGTTCGCGTTTTAATTTTTTGTAACTGACTAATGCATTATGGGACTGTACCGGAGCCTGTAGTTGTACCGTAACAAAAATACAAGAACGAGGCTGAATCTGACAGCTGCAAGTTGCGGGTCTTTTTAAAACCCGAACTGTTTCCCATGAAAAACAGCGCTTATATGATCGCTGCACGCAGGTGTTCACAAAATAAGATTGCAGGGTAGACAGATAAGCTACATCGTTTTATTTTCTAGGTTTCCGATACACAAAGAACAGCTGGGTGGTTTTATTTTAAATCAAACACCCGTGTCGGGGTGGATATTTTGATTTGCCTGAGGCCGGAACGTCGACCAACATGTAATAGAACTCCACTAAGATCTTCGAGGTACGTTATATACAGGGTGTTTCACGAAAGGTGGACAAATTCGATATTGCGAAAACTACGCGCCGCAACAAACAAAAAGGCTTGTGCCGTTTTGGTCTGGGCCAGGGGCCTATTTAGGAAAATTATTACAGTCCGAGATAATTATATTGTTAATTATTTTTGCGTAATTAACTTTTTTATTATTGAGTTTAAGGGCATGGTTTCAATTAGAAAATTGCTCAGCGACATCGAAAAACACTAAAACAACAAATTGCAGAACGATAGAAGGCACGCGAAGCATTTTACGGCTTTCTGAAAAACTTTGCAAATTCGACGGGTTTTGAAGTTTCGGTTCGTTATCGGAGCGCATCTCATCCCCGGCGGCACCGCGCCCCGTGGAGAAATAGTGCAACCAGCCTCTGCTGCGTCCCGCGATGACAGCGCAGCAGAGGTTGGATGCACTATGCTGCAAATGCTTAGGGCAGAAGGGGTCAGACGTGTTTGGGAGGTGGAGGGGCAACTGGGTGAGTGAGCTAAAACATGCTTTTATTTTTATCCAAGAATCGCCTGCCTTGGACAAGTTATCCTCAGGCTTAAGGGGCTACAGGGATTAGGGCAGGTGATATACAACAAGACTAGATGAGGTGGTAGGTATCAGATCTTCTTATGTAATCCTCCAGTAAATCGAGGATGGATTTTATGCGTTCTGACGAGCCCTTGAGTCGGCCCTACTCGTCTAGCGTCCTGGGTCTGTCATCTTTATGAAAATGATGGTGGAGGGGCAACGTGACCCCATTAGAAACAAATGCCTGCCCCTCCGCTGTTGCTACGTTACAGGCAAAGCACGCTTTTTTATATATTATTATTACTATTATTATTATTATTATTATTATTATTATTATTATTAGTATTACCACCATGAATGAGATGCAGACGTCTCTTGATTTCTATTCGAAGGAATATGATACACTTGTGAAGTCCACTCAATCACAAGACAAACTCATCAAGGATCTGCAGAGTGAAACTAGCTCACTACGAGCTATCGTAACAGAGCAATCCAATGAAATCCAAAAATTAAAATCCGACCAAAATGACTCCGAACAAGCACACCGTCTCTCTAACTTAGAGATACACGGCATACCGGTTTCAACTCGTGAGAACATTGTACATATTATGACTGACTTAGCCGAACAACTAAGCGTTGAGAGCTTTGAGCCCGCACAAGTAGTGGCAGCTCACCGCCTCCCGGCTAAGCCTGGCGCTGTGCCTCCTATCCTGGTTCGGTTCAGTTCAGTCTCACACAAAGAACGCTGGATGACTTGTCGCAAACGCCTGGGCACCTTACCTACTGATGACTCTCATCCAAGGATATACTTCAATGACAATCTCACAGAAGCAAATCGGAAGCTATTCTGGATGGCAAGATCAAGAGGAAAAGAAAAGGGTTTCAAATTCGTATGGGTCCGACACGGAAAAATTTTTGCAAAACAAAGCCAGAGCTCTCAACCCATTCGCATCACTGACGTTGGTGCATTGGGTAAAATTGCTTAGGCCACGATGACTAATTGTTTCCAGCTAAAAAACTTAGAGTCCTGTATAGAAACCTTCAAGCCCACCTCAAGTCATACTTTTACTTTATTCCACGTAAATATTAGAAGTATACGGAAGCACTGGGATGAATTTCAACTTGCTATTATTTCTATCCTTCCAATTGCTGATATTTTTGTTCTGACAGAGATTAATATTCATCAAGATGAAGTAGGGCAATTCACTTTACCAGGCTTCAAAAGTATCTTCTACACCCGCGAAAATAAGCGCGGAGGTGGTATTGCGATCTTCCTTAAGAACAAGATATCTTTTACGGAACTGCAGTTAACATTCCACTCAGCTGAGTCAAAAGCTTTGCATATAATTACTTCTGCCTATGATCTCTATCTGCTTACATTTTATAGACCACCTTCGGAAAAAGCTGCAGATTTCCTTTGTGACCTGCGGACCAGTCTGCAAACTTTGCCGGCAACTGCTTCTTTATGTCTCGTCGGGGACTTTAATATTGACTTACTGAAGCCTTCGATGGCTCTAGTTTGTGAATATCTCACACTGCTAGCAGATCATGGCATTGAACCAGCAATCCTTGTCCCAACAAGAGAGGAACTTTTAGGAAACAAACTTGTAATCGCGTCTCTTGACCACATCAATCTGAGATCGACATCCTTCACAACTAAAGCAGCAGTCATTACTCACAAATTATCAGACCACTATTTTGTTGCATGTCATTTAGAATTCTCCCATGATACGCCGACCTCAGTTTCTAACAAAATTCATCGGGTTGAAATTGTTAATCGACAAATGTTTGACAACTTTGTCTCTAATTACGACTGGAATACTTTTCAGCAATCTGTTACACCTTCAGATATTTACCCCCGTTTTGTGCAGTTGTATAAGCGGTTTTCAGAATCCTCAAAGAAAGTAATTCTTCGCAAACAACGAAATTTAAATTTACGTTGGTTAAATAAGGATATATTATCTGCTATACAACTTAAAGAAATAGCCTGGAGACGAAGCCGGCGCTCACCTCATAACTCTAACCTTCAAGCTGAATTCCGAACTCTGCGGAACAGAGTAAGCGCACTTATTCGCTCGGCTAAACGTCAATATTTTCAAAAGCAATTCTGCGCATCAAAGTCCAACTTTGCTAGATCCTGGTCGCTGATTAATGAACTACGCGGAGTCGCACCCCCTGGTTTACAAGCCGACACTTTTAGCGAATTTTTTGGACCCGATTCCCTTGCTACGGCAAATACCTTTAATAACTTCTTCGCCTTATTTTCAGGCAAAGCCAGACGAAGTCCAACACCGCCCAGTCTTTTACCCCACTCCAAATCAGCTTCTGCATTTCTTCCACTCATGACAATGATCGATCTGGAGTCTATAATAACAAGTCTCAAACCTAGAAAATCACCAGGGTATGATGGAATTCACCTCTGCGACATCCGAAGAAATTTTAGGCACATACAAGACACACTTCTACTCATGTTTAACGGAATAATAGAGTCGGGTGTCATTCCTTTAGGATTAAAAACCTCAATTGTTAAACCTCTCTTCAAGGGGGGCAAACGTGACCGGGTTGAAAACTACCGACCTATATCTATTCTTCCGTGTCTTGCTCAAATCTTGGAAAAGTATATTTATATAATTATGTCTTCTTATATCGAAAAATATGACATAATATCGCAATCCCAATATGGTTTTGTGCCGGGACGTGGGACACAACCTCTTCTTGAAGCACTATCAGACGATTTAAATTTTGGTTTTGATCACAACCTATTTATCTGCGCATGTTTTCTAGATGTCAGTAAGGCATTTGACACGGTGTGCCATTCTATTTTACTTCAAAAACTTTCCTTTATCGGTTTCCGGGGACCATTCTTATCTCTGTTAAACAATTTTCTCCAAGGTCGATCGCAGCTTGTTTCCATCAATGGCATGCAGAGCATAAAAGTTTCCTTAAAAGCGGGGGTTCCACAAGGTTCAGTTCTTTCACCATTGCTTTTCAATATTTATGTTAACGACATGAGTTTATCTGTTTCAAACTGTACCATTTATCAATACGCGGACGATACTCTTTTGCTGACGAGCCATATCTCATATGCCAGAGCAATGGGTTTGCTCCAAGACTGTGCCTCAGAGCTAATGAACTGGTTTGCGAATAATCTAATTAATATAAATATTTCGAAAACTAAGCTCGTTTGTTTTCACAACCCCTTAAAGTTATTGACCTAAATATTCCACTGTTGCTGCATACGTCTCACTGTGTCCCATGCCAATGTGTCCCTATTTTTTGTTCATACACTGTGAAGTACCTAGGAATCACATTCGATTCAGATCTCTCCTGGAACTCACACCTATCAAAACTCTGTTCCAAATTAAGAAGCGTTTCCTGCTTGTTATATCATATCAAGACATTTCTACCTTTTAATATCAGGAAGCTTATAGCTCACTCGTTAGCTTATGGTACACTCCGATACGGCGTAACAGTCTTTGGCCAATGCTCTGGACTGTGGCAGACCAAGATAAATACAATTCTAAAAGGAATCTTACGGAATGTTCAGTATAAACCTGCATCCTCAAATCACGATCTTTTTAAGGCTTTGTCCATGCCAAATCTGCAATCTTTGTTTTTTGAATCAGTCGTGCTTGAACACTACTGGAAGGATGATTTTAAAACTCTTCGTCCGAATATGAGACAATTACGAAAAATATCAAAGTTTCTAGTTCCCGCTTACTATACACGCTATGGTAAGAACATGCGGTCGGTCTATGTACCTCAAATTTTTAATTCCCTACCTCCCAGCTTATGTGACTTTACCTCAAGAAAAAAGCTCAGAAGAGCGCTTCGACATATTGATATAACCGACGAACCCTTGTGAATATTTCATAATCAGTTTTTCTTCCCAACATTTTTTTAAGAAGTGTGTTTATTTTTTTTAGTTATTATTTATTAATATTATATGAGAACAAAGGAAGTCATCAAGATCTTCAGTGTCACAAGAACTAGACAAGACTTTCTACTACTTTCAATGGCAAACAATGGCGAAAAGTGACTCCAGTGCCATATGTGTGTGTGTGTGTGTGTGTGTTTTTTTAAATAAGTTTCTGACTTAAAGGTGTTTTTTTTTTTTTGGGGGGGGGGAGGGGGGAGCGTTAGTATGCAGTTGGAACTGCTGTAAAAACCTAGTGATAAGTCTGCATTTTTATCTAGAACTGATTCTTTTTTTTTTTTGCAATTACATAGCTGGTTTTGCCGCACAAGCCCATGATGGCTTTGGCGAACCTGCACCGTGCCTCGATTATGCTCTTCATTCACAAATAAATTTATTATTATTATTATTTATTATTAATGTTACAACCCTTGAGTCGGGTGCATATTGTTGTTTATCGCAGTTTAGTATATACAATATTTTTTATCGCTCACCTTGTTTGTGTCCTTCGGTTTGTCATGTTAGTTTCCACCACAAGAGTGCACCGACTCAATTCTAATGGTTGGTAAAACCAGATGATACCTGCAAACGGTAGACCTGGTGGTGTCGCTTGCATTCCAGTCCACTAGCTGCTCCCGCTTTTTATACTCGAGCTACTTGTGCCAAGTTTTAACAATGCATAAGATTCACAGATTTAGTCGAGTCTCCATACCATGACCGGGATAGAAAGAAGATATATCATAATGAACGTGTTCACTTTATGAAACACCTCAACATGCGTCTGCTGAGGTCAGCTTTGTAAAAAGCTCATAAAGATAAGTTTTCGTTTTGTAAATTCATATTTGAGCAAGTGCAAAATTAAAAAAGAGGACACCTAAGCACTTCTTGTGAGTTGTGAATGCGAAAGCATGAATGTCGTTCTTCCGCTCCCTTAGTTCGTCTGCGGCGTACTGGCGTGGACGGCCACGTTTCAGTACTGCCGAGGTAGCGGCCGACGGTCGAGTGCGCGCTCTCGTGAAGTGGTCGCGCCGCGCTGAGCTCGGCCGTACAACCTCTTTGGAGTTTGCCCGAGCAAGCTCTGTGGCCAGGCCCGCACTGCCGCACTTCGCCGAGCCGCTGCGTGCGCGGCGCCGCCATGGAGAGGGCTTTTCTGGTGGCGGTTTTTGCAACTATGCTGCACGAGAGCCAATGGGAGCCTCGTTCGTTGATGACGCGCGCCAGCAAATGAAAGAATATACATCAAACATCGACCTCACTTCACGGAAATTTAGGTGCCGTTTGGCGAGGGCGTTAAAAATTGATCAAGTCGGTTCGCTCCATGGGACAGTTAATGCTTTCACATTAAAACAAAAAATGGTACAGAACATTAGGCACATACCGTTTGCTCTTCATTATTGTTTATCTTTATTCACTTTAGACGGAGTGATAAAAATGTTAATATTTGGTTTGGCTTTCAGAAGCATCAGGTACGTCTCCCAAATAGACGCTATTATGTATATCTCGATTACAACTTTCTTCTTGCAATCCCCACTTACCTTCAAGGCATGTTTTATTATTTGTAATCTGAATGAAACAACGACGATCGTCCTTGCGCAGTAGTCTAATACTTCGATGCTAGGCTTAACTGTACGGTAAAAATGTCACATTTTTGCACGCACCAAAGTGAGTCTGCAGTTTTGTCCATTTTCACAGCAAGTCTTTAGATGCTTGGGGAATTCATCGGGAATTACCGTAACGCTGATAGAAGTGGCTATCTGAAGCTGGAATTTCTCCCGACTGAGCAAAGACTTGACTAAATCTTGACGCACATTCAGACACAACTCACCTTACGCGAAGCAGGAGCACTAAGCTGGGAAGTCTCAGCTGTGTGGTTTTGTCTAATAGGCAGTAGCTAAGTTCCTAAAAACATTTTTACTAAATGCGACTTCTAGTTTGTGTTACTCTTTTTCCTCAACACTGACTATTGGAATGTTCTGTTATACGCCGACAGGAATCTCAGTGGAGTCGTGTTTAGTCCGCCACCAGGAATACCTTCTTTAACGTCCCTGAGCACATCAAGGCTTGGAAATAAGACTAAGGCACAAACTTGAGCCCAACTTCCCTGGCACAGCACGCAGAGCTTTTCAGTCAGGCGTGCGAAGCAATTCTGGCCAAAGCACGTGTTACAGATGGGCCTATGAGCCCATACCCACAATTGCCTCCTTTCCTTTCTACATCGACAACACGCACACACATGTCATTGGGCGCGTTCAGTAGCGGCTCCCTTAGCTCCGAACGGAGTCACTCGAGTCGGAGTCATCGGAGCGTCTACTGAACGGCAAAAAAACCGCGGCTTCAAACCTGCTTCTACGCAATTTCCGCTTCCTCCCCTGTGCCAGACGGTTTCCGAATAAACTGGAAGCAGACGATGGCGAGCACGATCGCTTTTATTTGACGCCGGTATTGAAGACGTCTTGATAAGATCGTTGAAGAAAAAGCGAGTGACTGTACACATCAGCGCTGCTGTTCGAAGCGATGCAACGCGATCGAGCCCTTCGCTTGGCGGTACAAAGGCAGCTACTGTTATAAAAACCGACAAAAACGTCGTCAGCACAAGCAAACTATAGAGCTCGGCGAATCTACGCCGCCGGTTGCGATACTTTTAAACGGCCATACGTTTGTTCTGCCCTTCGAAACGAACTTCCTATAAAATGTATTCGTACAGACACGGGAAGTTCGGCCGCGCTCGGCGATCAAGGTTTTGTCGGCCGAAGCGAGCGTCAGCCAACGTGCACCCCGATTTAGCTACGCAAACAAAACATTAATCGGGATCATGCTCTGCGTGAGTGTCCAACCGGCTACCAAGGTCGCGTTCATACCCTGCCTTGCTCTGTTGACCGCTGGTTGAGCGCGGACAGGACCATCATCGAGTTTCCGTGCAACGGCGATCAAGACACGGCGTCAAATGAACGTTTACGTTGTTTATTAGCATATTCAAACCCAACAAAATACGGTCCAATGCATTTTCCGAAAAGAGCCTTACCTGAAAAAGAAACTGGAACGCGTTATTCGTCTTACCTTGAGCACTTTTCATTAACAAAAGCGAGCAAACCGCACACCCGCGACAGAACCGACGCAGCTTATCCCGCCATTTTGTTTGTTTTCTTCTTTTAGCGCCGGAACTTCGTCAGCCATCCGGAATTACGTCATGCCGCGCTCCTTTCACTCCTCATGCACCGTCTCCGGAGACGGTGCACGAGAGCGTGACTCCAAAAACTCGGAGTAACGTGCACCGGAAGTCGCTTTTTGCCGTCTAGTGGAAGGAGCGCTGACTCCTTGACTCCTGGAGCCGCTACTGAACGCGCCCATTGGGATCGCGGAAACTAGGAGCCGTTTTCCCGCTTCAAACTGGTGACTTCAGCACGCTCCAGGAGACAGTTAATGCTCTCGCATTATATTAAAAAGAGTCAACATACGAGCATCCTTAAGATTTCTAAACAAGTGGTAATCATAGAGTTGTATCGTCAACATATCAAGCTTACAACAACATTTAACCAGTATGTCGTATTTTATGAATTATGGTCGGCCGGCTATGCACCTTTCGATAAAAAAATTACGCGGTGCGGACTATTTACGAGTGAAGACAACAGTGGGATATCTTTTCTTTTTTTTTTCTAGATCGTTTATTTCTACGAGACGTGATAGACTTTGTGAATGGCCAAGTGTGTTAATTACGATGTATATGTCATAAAGGCTTCTCTGTGAGCTAATAAAGCATGCCTTTACTAAGGTATGCAGAGTATGAACAATTGTTTACGTGCGGACTGGCTCCAAGTGCAGAATATGCACACGATGCAAACTACTGAAGGAAAGCATGTTTTTTTATTTTTATCTATACAACCAAAAATCGCTTTGTGGAGACTCGACGAGGACTATAGTCCCTCAAATACGGTAATGTTGTCTCCCTATTACATCGACGTCTTTTCATTCCACTCAGGTTCCTTGCCCTCACTGGAGATAGGCTTCCGACCAGGTTGCTCGGTATTCCCTTTAGACATTTGAAGATGAGGTCCCTGTGCGTGTCCCGGATTCTCCGACGTTCTCGACTGGAGGCCCTGCTTCTTCCAGGAGACTATCATTGATCAAAGCGCCTGCACCCGTGTGTGGGGTGGTGTACCGGAAGGCTGTGAGACTGTCCTGAACCCAGACGCTCTGCTCGAAATGTCACGAAAAGTGCGTCAAAAGAGACAGCGCCTGCTCGCTTGATGGGGAGTCTTTTGCCGACGACAGTTTCGTGCGACTGAATATTTCGAATTGCTACCTCGGAAGGCGCACGGTGAGTGTAACTTAAAATTAAACGTTTAAGTAATTATGAAAAAAGACAAATAAATAAAAATTATATTGTGAGAAGCTTGGCAGCGTTAGAAGCAAGATATAGTCAAATGATCTTGCACATATGGCCTATATTACTCCAATCCTGTTCAACCTAAAGAGCTAGATATCTGGATTTACCCAAGTACCTCCATCGTTTGATCGTGGTGCGGGTACTCCTATTCCGGGGACGCGCCGCCATTTTGGCTCATGGCACATCCCACACCCAGACACGCACGTTTTTATAGACCTATTGCCAAATTACCTAAGTATCAAGGAGAATGCAGGGATTGGTGTTCCACGCGCCACACGCGCACGCTTTCCCGTATAAAATATTCGAAGTGAATAACCAAATAAAGCGTTGACGAACGCGCCTGCAAGATGCCATTCGTTTTAGGCTTTTGCTTTAAAACAAAGTAACTACTACTGAGGCCAGCACGTGCGGCGCGTGGAACACCGATCCCTGCATTCTCCTTGATGCTTGGGTAATTTAGCAATAGGTCTATTGGACCGCGCCGCCACGACAAACTAGATTGGTGGCGACGCTCCGCCATTTTTGGCTCAAGTGCGTCCTACCATGCACCAGCTTGGAGGTACTTTTTTTTTATAAAATTCATCCAGTGCTTTAGTTCAACCAGCTCTGAACATAATCCTGCTTCAAATAAAAAACGACAAACTTGGTCAATGTTTAGCTCATTCCTCAGTATAAAGAGTATGCTATGTCTCATTCTTCACTCTCGCAAGATGTTCTGAACAGGGTGCAATTATAAATGTATAGTTATAAGATTTTAAATGCCCTCCAATATATCAATGATGTTTAAGCAGCTGTGAATAGAACCTTCGCTGCCTCAATAAAAATTGAAATGGCTGTTTAATATAGTATAACAATGTTATACTACGTGTTGCTCTTTTCTTTGGTTATTTGTTGTAGTGACGTTTAAGGCCTGTTCACGCACTTTTGACCGCTTACGACCGGATAGGCTGAAACCCGGTTTTTAAGCCTTCCGTGGCGGCCTATGACCGGCTCTGCAGAAGCGCAGGAGGTAGTAAGCCGTCACGAGAGGCTTAAAACCGGCCGTGTCGCTGTCGATTGTAGTCAAACGCAAGTTGGTCAGCGAGACAGGGAAAAGCTAGTTGGCTGCACCAAAAGACGTTTTGCGTCTCTTCTGCTAGTTAGAAATTTAGATAGTGCGGTACGAGTGCTAGCCTTGGGTCTTTCTTGAACATTTACCACGCAGTACTGGGCCACAAACATACGCCGACACGAACTAACCTAGTTGGAAACGGTCAAGGGCGGGGATTAAGCCCAGTATCCCTGGGTTCTGAAGCACGAGTTTTTCCTCTACGTGCTCCGAGCTGTTACTACACTAAAACACCAGGCCCCTTACCCTTTTCTCTGGAATCAATAAATTATACATGACTGGCGCGTGGCGTCGTCGCAGCGATGCTAGTGGTTAGTCCTACCTGTTTGTGAACCAAATTCGGTTCTGCAATATGTATGTTGCAGAAGGTACGGGCTCAGAAGCAAGGGCACCACAATGGCAGCTCACAGTGACGTCAGGTGCAGAGGCCAGTGGTGTACTCCCCGCCATCGCACGGTCACGTGTCCCAAAGCGAGACTCCCCCCCTGCTCTCGCGTGTCCCACCTCGACTCCCCCCCCCCTGTGGCTCGCCGCGACACCCCGAGCCCTGCACCCGGGGCGGTCCGCCCCCCCGCCCCCCCCCCTACCCCTTTGTTGCTTTACTTCTTGGCTCAACTTATGTGGACATCTTTGGTCGTTTCCTTTCCCAAGGTGGCCTGCTGGAATGCAACCAGTGGTTGCGACTTCATCGGTCCGACTTCCAGTCTCCTTACCCACTAAAGGCAGCGCGCCTTCCACGTCGTCCCTTGTCCCGGGTGCAACTTATCCATGCTGAGGAGCGAGATTGTGGGTCACTACAAAGAGAGCTGCAGCGTTTCACCCACTACACCTGCACCTGATAAGGGCCCTGCCAACCTGAATCATGGCCGCATAGAAAAGAAAAGTAATGAACTACGCGAAGCAATGCTGCAGATCTCTGAAGATCTTCACTGCTTGCCCACGAGCCTCATTTAGTGCCGCGAGGATGTCAGACCAGCGGACCGGAGGATCCAGGAGAATTTCGCAGCGCAGTCGTCGACGCTATCGAAGCAGTTTGCAAAGCTAAGCACAGTGTTCTCCAAAGGTTCCCAAGTAGCGGGGAGCGGGTTGAGCGATGTCGCGTTCGACATCGGCAAGAAGGTGAAGGCGCATATGACCAAGGAGTCGTGTGCGCAAAGCGAAAAACTTACGAACGTCACAAGGAGTGTTTTTGAAAGCGCGCTTCTCAAACCCGAGGAGATTCACTGGTACCTTGAAGGTTAGGAATCCCTGAAGACGAGAGCATTAGAGGCATGGCTGGTGTCTTGAAAGGCGAGCAGCTGAACCTTGGCTGTTATTTAGTAGTCTTTGACGGGGACAAAGATTCACAGCTTGAACGGCCCTTCAGCAAAATCTTCACGGTCGGTGTTATTCATGCGAAAAACAAAGCAGATAGAATTATCCACAAAGTAGATGCTAGTATACATGCTGACTACCCTGGCTTTCACAGGCCAAAAGGCGAAACTACACGTCGTGGCAGTGGGTTTGTTTTAACGCAACCAACACACCAGCTCGAGAGTTCAGGGTATATTAAAGACGACACAATCCACTTCTTCTTTCAGATTGAGCCATAGTTGAGTTAGCGGACATACCACTGTATTATTAAAATCACACAAATCATACGAGTAAAACAAATTCAACGGTATTCCATTTTTCATGATGCCAATTATATAACAATAAAGAAGAATCCAACCATTATCTTCCGTTGTTTCTCACAGAAGAACACGTTCTATTAGCTTTTTCTTTCAAATCATTGCGTGATTTCTTTTTACTGTGTGTGACAAACTAATTGACAAGATGGAAACAATACAAAAACGATGGGGTAGATATATTTTAAATAATTCACACCTGCGTCGAAGTGTTTTAAAAATAAAAGACGAACTAAATTGGCTATTACTAGCTACCCGATGAAAAAACTGGCTGAAATGTTTGCCATTTCTACGACTAAATGATAATCCAGAAGAAAAACTACCTTATGACGCCGCACTATTTGTTTCAGCATAACCTCTTTTATGGTTTCAGGCACTAGATCAGCTGTTCAAAGTTGAAGCTTTATCACACTTTTACTCACCTTTTTTTTTCGTATTGAAAGAGATTTGAACCTGTTGCAATCCACACTAATTTTGGTGTGATATTCACCATGTTCATTCAACAATTCTTTATGTGACCCTCTCCCTGCTGTTATGTAAATAAATAAATAAATGTATTTTATGTTAGGAACAGCACAATTGTAATAAAAGGTATCACATTAAAAACGCGGCAAAGTGGTGGTGGGCCCGTTGGTTCAAGTAAAAGCGCCTTGTCCTGTTTTGATCTATCTTCGTCCTTGTGTTTATTTCGACGCGGTTTTCTTTTCAGCTATAAACGCAGCATATTACTTTTGTAAAAGTTTGTTACACCTTAGAGCTGTAGTGATGACCAATTTAATAAAGTGTAGATTATTGTAATTCCTTAAAAATTAGGTAACTAATACCGATTTCGATAAACTTTTAGAAACAGTAACTCTACATGCTTCGAAGTTCTTTCAAGAAAGCAATTGTAACTTGGTTCGATTTCACAAACTTTACGGAACTTCGAAATTTTCATCGCCAGGATGAAACTGCGCTGGAAGTATGGGAGTCAAGTTGATATGTTTCCAATTTTTTCGTCCAAGTGGCAGAGAAGTGTTTGAGTTTCTTGTGCAATCTTGAAAACTATGAAGGTGAACACATCCGCTCAATTTATTTATTTCATTTACTGAATACTGCTCGCCTCGCCGACGCTCTAGCGGGAATGGTACTGTGGTGACACAGATCTAAACAGAAACCTGAATCAAAAGAAATGAAAGACGATCGAGGTTCTCGGGGCGAGTGAAATACGCACGCTTCGAGACAGAGAACGCTTCAAAACTTGAACCGGCCGGATGCCTAAGCTCTTCTTCCCCACAGTACAAGCGCAGAAAACAAGTAAAATAAAGAAAAGTGCGATCACACAAGTTCAAAAATCTAAACAGCGCCATGCTGCACTGGAATGCAGACAATATATTTGCATATATTTGCTGGGTCATCAATTGATAATAAAAGCAAACATAATCCGTCACAACAGGGGCATAAAAATGCAAAAGCACAATAAAATTTAATAGTTTGTTATGTATGAAGTTTCAGATCATAAAAGGCAAGAAATGGAGGCTCACAGGGGAATATCTTTTGAAGAGGGGATAAGGAGCAATACCTTTGATCAGGCAACAAGACCAAGCAAATTATATTCATATATAATAAACACACAACATGACTTGGTCATACCACACCTGCGCTTTCCGCAAGCACCCAGTTCTAACACTTTTCTACAGGCAGGAACATAAGCACGTGTGACTTCCAGTGCAATAGCATAAACTATAAGAGTTAATTTTGGAGGGTGTTATAGGAAAGATTCAACCTACATTCAGTGTCCACCGCACCTTGGGTTCGTCAAGAATGTGTACATTAGAATAAGATTCAAGCAATTATTTGCTTATTTAATCTATCTAATACACAAAAAGAGAGAAATTGTGACTAGTCACTATGAAGTGACTTTAGTGCTTTATTGGTACTAAGAACTATTTTATTCTGACTATTAAACGAACACTTCGCTAGCCCAACCAGTTCCAGCGAACTTTTTGCTCCAATGCGTGCACCCTCTCCAAAGCACTCATTCATGTGACCAGAAAACCTTCCAAAGCAGAACATTCTCTTCTTTGTATCTTGGGAAAAAAAAAGGAGTGGGAGAACAGTCTTTGAAGTAAAGCTTTTGGCAAAAGATTGCTCTGTGAGAAAGAACAAACGTTTCCAACTTCAAGGTTTGTGCTCGCTGCGTCTGCTTCTCTTACGTTCCAAGCTACAAACGCGTACGCTAGAGGCTGTGCGGATTGCACGCTAATTGTGAACTTGAAAGCGGTGATTAATACGGTGTTTGTCACTGCCCCCGAAAAAGTATCGGAAAGGCAACTCGTCTCTGTTATATCAACCGCCAGTTTGATAAAGGTGTACTTTACCTTAAAGTCAATACCGTTAACGAAAAAACAAAACAAAAATTACAGGAAGATCCATTGGTGGGTTCTTAGGAAATGCTTAGCATGACCCTTGGGGAACGGCGCACACGTCCCCTTTTGCGAAACGCTAACGCTGACCCCCTCACTTCTTTCTTTTTGCTTTTTTTTGCTTTCTCTTTTGCTTCCATTATTTACTGCTGCCTCCTTTGGCCTCGTTACGGGGTCACTGTTAGCGTTTCCCAAAGGGGGACGATGTGCGCTGTTTCCCAAGGGTCATGCTAGCGGATTCCCTAAGAACCCACCAATGGATCTTCCTGTAATTTTGTTTCGCCACTTTTTTGTACTCTGCCTGTCACAGTACGTCAACGTCCTTAGATACGGTCGTCCATATCACTCGTGGAAAGAACCACATCCATACTACTACTGGAAGGAGCCGCATCCATATCACTCGTGGAGGGAACCGCATCCATCGTCTTAACTACACACAGACATCACAGCCCACGCACCGCTACTACGGAAACCCAGAGCGAAGAACAACCCGCGTCAGCTGAGCGGCGATGTAGCACGTCCGCATTCCACCGCGCCGCGGCGCAACAGCTCATTCAGCGGCAGTGCTGAATGAGATGGCGTCACCAGAGAAGGCCAACGCTATGCACAGATTGGAAACGACGACTGCGTCAACGTTCGGCTCAAACTTGACTCGAAACCGAGAGCTCACGCAGTACTCGTTTCCAATCTGTGTCAAGCGCTGTCATTCTCTGACTACGCCATCTCATTCAGCAGTGGACTACGGCTTTGGCGGTTCCTCCTCCTCCTGGCTCCGTGCCAGCTGTGCGCGTGACTTTAACGAACACGACAGGGCTCATTTTGACGAAAGCCCGGCGGCGTCTGTCAGTCTGTCAGCACCGGGGAGAGAGGCAGAGCGCACGGTGATTCTATCTCAAAATTAAACGTCATTAAAAGTCGTTACTGAATAAAACATAAATAGAAAATAAAAAATATATATAGGGAAACCTGGGCAGCATTGCAAGAAAGATTTGGTCGAATGATTTTGCGTGCCCCCCATTACTCCGACGAAATTCAACCAAATGAAAACAAAATACTAGTTCGTCAGTATAAAGAGTATGCTATGTCTCATTCTTCCATATCGAAATAGTAACTGGACTCCACATTTGAGTAAGCTGTTCATTGCGCATGCTTAGAGCGAACACCGGTGGTGTCAAAATGCGTGTTACAAAAACACAATGGAAGCTCGCCGTCAGCGGGCGCTCACCAGAAACGGACTGAACAATGACCGCCAGTGAAAATCCCCTATACACCGCCCCAATGTTTACAAAATCACAATCCAGCGTGGGAACATCACAGTCCAACACGCGCATCGTCATCTCTTTGGAAAGCGAGCCAGACACGCGCCAACGCACGAGCTCTGAAAATGGCACCGACCAGAAGCCTGTTTTTGGAATGGTCTAGACCAGGGGTGGCCAGGCTGACCCGGCCTAAGAGCCGCAAACGAAACCACGAAACTTCTAAGAGCCGCGGGGGGGGGGGGGGGGTCAAATTTAAATTTCGTTCAGAGTCTGACTGTACGTATGAGTGCACAAGGCTGTACGACAGTACTTATGGGGGTACAAGGCTGCCAAACCGCGAGCCGTACTTTACTCTGCCTGAAATCCCTTCTTTTTTTTCCTGGGGAAACGCAGAAAGAGGCGGGGGGGGGGGGGGTCCCTTACGAGGGATCCGCGAGCCGCACTTGGACCAGCAAGAGCCGCATGCGGCTCGCGAGCCGCGGTTTGGCCACCCCTGGTCTAGACTCTATAGGTTTTGAACAAGATGCAATTACAAATGGTTATACGAATTTACATGCCCTCCAATATTGTGATGATGTTTAAGCAACTGTAAAAATAATCCTTGCTGCTTCGACGAGAACTACAATAGCTGTTCAATTTGGAATAACAATGTTATGACATGCGTTAGTCTTTTTTATATTAATTTGTTGCAGTAATGTTTAGACAGCGGGAAGCTGGACTGCCTGTGTCTTCGCTGTAGATGAAAAAATTTGACAGGGCAGTACGACTGTTATCAACGGGTCTTTAACGTGTACCGTACAGTTACTAAGCCACGAACACACGCCTATACACGAACAAATCTCGTTGAAAACGGGCAAGGGTGGGTATTTAGCCCAGTGTCCCTGGTTTCTGCAGCACGAGTTTTCGCTCTGTACGTGCTCTGTGCTGTTACGACACTCGACCACCAGGCCCCGTACTCTTTTCTCCGCGGTTGATAGATTATACATGACTCAACGTTATTAGATTAAATCAGCTACGGAACTGCTCATAGACGCTGCCTGCACAAATAGTATCCCCCTCTGCACCCCCCGGGCTGGCCTCCGGTCGTTCGACGCGCCGGACGGCTCCTATGGTAACTGCAGTGGATTCTACTGAATACATAGGTTTCTATGCACAACGTCTAGATGGCGTTCCATCTTGCTCTATGGAACACAGTTTCTAAACGAAAATCTAGATGGCGCTTCAACTGACGGGAGGCGGACTGAAGTGAATGGGGGGACCCTCTTGCGGGAGTTCCACAACTGAGGTAATCTAGTAACGTTGACATGACACGCTCGTGACGTCATCGCAGCTATGGGCTCAGAAGCAAGGGCACCACAATGGCAGTTGCGGTGATGTCAGTCGAGCGATTTGTAGACACTACAACTTTCTCAAAGCGATTGTTCTCGTCTTAGTTTCCAAAAACATTGTCTTGTGGCGTTTCTTCTTGGCTCAGCTTATGTGGACATCTTTGGTCGTTTCCTTTCACAAGGTGGACTGCTGGAATGCAACCGGTGGTGGCGACATCATCGGTCCGACATCAAGTCTCCTGGACCACTACCGGCAGTGCGCCTTCCACGTCGTCCCTTGTCCCAGGTGCAAGTCATCAGTGCTGAGCAGCGTGATTGCGGGTCACTACAAAGACGTCTGCAGCGTTTCACCCACTACATTCGCACCTGATAAGGACCCTGTCAACGTGAACTATGGCCAGATAGAAAAGACAAGTAAATAACTACGCGACGCAACGCTCCAGATCTCTAAAGATCTTCACTGCCTAGCACACGAGCTTTAACCAGTGCCGCCAGGATGTCAAAGCAGCGGACCGGAGGGTCCAAGAGAAGTTTGAAGCCCAGTCGTCGAGCGCTATCGGAGCAGTTTGTAAAGCTCAGCACAGTGTTCTCCTAATGTTCCCAAGTAGCAGGGAGCGGGTTGAGCGAGGTCGCGTTCGACATCGGCAAGAAGGTGAAGGCGCACATGACCAAGCAGCCGTGTACGCAAGGCGAAAAACTGACAAATGTCACAAAGAGTATTTGCGAAAGCGCGCTTCAAACCCGAGGAGATTCACTCGTACCTTGAAGTTTAGGAATCCCTGAAGACAAAAGCATTAGTGACAGGGCTGGTGCCTTTGTGTAGTCCCCTTCGCTATGCTCGTGGGTACGGGGGTGGCCCAACAAATAAAACTCATTAAGAAAGGCAAGCAGCTGAACCATGGCTGTTATTCAGCTTATTCAGTTATTCAGTTTACAAACGCTTTTTCGTAGTGCTTTGTTGATTATTTTTCACTTCGTGTTATGGATAATACAAAGTATTTTACTTTAAATGGAACTTTCTTCCTTTTTTCTTTTTAATAGGGGTTAAAGATTAGCTTTATCTTCACCACGTATTTATCACGCTCGGCGGAAAATAGATGAGGCGATTTTCGTCATGCTAAGTTGAAAATTATCTAAGGTCTCTTGTCTTCGCGCTAATTTTACCTAAATGTGTAGCCAACTAGCTCACCACATGATTTGAATTTTGTTAATAAACTTCTTTTAAATATTGGTTTAGGGATCATTTTGAAATAGCACTATTGATGACAAATACTGTTACAGGCCAGACCAATTATAAACAATACTGCCAGAAGGTAAGGTTTGTTTTAGATCTTAATGAATCAAATTTTGTGTTCTTTCGCCCAGTTTAAAAGTTGCGCTCAAAAGAGCGTTGGAAGCCCTGGCCACAGTGAGGCATATGAAAGTGACGTAGTCGTTTCAATCCCGTCGTCACTTGTGTCGTCCGTGCACCCACCAGGACACGCTGCGGAGATAGTGACATGATTGAAACTGATTATAATGCAATTAAATGCAAAGGCGCAAGCGAGCTGGACAAGAATGACGAAAATAATCCCTGGAGAAGGGAACAAGAGGGACAAAAGACAAACACAAATCTACAATTGCATTTAATTGCATTATAATCATTTCCTTAAAATGCAAGCCTTTCACCCTTGTTGGTGTTAAACTGGTGGCAGCTGATAAAACCCGTTTGCTCTACTGACGTTTAACCCCTGGTTATCTCAGTTGGTAGAGCGCTCCACTGTAAATGGAGAGGTCCCGGGTTCAATACCCGGACCAGGCGGATTTTTCGGTCGCGCACCAGTCACCTAGCTGTGTTTGGAGATTGCATTTAATTGAATTATAATCATAACCTTAAAATGCAAGCCTTTCACCCTTGTTGGTGTTAGACTGGTGGCAGCTGGCAGCTGATAAAACCCGTTTGCTCTACTGACGTCTAACCCCTGGCTATCTCAGTTGGTAGAGCGCACCACTGGAAATGGAGAGGTCCCGGGTTCAATACCCGGACCAGGCGGATTTTTTCGGTCGCGCACCAGTCAACCAGCTGTGTTTGGAGATTGCATTTAATTGCATTATAATCATAACCTTAAAATGCAAGACTTTCACCCTTGTTGGTGTTAGACTGGTGGCAGCTGGCAGCTGATAAAACCCGTTTGCTCTACTGACGTCTAACCCCTGGCTATCTCAGTTGGTAGAGCGCACCACTGGAAATGGAGAGGTCCCGGGTTCAATACCGGACCAGGCGGATTTTTCCGGTCGCGCGAAGTCACCCAGCTGTGTTTGGAGATTTGTGTTTGTCCTTTGTCCCTCTTGTTCCCCTTCTCCAGGGATTATTTCCGTCATGATTGAAAGACCAGTCACTTTTTAAAGCGTCATAGAGTGGGCAGGGTTTACGACGCTTCTTTTAAGTGCAATTTTTAAATAGAGCGATAAACGCAAAAATGTGTCGATAAATATCTAAAATATATCTTATCTCTTCGCAGATCATTTTAATTGGTCAAGCCTCCCCTAGTGATTGTCGTCGATACTACAGATGCAGCATGACCCTCAGAACCAATAATTAAATCAATTGCGCCACGATTACACGACGTGATGAGTTGAGACAGCGACAGCTGTGCTGCTTATTTGGCGATATGACGATGACGATCAATTGGCATTACGCCGATCGTGCGTCATACGGTGATCTGATATTGAAATGAGGTTGCGTTGATCTAGCGTCGATACATTGTTGATGAATAAAAAGATTTAAGGTCGTGATGTGTTTTCCCGCTAAATTTAACGGGGAAACTGAATTGGTACATAGGTTACGTGACGTCAATATTTCCGCTAAATTTAGCGGTGAAACTTACGGCGTTTACGCTCACGCCTTCACGAAATCGGGGAAGAGGCCCCTAACAGCTGTTGCTGTAAAAGTTAACATATTTTAGTTAATTAGTAAACGTACCGTGATGATTATTCCTTAGTTTAATGACCGCCGAGCCTAATAAATACATGGTGAAGGCAGAACTCGTCCAAACCTCATCCCGAAAAAAAAAAAAGATTAGTTTGAATTAAAATAAACACCCTGTATATGTTTTACGTTAGGAGCAGCACTTCTGTAACAAAAAGTACCACATACGTTAAAAACGCAACTTTTTTTAAAAGTTGGCTCCATTCAACACTTATGGAGATGGCCAATTTGAGAAAGTTTAGTAATATTTTTTATCTAAGTAAATAAATGATTCTTAAGTATAATTTTTATAACCTTAACTCTCACATTATTCAAGTTTTTCTTGTTTTTTTTTTTCGAAAAACATTGTAATTAAGGTTTACTTTCACTGACATTACGGAGCTTTCGGCCCTTGCAACGCTCAAAGTAGGATACTCTAATGGGAGTATGGAGAGTCATGTCTAAATGTTTGAAATTTTCTCGCTAAGCGGCATAAACGTTTCAGAGTTGAGCAATCGTGAAAAGGATGAAGGTTACCACAGCCGCCCTCATTGTATATTTCATTTACTAATACTGCACGCTTCATCCAGGTTGTAGTGGGAAGGATACACGCGCAAGGAACAAGAAAAATACAAAAATCTCATCACTCACGACTAAATACTTAAACAGCGTTCTGCTACAGCGAAGCAAACAAACTAATTTGAGTGTAGTCAGGATGCAGGGTCATCCACCTGATGATCAAAGCAAACAAAATTAGTCATCACATTAACATTAAAAAAATTGGACGCACAATTAAACTTTTTATTTTGTAATGTACAGTGAAAAGACCCAAGACGTTCTGTTTCAGCGCATGAAGAGCAAGAAGATGACACTCAGGCAGGCGATTATCTATAGTGAAGTGGGAATAAGGGGGCAATGCCCTTCGAGTCAGGCAACAAGACACAGCTCGTGTTACTCTCATATAACTATACTAAACACACGGATGCATGAATCGCCCGTGCCACAGCCGTAATTTCCACAAGTATCCAGTTCGAATTCCTTTACATAAGAACGTCAGCGCCAGTGCATGATTCCCAGTGAAGGTTAACTGAAATACATTATACCGGGAGGGAAATATGGGAAAGACTCAAACCACTTTCATGTCCAGCGCACTTTAGATTCTTCGAAAAGTTGTACATTAAGACAGGGTGTAGGTAAATGTTAAATTAGTATTCAATCTACTCAATATATATCGAAAGACAGAAATTGTGACCTGGTACTCAGCGTTATTTTGCACTGACTCTAATAACCGAACACTCCATTAGCCGAACGACCTTGGGTCTCCCGAACGACTTCCAGCGAACTTCTTCTTGTCCATTGCGTGCACTCTCGCCACAGCGCTCCGACTCACCGTTTGGCCAGAGAACTTCCGAGAGCTTCAAATTCGCTGTTTTTTTATCGTGAAAAAAAAAAAAAGAGCGAGTGAAAAGACAGTTAACGAGGACTTTTGAAGAAGATTGTTTTGTAAAGGATAACGAACGTTTCCACTTGTCAAGGTTTGTGCGCATTGTGTCTGCTTCTATATTGCTTTCCAAAAGTACAAACGTGTACAAGGAGCTGTGCGGATTGCACGCTAAAACTGTGCATTTTAGAAGCAGCGAATAATACGGTGTTTATAGATGTGCCAGTGCAATCAACCGCCAACGTAAACTGATCTTGCATTAAAGTCAATGCCGCGAACAAAAAAGAACAGCCAAGGTGCAGTCGAAAATATAAAAGTTCATCCTGATGGTAAAACCTCAGACTAAAAAAGAAAAGTACTAAGTGGAATACACAAGAAGGAGACAATTTGCGTCGATAAGACAATGGCTCAATGAGACGTTTTCCTGTTTCTTTTTTCCTGTGTGTGCTGTGCTTATGTGCGTGTCTTCATGTTTGTGTTTGTCAGTGCGCGGGCGCGCGCGTGCGTACGTGTGTGCGTCTGTGTTCGTTAACTGGGTTTAACTTGAATCGTTAGTTAAAGGTCACGATCCATCCAGTCCCCACCTAGAACACCTTTGAAGCATAATAACCCGTTGAGCCGGACAGAACGACTAATGAAGCGAAGCACGCGTCCCTGCATACTTGCCATTTCGTAGAAGTCAGCCGTCAGCCGTATATGCGTAATATACAGTTGGCTGACTCAACTGTTCCCCTCCGAACGACTGACCGAGTGAAGGCGCGGAGGCTGGTGGAAGGGTCTCGGATGGTCCGTCACTGCCGGAAACCCGCGGAGCTTGGCCTCGACATGTCGACCGGAAGTGCGTGTGCGTGCGTGAGTGACTCGCACCGAGCACACGTGGGCGTGTCCTCATCCTCCCTTTAATGCAAGAAACTGCTCCTTCACACTGGCGTTACAAAGAGGAGAAGGCAAGTGCGACCGGGAACATAATGACGATGAAGAGCACGATATAATAGTAGGGGACGCTGTCAGCTGCATGCAGCCAAACACCCTCTACGCACGTGCCTGCTATATTCGTAGTGTCCTTTAACTACAGAAACAATTGACAAATTAAAAAAAGAGATCGAAAGGCACGTGAGTGTCTGTTTGTGGTGACTCAAACCAAAGTCAAAGTCATCAAGACAGCTTCTGGAAATGCGCGCGTCTCCTGTGATTCATATATGCTCTAACATTAAATAACCCCCTTCCCCCAAGAAAAGAAAAAAAGAATATCACAGTTTTTTGTAGGCAATTAGGTTTAGTCATCAAACCGCGCACTCAGAAAAAGTTTTTTTTTTCGTAAGTTTAGACAGTGCGAAGTTCGTTAGCCTTGAAATGGCGCACGGCGCCTCAGGTTTAGATGAGGCAATGTATCCGGTGTGGAGCGACTACGAACCTGAGGTCATAAACCGCTGTCGCACTGCTAGTACCCTCGTACAAAAGAAAGTCTGGACACACCGTCTGAGCTGTGTTTCTTTTCTCTTTTTAGACTTAGGCTAGGTGGCGCAAGCTACCGCCCGTTACAAAGGATAGCCATTAACATTCATCCATCCATCTCTCTTGTACGATGGTCCTGTTACCGGTTATACAAAAACTGTGTGCTGACATGTTCGAAGGAAGCGCATGTACGAAGCAAACATGCTGCGGACATGCCTGAGGCGGGTCCGCAGATAATTCTGTCTTCATATCTGCGGAGAAACTCCGTGTCTCTTGTAGAATGTACGAGCAGTGTTGGTGCGGCTTAAAGGTGCATTGCATAGTTTGTGCATGGTTACACGACTGCACGGCGGTGTAAACGATATTTTCAAAGAATGGAAAGGGCAGGAGCGATGGAAGGTACGAATACCCTCGTCCAGCGGTGGTCATGCAAGCAACGCGGACGAGGTTGCATGCTTTGCTACTACAATAAATGACGACCAGTCTATGAGATAAGCAGCAGCCAAAGTTAGTCAGCGGGGCGAGGTTTCGTACGGCACGATATATGAATGCACGAAGCGTGAGTCTAAGAGATATCAATATTTTGGGAGTAATGCTGCAGTATTGGTGAGCTGATGCAAAACTAAACACCGCCACCTTGGGACCTACACTGACACACAAAAGAAAAAAGTGGAGAGAACATTGAACATTAGTCGAGACGTTTCAGCCACCGCTTTGCACACGAACATGGTGACTATAAATCGGATGCTCTTGCACCACTCTAATAATAAAATGTTTTTCTTAAAACCAACAAGTGTGCAGTGAGGAGAATCACCTGCCACTCGATAGTCTCAGTGTTGCTAGAAATCTTGGTTGTATATTATAACCTGCTATTAGCCAAGTTGCTATCCTTTCCACCGTCCATCCATGATGAAAACAAATGTATTATTATTTTTGTACGGTTTATTATCACCTTTATCCTGGTTGACAAAAGCAAAGACGAACTCAATTTTCGCAGCTGGCAAGTTCCCGAATGTCAAAGAGGTCTTGTTCGTACCCAAGTTTAATCTTCAAAGAATGAATTATTTGTTGGACCGTCTTTATCGACTTGTATGTAGTACTTACGTACATAGTCATCTCTCATGGTGAAAATCAAACAGATAAGGCAAGGAAAAAAACAGTGACAAAAATGACACGGTGTTTTCAGGGAAAAAAAAGAAAAAAGGAACGGTTTCTTTCTTTCGGTTCGAAGCAGAGAAGCCACCACTGACAAAAGCAACGTTCCAGCTCCGCGGAACGGGTTTAGTTTCGGTTCGGCTCCAACGCGACAATCCCCGCTAGAGTTCCCTTCACCCCTAAGCTGACAGTGCTGTGGAAGCTATGGCCCTCGTTGAATCAGTCATCCGTCTGTCTTTCGCTACGTGACAACGCTCCCACCCACACCGACGCCCAGAAGCCGGGGCAGGTGATGAAAGGGAAGCGGTTGATTGGGCCAGCGAGCGCTTAGCTTCCACCACACTGTCAGCTTAAGAGTGATCGGAACATAGCTCTGTCCCCTTCCAGTCAAAGGGGCCATAAGCCTTTCTTCTGACAAGCCAAGTCGGCAGCCAAAAAGCGTCGCCGCCGCGGCAGAAGGTCAGCGGAAGCTCGGCGTTGAACCACCTTTGGCGAATCCACGGCCCCGCGAAACCGCGGCATGCGTGCGACTACTCCCCTTGTACAAACATGTACCCACGTCTTGCTCGCAGCTAACTCTATACTCGCAGCCACAGCGCCCGCAGTCATTCCTTGGGCGCCATCGCCTCTCCATTTCTTGCTTTTGTGTTAGGGTAGGATATCACTGCTTTTTACGCGCTGCTACCGCCGCGATTCTGAACTACGGTTAAAAGCGCAAAAGAGACGAACACAAGAGAGAAGACAACTTGTGTTCGTCTTTTTAGTGCTTTTGACCATGGCTCAAAACAGTCATAACCTACTAGCCCAACAAAAATAAAGTTACAATACCACCGCCTCTGTCATGCAGGATGAGTGTACCATAAAAATAACATTCGTAGGCCGTTCCTCCGACCCTCTTATTCGTATGCGCCTTACAGAGATTCTTACTTCCCGCGTTATACCAAATTTTTTTTTTGTTTGAAAGACAGTTTTAGTTGAATTTAGAGTTATAACTCCGGTTGCTCATAATAAACCAAAAAGAATTCATTAAAAAAAAAGAAGGAACAGATATATTTTCAAAATTTTCAACTCCTCCCGAACCCCTAGATGAATATCAAATTAGTCATAACTCAGTTATGGAATCTTTTCTAAAAAAAATGTTTGGAACGACTAAAAAAAGGATGTAATGAGACATGGCTTGCATTGACATCACGTCAGCTGCCATTGCGGTCGTTTTGCTGCTCAGCACGTACATCCTGCGGCATACATTTTGCACCTCCGAATGTGCTCTTGGCATCAAAAACAAGTGAGAATGAACACTAGCTCGGTGCAATGACGGCACGCGCAAGCCGTGTTTTAGACATACAACTCAAAAATATGCGCAGTTCACATTCTTCGGTATCTGTGGCTTTCACCTCGAAACAGCCGTGTCAGTCTGGCAAAAGACAACCAACGAAAACCCAAGTGAAATCACGCATCCCGGTAACGTAGCGGCATCTAAGGCAAAGCTCCGCCCAGCAGCGGTAGAAGCAGCAAGCCGGCGGCAGCGGACGCCCCGCCGATCTCGCTAAACTTTATAAGCTGCTGCTCTCTCTTGGTTCCTCCGCGGAAAGTTCACCAGGAGCCAGCAGAGGAGAGGAAGCTGTCAAGAGAGAAGGGGAGATCCGCGTAGCGAAGACCCAATGGCATCCTTCCAACGGGGCGGTGCCGGCCCGTCCTCAAAGTGCACCAGGGCCTATGCTCGATGCACGCGCTATTCTCCGTTCACCTTTACGCTGGCGGTGCGGTGGGGAGCTAGGCGCTCGCCGAATCAATCAGCCGCCCCCTTTCATCACCTGACCACGCTCCCTGCAAGTGGGTATGGGTGAGAGCCTGGTCACGTGGCGAAAGATAGACGTAGGACTGGTCCGACGAGCATGTTGCTTGCACCGCTATGTCAGCTAAGGGATGGACTGAGTACAGAAAAGACCGCAGCATCGTTCGTACGTGTGTGCTTCTCGCGCCTCTGAGGCGGCAAGGAACACCGGCGGGCCCGACCACCCACGGCCTGCAAATTAGCCTTTCCTCCTCCCACACCGCGCTTTACCTCCCTGGGTTTGCTTGGGGAGTGAGAAAGAAAAGGTGGAGAGAGAACCGTTACCCCCCCCCCTTCTCGTTTACGACACCTTTGCTGGTCGCCTCGTTTAGTTTGGCTGGTGGCAAAAGGTGCAAGTGCCGCGTCTTTTCGCCTACCAGGACAGGATATCTCCTGGTGTCCATGGTTTTGGCCGCGTGTCTGAGGATACTGTTCACCCAGACGCGTCAGAGAACTCAGCCTATTGCGGAAAAGATCCAGCGGGATTATATCTTCAGCACCGTGGTCCTGTTCGGGCATGTGTCGTCTCCAGCATGTCGTCAGGAGAAATTCGACTTCTCAAAGTGTGTCATCCTTAGTGCCCTCCTGAAGTTCTTTGAGATCGATTTCCGGATGTGGTGCTAACTGGAACACGCGCCGTTTTTCAATAACTGAGCCTGCTTTCTTGTAACTTGCGGGCAAGTTATTTTGTTTTTATCTTGACTTTTTTTTCAATTTATGTATTGGAGTTGGCACAGAAATGATCGTTCTGTGGAATGGTACAACAAATGTCTAGGGAAGTCACCAGGAAAGCACACGTTTGATCTGGAAGGCTGGAAGTGCATCAGGGTACGAGAAGTTTAAAGAGTATAGTGACTTCAAGAACTTCGTGTGACCATCCGTGAAGTGCAGTTTTCAGTAACCTCAACGCCTCGAGGTACACCGACCTCAAGCCCGTGGCGCAGGAACTCATAAAAGCGGTAAGGGTTTCCGATTATATATGCTGCCCATGATCTTTATCATTTTCTTTGATTGATATGACAATGCGACCTTGTAATACATTGTGATACATTTGTGTTGCTGTCGATGCCGTCAAGTTTATAGTTCGACATCTAGTGGATCATATTATCGCGAGCCAAAATTACAATACTTAGACTTGAAATGTTTGCGAGCAAGTGTATATACGTGGTACGTGCCATGTCAAATTTCTATACAGTCACTGACACCTTAATCTCGAAACGCTGCTTGTAGTGAGAGTCGAGCATCTTATATATCAATATTGTGAACGTATAGACCACGCCCTGCAATTTTTAAGTTGTCAGAGATTATGGGCTGTTCAACAAAAGAGCTTCTTGCAGCTGCCTTTCTACTTATTATCTTCGCGCTGCTTGCTTCGTGATTCGCTCTTCTTATCGGTCACTGCAGCGATTACATTGGCCGTGGAGCGTTTATAAAAGGCTCGGAACTCGGCCACCTTGTATTTCTAAGCCTCCAAAGACTAAAAAAATATTCATGCGTTTAGCAAGTGCCACCCTCTCACTCATGTCCTGGCTGAAAGTTCGCCCCGCTGGGCCTTATTAACGCACGCTCGATTGTTACTACTTTTCTAAAAAAATGGAATGGTCTGTTATAATGCAAGGCCAATCAAAAGATGAACTCGTGAGGGCCACGCGTGTGCTAGCCAAAGTGAGGATCGTTCAAGCTCACCTTGCGTCTCATCTATAGGATTATTATATATAATTCGTTTATTTCCATCTACATTGATGGTAGAGCTCGAGGGAAAAAGCTGTGAAATACAGCTTGACAAGGCACTCGACCCCCTACATAGGCACAACAGCAGAGGTACAGAAAAAAAATCTACGTCATCCGAAAGTACAAAACGGGTGGATAATATACGCACACAACACACAAATAAAAAAAGATTGAATAATGCTGGAGATATTAAACAAACCGCCAGATCACTGCTATTGATTGGAAAGTGTCTGACCACAGCCTTCTAAATTGTCTTGCGCATATAGCTTTGCGCACCAGCAATCTCAGAAGCCCTGCAGCCTTCTCTGCGTATGATCCAGTGGCCTTGATTGTATATATATACTACTGTTCGGTTGTGTTCATTGGCAGCCATATAGTTGTGCCTGTTGCGCTTGAGCGCGGGCTGGCAGCGAGCTCACATTTGAAACCCTAGTTCTTGAAAGAATGTAAGAGCTCACGCTAGCTCCTTTTACAAGCTGCGCGCAGCGCTCTAGCAAAGACGTATGTGGAAGGCGAGTGTCCGTGCAAGATTCAAGAAAAGAAGAGAAAAAAAATTCTCTGAAGCCATAGCACCATGCCTCTCTTAACTTTTTTTTTTTTTTGCGCTGTACAAACTTGTTTGAAACCCGACATGTGTGTACGTGCTTTATATCCCTGTTTCACGTGCACGTTAATGACCTTTGGAACGAACTCCTTTCAGGAATCGGTGAACCTGCGCACTCCGAAAAGCACGCAAAGCTGACAAGCGTGCTTCGAATTTGAGTTAGGTTTTTTTGAGAACGACGAGCTTGATGTTCCGGGGGCCATCGTGAAATATCTTTCTTCGCGTGTAGAACAAAATGCCTTCAGCGAAAACAAAACGGCCTACTCAAGTCGCGAACAGAAAATATTTTGGACTCCATGTAAGCTTGGGGCTCCGAATTTTCCTTGGTAAACACAAGCGCTTACAACGTCCTTTCAAGCGAAGGGCTCAAGTTCGCTCGTGACGCACTCACGCTCAGTTCCTGCCAGGACGTCCCGAACCGCTGACAGTCCCAAGAACTGCAGAGCACCTCCTTTGTATGCCCAGCATCCAGGGCCCTAAACTCATCAAACAAAAAGTTGGAGCAGAAAGTTCGCGGAGCGTGCCGATGGGACGTCGGAGAAAAAAGCGCGAAGTCATCGTCATGATAGGCCAGTCGGTGCCCTTCGTCAACTTTGACCCCAACTTTGTGCTTAACGAGTTTAGAGGCTTTGCACGCACTTGTTGCCTACTGTCTTGCTTTGAATGTGCGTGCATGCTGGAAGTTCAGAAGACGCGGAAGTGCTATCGAATTGGTAGCAAGCTACGCGCTGGAGGAGGGAGAACTGAAATACCTCCCGGTCGTTTTTATCCCGTCAGTGATTCGCATCCCAATACGTGTAGAAAGTAAACAAATAGATCGATAGAGGTTGCAAAAATGGAGAGTCTAGAATCGTTAAAACCAACGAAGAGAAGCTTGAACACGTTAGAATGAAGAAAGGACTGCCCTTTTATTATGATAATTGTTTTTTTCCTGTCTTCCTTATGCCCGAGTCCCACTAGAGCGACAGAGAGAAACAAACGACAGCGACAAGCCTCAAAGCAGAGTTTTTCGCGATATGAAAGACTTTGTAGAATAAAGGACGCTACGCTCAAACACGAGCATCATGCGCGCGAGAGTATCTTCGGCAGGCTCGCAATAACTCGTGTTTAGTTCATGAGCAACGAACGACTAAACGCCTGCCAAAGGTGCCATCGTGAGCATGCTGCATGTGTTTGAGGCTTGTCGCTGTCATTTGTTTCTGTTTGTCGCTCTAGTGGGACACGAGCATTAACAAATAGAAGGTGCCCAAGTCCACCACGGGGAGTTGACTAGTACAATCACGAGCATACTTAAATAGAAGAAATGCAAAGCCTGCTCTTTCATGTTTTGGTCTGTGTTTCTATGCGTTCGAACGAGAGTTTTTCGCTGTAGTCACTGACAAGCCGAGAACGGCAGGGAGAAGCTTCGGTTTTCTCGCGCCTCCAGCGCGGGCGTCCTACTTTCGACAACGTTTCGGCGTCTAGTGCACCTCGCGCGCGCAGCCGAAGCACGGCGGAAGGCATAGCGCGCGTGTTCGAGACCGGACTATCGAAAGGCACGCCCTACAGTTCTCATTCTGCCAGTGACTATATTGTCGAGTTATTTGGCTTAATGTCCCCGTGCATCTGTTTGCTTTAGCTCCAGTTCGCATAAATATGTACAAATACTAATATAGACTCCCATATTATTTAATCAGAACTAATGCCCGTATTCCAGTTAGGTCAGGGACTGTATACACCGTACGTGTGCCCCTAAAGGAACCTTTGTACGGAACGTCCTCGTACCTAAACGTCCAGTCTCATCTAAACAACGTATCGGACAATCAAGATTTTCCCTTGACAACAGTTGCATTTCTATTGCAATAAAGGAATCGAACTTGAGTAGCCTGTCAACCAGTGGAGAGGAGTTCCTTAGTCGCATGCTGGTAAACCAGAGAACTGTAATTGTTTGCTGTTGTATACTTACTCGCATATGCACTCGTGTTTAAATATAGATCACTTAATATAAAGCAGAAAATTCCTTTCTACGCTATATACAAATTGATAACGGAATATTTAGGGCGATCTACTACGTCTCTCGCAATGTTTTTTTTTCCCTTCTTTTTTTAGTATCTGTTTTATTTTGAGGATTGACGTTTTGTCAATTAATGATTGATTTGGATTGCGTTGCGCTTGCACATCGGTAGACACGGCTGCGGCTCATAATGTTCATACACATCGATTCATGAATTGTGCATGGGCGCTCTTCTTGGCAAATGTCGCAATTAAATCAACTGCGGCCCCATAAGAAGATGCTTGGTATACTTCCACGCGCTGCGTTTCCTAAGCTGTAAACAACCATATTTGAGCCATTGATCAGGTCAAAAGATCCAGGTGCTCGTCGATCACCGACTACTACAAACGGAACATGCAGTCAGTAGCCGCCGTTGTGTAACAAACGTCATTTTCAGGTCATTTCATTATATCTCCCCGCCTGGTAAAGAGCGCTCCAGTGACATTCGGGGCGAATCTCATTAATCGAAAATTACAGTAACTGTTTTTTTTTTCGTGTGACAGGGTAATAAACATCGTGGTGACGTCAACCCGGTAATAAAACTTCCCACGCACGTCACACCGACTTGAAGTGTGTTAATTTCAGTTCAGCTTATTTATGCCAATTCATTCGTTAATAGTATAGGGGCAGAGTGCAAAATCAGAAATCAAACATACTTTGACTTTCTGAAAAACGTCTGCCGCTCTAACTACTGAAATGCACGATGTAAACAGTTCCAGAACTGCCAACTATCGCTACACTCAACCAATAATGAATTTAACGGGGTGTTTACACTCTCACAAATGCGGTAGTACAAATAGGTCTATCATATTCATATCTACTACTGTACATTATAGGGTGTTTCGAAGAAAGGGAACCGTGTTTCTACGACCGCAAAAATAAACTTCGCATCGCCGAACATTCAAGTTCCCCCAAACTGTATAGTGCTAGCGGCGTGGCGAGATGCCAAAGTTTCGGGACTTGCCGTTATCTATAAATAAAAAGTTATAAGCGATTTCTGAGAATTTTCAGTTAGCAAGTGCAGCCCCTTTCCTGATCAGACGCCTTCACCTCTATGTATACGGTGGCTTTGTTGGCGGCCATTTTCTCGTTCAAATTTTTTTTCTGAAAGTCGCTCATATCCTTTGTGTCAGACAATAGTAAAAGTCCTGAAACATCTGCATGACGGTCCCCAACCGCGAGAGCTATATTTGAGCGGAAACTAGGCGCTTATACTTCGGCACCGCACGCTACGAGCCAATCAGAGAGCGTCAAAAGGGCACCATCATGGTGTTCGTCATGTTTCTGTACGTGTTCTATCATCCCTGAACCAATTATAAACAAACAAGCAAAAGGCCTAGTGACTCGTGCTTTTAACTCTGCTTGATTGGTCGTAGTTTATTTTCGAGGTAAGAAAAGAACGATTGTCTTTTTTCTTTCAAATTCCCGGTATATTTGGCCTTCCCCTTGATATCTACGACCTGATCTCTCCCAGGTCCGACCCGTGCCCGGACCTCCCGGAGCCGACGATGGCGACTCAGCACCGATCGACGCAACGTTGAAGGCGCCAGCGAAGCTGAGAGGTTGCTCTCAGCTTGACACTCATGGGTCGCTGTATGTGGAGGGCCCTAGCCGCCTTCTTCGCATTCCTGCTGGTTCGACAAGCCCGTGGCATCGAGTGGCTGTGAGTAGAGCGTATCGAACTTCATCCCCAGCATTCCTGGACACGGTCTCCTTGCGCCCTCTCTTGGCTATTCTCAGCAAAACGCAGTAAAATGATAATTTCAGCCAAACTACTGCAGAAATCCTTAAGTTCCCCGGGATATCTATAGAGGGCACTAATACACTCTTATTTAATACCTACTTGAACCTCAGGATTGTATACTTTTTATTCCTGGGCCCGATATATATATTGTTGCATTGGGTCCTATGGGCCACTTTGACAAAATTTTAAATTTCTTCTCACTGAAATGAAGAATCGTAAAGTTCCCGAGGAATATAATAGCTGCCGACTCATAGCACACACCGCAGTTAAAATTTCGGTATTTTAATTAATACGTTTTATTCCTCGAGACTTTCAAATTCGGCCCGCTTTTTGCCCCTGTAAAGTTAGCACTCCGCCGTGCACCAAGAAGCTTGCGGCCAAGCTACCTTTACATAGGCTTATCGAAAAAAAAGATTTGTACGATGCGTTTGTGACAGCATATTGACTAAGAATGTGGCGGTTATAATATGACTATATAATAATTAGATGTTTACAATCAAAATTTGTGCCCTGGATTTCAAATATAAGCAATGTTGTTATGTACGGTCAGAAACACTTGCATTGTATATATTTTGCTTTGAATTTGCCTGTGTACGTAAAGTTTTAGCTCGGTTACAGACACAAACTGAACAAAATTCTTTCAGGCGTGTATAACTAGAAATAACTAGAAATATAACTAGAACGGCGCGCCGCTGGCCGTTCGATTGTGTGTCTTTTTATCTATCTTATTTTATTTATACATATATACGCGTATAAATAAAGAACACAACGACGACGACGTTGAGAGGATGACACACCGGGCGACGGCGGTGCCTCAATCTGAGCCCTGGTTCCTCGGAAGCGGCAGCTTCTACTTTGACTGGGCTACCTCCTTGGAGCCTGATGCTTCGACCCCAGTGGACCCCAGTGAGCAACAGCGCCATCATGTTCCTGGGGCTCCTTCATGCACCGATCGAACGGCGTGCCAGATCCCCATGGCTCGCTGCTGACCCGCCCAACCCACCTCCACGAAATCTGGACTTCTGCGAATCGGACTGCCATCCTCCCCAATACCAACAATCCATGTCGTCGTCATCATGCATGTATATACTCATCACATTATCATGTTCACTAGACGCGGCACCGCGGGCCTCCATGGTACGGGCTGCTGCCTTTCCGCGGTGCCGCGGCTCTCCAGAGCCAAATAAATAAAGACTAAAAACTAAGGACTAAAGACAAAATGCTTTGCTGACCAACAGCCGGTAGCGCCTTAAGAAGAACAATGGTGCTTCCTCGTTGCAGGATGCATATTGATAAGCGTACACCATACTATAGTTGCGATGAATACATGAGTCCGTCAGATGCCATGCTATAAGTCAGATCGACCATGAAGACATTCGTATAACGTGCTAACCTAGAGTCATGCAACTACGACTAGATACGTACTGTTCACTGACGTCAGCATCGTCATGGCGTCGTTATCGCACAACGCTGTGTCTTAGACGTATCACCATTGCAACACGAGCTTAGAGCGCTGCCGTGATGCTTCTGACGTGCTGAGATCGCAGAACTAGGCAGCTGTCAGCAGTACTGTCAATTGCAGATGATGTCACTGGTCTTGCGTGACTGTCAATCTATACTGATGCGCAACGCTGATGCAGTTACTTTATCAGTGCTATGCACAGGTAGTATCGCGTGCTACGTGCTACTCAATCGGCTCTCAACATGTCGCTCGTTCGATGGCTACGTAGATCGCCGACGTTCGGTGCAGCTGACGCTTCGCGATAGTCTATCGAGGCATTCGTCCGTACGGCAGTGCGCACTGTCGTTCCTGCGATCTGAAGTAGACATCTACGACCTATCTCGTGCGTGACCACGATACGTGCCGATGCCGTAACGATGTCGTGTGACACGTCGACGTGCAGATGCATTGAGCGCACGTGATTCTGGCTGTTCGCTAAGATCATAGCGACGATGTCTAGAACTCGCCGTAGGTGCTCGTAGCGCCACGTGAGCACTGCAGCATTTCAGGCGTGAACTCCATGACTGTTGACGCTACTGCAAGTCAAGCGCCTTGCTGCCTCATCAAGTGGTCATTGCTTGTGCTTGCAATTCAGTTCGCTCTAGCTGATACGCGATCTACGAACATCTGTTCAAACTGTGTACACTACAAGAGCACTAAATGCTTGTGCATGACACAACTAGCTCGTGCAGCTGCCTTGTAGGCACTAAGAAAGCACATATAGTGTTTCCTCGTTTAGAGGATACAAATTCCAAAACTACACCATACTAGTGGCGCACATCACTGAAATAACATACGCAATACAGAAAATAACAGATTGTCTCTTGAACGCAAAACGGCAAAATACACATAATTGGGGAGATTTTTGTGTTTCTAAAAGCCAAATTCAGAAACCTAAACTAAACTAATGTTTGCTGAAACTCGGGGTATATCGTGTGCATCGTTTCGAAAAAGTATCAAACGAAAACACCACGCAACACATTTGACGTTGTTTCACACCTCGAGACACTGGCTTGCACTGGCGCACCGACCGCCGGCGTAGCATAGCGCGTAGTCGTGAAATGTCTGCGACTGATGATGATGATAGCTTATTTGCCAAAAAAAAAAAAAAGAGACTCGGCGCGGACCTTTTTTCCGTCAGGGCTGGATTCGGCGCTGTAGGCGTTCTGTCTAATGCAAATGAGCGGAGTGGAATGTATTCCCCTAGTAAAGTATTTGGCCAGACGCAAACGGTGAAAAGGGTGGGAGGCCGGAGAGATGCACAGGAGAGGAGGTTCAGATAGCGGTCGCGCGCTTCGAATTCTCCGTTTATCTTGCTCTAGGGTGCCTACATGTCTGTCTGTCTGAGGGTGAAGACATCCATTGTTGCCCTGAATGTGCCAGCGCGTGACGCTCTCGCGCACTCGGTGCGTGACTTGGGCGGTAAAATGGCGTCTATGCATTAGCCAAAGCTACGCGCTCGAGCTGAGTGACACCAGATTGCGCGCGCTTCAAAATGCATTAAAAAACACGATTGGGCGGAAAAATGGCTGAGATGTCACCACTCAAGCAATTAGTTACTCAAGAATTAAGTTACGGCTGCATTTTTTGCTCTCTTGGACGATAACCGCAGAAATGGGTGTTGGCATGGAAATTTTGAGAAACATCGTATGACAACATAATGGGTGTTGACATGGAGATTTTGAGAAACATCGTATGACACAAAATAATAATAAAAAACGATAAATAAAAATAAAAAAACGAGACACGTGCCGCGGCGCCACTTTCTGGGGAAGAACATGGCGTCTGAAATCTAGCTCAGTGCTGCGCTGTACCGCCATGATCTTCCCAAGGGCTGCACGTTGCACGTACCTCGTGCATCGACGCTCCTTGCGCTACTTTTGAAACATGAATGGGCTTTTAGGTTGCTCAAGGTTGATACGCCACGTGTCGTGAGAATCAGGAACTAAAACAGCGTGTCCCAGAAAGCTGACCATGGACCTTTTTTAGGGTGTACGCTATGACAGAATAAAATTGTTAAAGGGGTGGTGCAACGATTTCCGGACTTTGGTCAAAAATTTGTGGACGTTGCCCTCTGACACTTCTGAAGTAAAGAACAGAAAACCGATATCGCCTGCGTGTCCTAGTTTTTTGCGTAAAAAAATAAGATAAGATATTGGCATTTCGGGCACCCCTCAACTCACTCCCAGTCTTCAGGGTCACACCTGGTCGCACTCCTAGTGACGTCATTCGGAGTGCCGTGTTGGTTCCCGTTTGCAATCTCGGAGGACGCTTCCTCTCCATCTCTCTGCTGACATTAGCGGGCGTTATGCTGCAGCTTAGAGCCGAGCGAGGTCACGTAATCTTCGCGCCGTAGTTCCTTCGGCTGCCACTTGCGGCTGCAGGTGGGGAAAAAGCTCGACTTTTGCTTTGCGATTATGCAGCGGAATCGCGACATTTTTAATAAAGGTGGTGATTTCTCTATCCTCCGGGACACGATAAACAACATAAAAATGACGAGATGCAAATTATCTTAATCATAAAATCGTTGCACCCCCCTTTAATGAAGGCGTGGCTATACTGGCACGATGCAGGGTGACAACCTGTGCAAAAAAAGAATACAACTTTAAATCTGTCGAATCAAGACAAACGTCGTTGTATAATTTGCGTAAAATATTTTTGCAGTATACTGCACCGCCTTAACCCTGACACCCAACAGAAAATGTAAATATGCCCCTATCACATTAGCGAGCCTGGTGAGACACTGATTTGACGGCCGGGTTGCATTCGGTAATAAACGTTGTTCCGAACAGTCGTCCAAATGTGTGCTTACTGCTTACAGTATCTTCGGCTCCTGGGGGAGGTGGGTGCCCATCGCAAATGCCTTGCCGTTTACGAAGTAGTTGAACGCGTTTAAAGGCTTGTAGCGTTTAAGACGCTCTCGAGTATAAGGACCTGGTGGCTCGAATAGGTAGTCGTAAAGATGCGCCCTCAATACCTTCGGCAGATTTGTCGTATTTTTTTAGGAAGAAGTGGTCTTTCTTTTCTCCCAAGATACTAGAAAGGCATGTCGATACCGTATAAGTAAATTTAAGGAGGTACCCCATTCGGTCCTCGGCGGGGAGACTTTTAAAGTACGCGCTACTCCTCGCGGGTCTTCAAAAACAAGAAAAAAAGACTAAAGAGGACACTTAAGACTGCTTACGTGTAAGAATGCGAAAGTATTTATACACGCAGCGCATTCCTCACAAGCAGCGCGCCACGTCTTCCTTTTTCGCACGGCGCTCTGGCGGTGACATCGCGCTCCCTCGCAGTGCGCAGGTGCGGCGAACCCCGCCGGCTCCACGGCTTCCGTGACGATGCAACTGCGTTGCTGTGCTTTTCTTTCTGTTATACTTTTGGGGCGCGTCCGCTTTGACCTTGAGCGGCCCCGCCGTCTTCCGAGACGATGCATCTGCGTTGCTGTGCTTTTTTTGTGTTTTACAGCGCAGCTCTTAGGCGCCCGTTTCCGGCTTAAGCGGCGTCGCCGTCGCCGTCGGCGTCGCCGTCGGCGTCGAACCGCCCGAGGTCACGTGACCCCCAGGTCACGTGACCTCCCCGGTCACGTGACTCCCGAGGTCACGTGGCCCCCAGGTCACGTGGTCCCCGCAGGTCACGTGGTCCCCAGGTCACGTGACCCCCCGAGGTCACGTGATGATGATGACGATGACGATGCGGATGCCGATGACGTCATCAGTGACGTGGCCCCCCAGGTCACGTGACCCCCAGATCACGTGACCTCCCGAGGTCACGTGATGATGATGACGATGACGATGCGGATGCCGATGACGTCATCAGTGACGTCACTGATGATGTCATCGGAATCCGCATCGTCATCGTCATCATCCTGATGACGTCATCAGTGACGTCACTGATGACGTTATCGGCATCCGCATCGTCATCGTCATCATCATTGATGACGTCATCAGTGACGTCACGTTACCTCCCCCCCCCCCCGAGGTCACTTGCCCCCCCCGTACCCTTCCCTCCTCCTCCTCAAGAGCTGCGCTCTAATTCGGCGTTACAGGGAGTTGTAAACGGCTTTCACTTTTTATTATTTCTGAGCCGCGTCCGCTTTGACCTCGAGCAACCTCGCCGGTTTCCGCGACGAAGCATCTGCGTTGCCGTGCTTTTGGCCAATGGGAATTTAACTGCCGTTTCGCTGGCCAATCGTAATTGAACTGCCGTTTCGCTGCTACAGACGGTTACAGACAACGCCGGCTTCGCTCCGTGGGACGGTTAATGATTTCGCATTAAAACAATAGCCAGCCGGAAACAACATACTCCACGCGGAAGTTTGCCAGTGTTTGTCTTTGGTTACCTCCGCACACCCTGCATTTGATGCAGAAAATTTAGAAAGCAGGCAAATGATGTAGCAACTCCCACTTTCTCTCACCGGCAAAACGATCGGTACGGGAACCCTCCAATATGGCGGAAACTTGGTCATAAACACACAAGACGGAGCTTCTTTTTACATATGGACTATTCAAGAGAAGAGGAAACAAAATGATCCGGCCCGGCATATTTCTTTCATATGTATTCGTAGTCAAGTTGACACGCGCACAAACTCTGGCACGTTGGAAACCCTCCTCCGACGTGCCAAAAACAAAGAAAAAACAAACAACATGATTTAGCGTTTTATTCATATTGAAAGACAACACCTCAAGATGCTATCCGCGGCACTACGCCGCCAGGATCGCTTCGATTTTGCGAGAGGTCTGTTTCTTCTTTTTGCTTCTACGCAGTTTGTTGATTTGGTCCGCATGTATAGACCTATATAAAGCCACTGGATCCTGGGAAAGTAGCGCCATTGCCTTCCCTACCTGCTAGCCGGACACAAACAGATACTAACATACAGACGACCAAAACCTCGCAAGGCGATTGGCTAATCTGGTAAGAAAATTTTATTTACAACAGTGGTTTCATGACTAGAACAAAACCAAAACCGAAAACGCGTTATGTACAGTATATACAGGCTCTACAATCCACAAGCCAAGTTAGCCAACCCCGCGCCTAAGGCGCGGGCGCGCGCCCGCTGCTCCGCAAAGCGCCCGTCCGCGCGATCACTCGCGCAAAGAGACACCGACCGGTACCGCGCTCGCACGTCCCGCCCCTGCGACGCCACAAAGCAGAGGGCCGCATCGCGTCCCGTTCCCCTTTCTCCGCCTAACGCGATCTAGATATGATCGACGTATTGAAATCGCAGTTCGATACGAGAGTTGTGCACGTGGAGGTATCGGCAGGACCAGCGCCGCAGGAACTCCTGCTCTCCGAGAAGGAACAGTTGCGCCTCGAGGTGCGACACGAGCTCCCGCCGTAGCCTGAACAAAAGCGGCCAGAGCGCGCGCAACCTCCGTCCCTGTCCCACGGCGCAGCACCGGTTTCGCCACAGGACGTACTCGCTCGCGGCGAGCAGAAGGCACGCGAAGAGCCCCGAAGGACAGCGTCCGCGTAGGAGGTACAGTGCCACACCCAGCCCCCGGAAACTAGCGCGAACCACCCGCCAGAACGGGCGCGTCACCACACACTCCGACACAACATGCACGTTCGTCTCTCGGTCGTCGCAGTTCGGGCACTGATCGGTGCGACACACGCCCCACCGAAGTAGGCGGTCTCGTGTGGGAAGCACTCCCCAGCCGCGCTGCCACTCGAAGTCTCGCAGGTGTCCTGGAAGGTTGGAGGAGGTGAGGCGGACCCATGGGAACGAATCCGAGAGTCCGATCTGCACGGGAGTGAGCTGTGGTTCCAACAGGGTTTGGGCGAGGCGTGACGCTGGTGTTGTCGTGATGTCCAATTGTGGCGCCTGCTCCACGAGGCGGCGGTGCAATTGAAGCGCTTTCCAGTAAGCCGGGGGCGGTGTCTCAGCACAGGCACCCGACGGGCCGGTGAGGTCGACACCCAGGTCTCGGCGGGAGTGCCCCACGAAGTAGAGAGCGAGAGATCTGGCCGGGTTCTCAGCTTCGTGTAGGATCATGAGCATGGTCTTGAGCTGGAGTAGCGCGGGCGTGCCATCCACGCAGGGGAAGCCCCATCCTCCCTTCTCGCGCGGGAGGGAGAGCACTTGACGGGTGACGAGCTCGGTCTTCTCCATCCAGAAGAATCTGAACAGAGAACTTCGCACTTGTCTGATGAAGCTTCGCGGTGGTACCACCACCTGCGCTAGGTACCAGAGACGCCCGCAGAACACCGAGTGGGCCAGGTACCGGCGCTCGGCCATGGGGAGAGCGTAGTCGCGGGCACGATCCACACTTGCCGTGATGTCGCGCGCAAGGCGGGTCCGCATCTCGGGCGAGATTCCCATCGCGTTGTACGTTACGCCCAGGATCTTCACCACGGCAGTCGCCGGGAGCGGGGAGACTGGGTCTGGTGGGCAGTTGACCCACAACGCTTTGCTCTTTTGCTCGTTGAGGCGTGCGCCCGAGAGCGAGCCGTACGTCGTGAAGACCTGAAGCGCCGCGCCAAGGTCGTCAGCGTCGCGTAGGTACAGTGTGATGTCGTCGGCGTACGCAGTCGCCTTCACCTCGCCGCTGCCGGGGAGAGGGAGGCCGCGCACCAGGGAGCACCGGTCGATGTTGGTGAGGAACGGCTCGAGCGACAGGACGAAGAGGAGCGGCGAGAGTGGGCAGCCCTGGCGTACGCCTCGCGTGACGGGGAAGCTGGCCACCACGCTGCCGTCCACGCACAGATCACTCTTCATGCCAGCGTACAGGACCTCGAAGAGGCGGACACCCTCCGGGGGGAAACCGAAGGCGTCGAGCGTGGCGAAAAGGAAAGGGTGCTCAACCCGGTCGAACGCTTTCGCCTGGTCCAGGGAGGCGATCAAACCCCTGGCGCAGCGGGAGTTCGTGTAGTGAAGCACGTCTCTCGTGAGTGATGACAGTGTGTGGACGCTGCGGCTCACGACCGAACACGTCTGGCGCGTTGTTAAAATGTCCGGGAGGATGTCGTGCAGCCGTTGTGCAAGCACCGAAGCGAGCAGCTTGTAACTTGCGTTGAGCAAAGTGATGGGTCGCCACGCCCCTGGGTCGCTGGGGTCTCCTCCCTCTTTGGGCAACAGGATTATCCTGCCCTGTCGGAAGGACTCCGGCAGGCGGAGCTCCGTGAAGAAGGTGCGGAGGACTGCACAGACATGCTCCCCCAGCACATCCCAGAATGTGCGGTAAACACTCGGTCGGGAATCCATCCGGGCCCGGCGCAGATCCAGTCTTCATTTTCAGGAGGGCGTTGTGAACCTCCTCTGCATTGGGAGGCTTGAACAGCTGATCGCCAGTGGTGGGTGGAACTTTGGGGAGGTCGTGCAAGAAAGGGTGCGTGGCCAGGGTCGCGCGGTCTATCGTTGACTCCGAAGTCGCCAGGGCCTCGAAGTGGGAGCTGAAGCTTGGGACAGAAGGTTGGCAAGGCGGAGGCGTCGATGGAGGAACTGGAAAGGGCGGGACTCGCCGCTCCTTCACCTGTGTGCGGTGTGTGTAGCGAAGCACTTCGGGGTGGAAGGAGGGTCCGCCCCTCCCCTGAAGAACTGTCGCTGCTGTCGTCGACGCCCGTAGTAGGCGTTGGTACCGGTCGAGGAGCTGCGACAGGTAGCCCCTCATAAGGGGATTCCCAGCGCCCCCGCGACGTACGATCCGGATTCGCAGCGAGGTGTCGCGGAGCTCTTCAACTTGCCGCTGGCGCAGGGCACGGCCCTCCGCCACACACGCCACCCGCCAGGTTTCCAGAAGGTGGTCCCAGTTCGCTGGATCTGGCGTCACTCCAAGGAGAGACCGGCGCAAAACTTCTTTCAGGCGGTCGCGGCTCGTCGGGTCCCGCAGGACGCGGGAGTCCAAACGCCAGAAGCGTTGGTGCCCGGTCGAGGGAGCCAGACTGAGCTCCGCGAGCACTGGCCGGTGGTCTGAGACGTGACCGATGGCGGGTGGGAAGTCCACAGCCCCACAAGCTTGAACGGCTGAGGCCAGGGTCTCGGTGACGTAGACCCTGTTCAGGCGGCTGCTTGAGCTACCACGTTGCCAGGTGTGCTCGAAAGTGGCGCCGTGGAGAAGGGTCCAGCAGTCCACCAATTCGAAATGTCCAATCAGCCGTCTCAATTCGCGGGCGTTCCACGTGCTGCGGCCGTACCCTGGTCCCCTGACGTCGCGCCGGGAGTCGACGACGCAGTTGAAATCGGCGAGTACCAGGCAGTGGCGCGCGACGAGGAGGTGAACATCCAAGTTCTTGTAGAATGCCGTGGAGTGCGAGGGTTGTGCCGGGGCGTAAACACACACGGTGCGAAAACGGGCGGCGTCCAGGAAAAAATCGAATGTGATGAATCGGCCATCGGGGTCAAAGCGGCACGAGCTTTGCCGCATGAGCGCGCGATTAAAAATAATAATTCCTACCCCCGAGAACCGGGTAGTAGCAAAAGAGAAAAAACAATCCACTGCATAACGTTGCTTGAAGAGGGTGACGTCGCGTTGCCTAACGAAATTTGTCTCCTGGAGAAAGAGGAGGTCGCAACCGACAGTCCGGGCAAGCTGGAGAACCTCAACCTGTTTGGTCGCACTGCGGAACCCCTGGACATTCAGGGTGAGGACTCGTAGCCGTGCGAAGAGGAGGAAAAGGAGTCACCGGCTCTTCGTTAATCCGAGGGTGTTTCGGACGATGGCTGGCTGCTGGGGCTTCCAGTGGGCGAAGAGAAGTCGTTCCGCAAGCGCTTGAGGCGAGCTGCGGCGGGCGGGATGCCTTGCGGGGTCGCGAACTCGTCGCTGCTGGAAAGGACACGCTTCCCCTCCTCAGCACCACCGTGTCGGCTGCGACTGCGGCTGCGAAGTCTCCGCGGTTCCAGGCTTGCGTTGCGGCGTCGTTCTCGGTAACGCGGTCTTGAGCGGGTTTCCACTCCTTTGGCGGCGTCCCCGGCGGTCTCGTGGATGACGAGGCGTTCCTCGTCCGAGCCCTCCGTGAGGTCGCTCCAGTTGAGGCTCGGGCTGGACTGAAATTCCGGCGCAGTCGGGGACTCGAGTTGTATCGGCGCTTCATCGGAGCGGGAGCTCGAGGGGAGTGGAACGCTGGTCTTAGCGTCGTTCAAAAATGTGGTTGCCGGCGCGTTCGAAAGCATGGCTGCTGGCGCGTTCGAATCTTCACCCGTGGCCATGGCGGTAGCCGGCGTGGGCTGCGGTGTCGTCGCATCGAGCTCAGGCGAGGTTGTCTCGGTGGACTCGGACGGGGAGGGCACGGTAGACTCGGTGGGGCCGACGGCGGGTGTCGGGGCGGGTGCGTTCGACGCTGCAGGTGAAGGGGTGGCAGGGGGTCCATCCCGAGGGGTCGATGCCAGGGCCGGGAACTCGTCCAGGCTTTGGCCGGCCACGGACGAGTAGGTGCGACGTTGGGTGCAGTCCACCGTCGCGTGGGCCGCCCCGCAACGTCCGCAACCGGCCGCGCATCCGGCGGAGTCGTGGCCGAAAGCGGCGCAGCGGGTGCAGTAGGGCACATTGCAGGCCGCCTTGATGTGGCCCTCCCGCTGGCACCGTCGGCATACGCGTCGGAGGCCGCGGTAGTCAAAGGTTGCCCGATGGCCGGAGACGCGGAGGAAATTCGGGACAGGCGTCGACTCTTTCATCTCCATGCGTATGTAGCGCGTGCCCGTCCGCAGGGTAGGGTGGTCTTGGTACACTCCAAAGCGGATGTCCAGGACCTTCCCGTAAGGTGCGAGGGCAGCGGCGAGTGCTTCGCTCTTGACGTAGACCGGCAAGAAGAGGCATGTTATGGCTGTTACTTGCGGTCCGACGGGGACGATTGGAACGAGGGTTCCACCGATGCTCAGGGCGCCGGCGTTGACGATGCGGCTCATGGCCGACGACGAGGTGACGGACAATTGGAAGTTGCTTGCTCCCAGGTGTTGTACAGAAAACAATT
This sequence comes from Ixodes ricinus, assembly GCA_037355805.1. Lineage (NCBI taxonomy): Eukaryota > Metazoa > Arthropoda > Arachnida > Ixodida > Ixodidae > Ixodes > Ixodes ricinus. The sequence continues at coordinate 71,420 of JAZHYW010010089.1, read as the reverse complement.
CGGCAGTGCCGACAATGCCCGTGGCCGCGTCGAAGATGGAATCCACAGACGCGCCCGGCGGGCAGGAGACATCGAAGGTCAGAGCCTTCGTTGGCTGGGGGGGAGACACCGGGTGCATGACGCACCTGAAGCAACCCCGGCCAGAGACGACCGGTCGGGGTTGTAGACGAAAGGAACGTTGGACCGAGAACAGATACAATCTGTCTACGTTGCCATGAGAATCGCCATTTCGGTCCATTTAAATTTTCGAAGGTCACACAGGGTAGTTCTAAACCAGTAGCGCCATGATCACCATGGAGCATCATCGTACTGGAAGCGTTCCTCGCCAATATAAGCGTCTTTGGCACTGTGTATGCAATCAACTTATCAATAATGCCGCTTTCCACGGATCTCTTGCAATTATATTGTTCTTTTTCTGGGATTTCAAAACAGTAAAATAATTTTTCAGTGCCTCCAAGCACCGACACAGCATGTGGTGGTGGTACGAATAATGTACGCTTGTTTCGCCGGTGTGTGGATAGCAAAATCTCGGTACACATGAAACATCTCTATAAAGGTACCCGTCACCGGCGAATTTAGATCGGCTCTCTAAGAACGGAGGGGTCAAGGAGAAATTTCTCATTTCACGGACCAAAATGGCGACCATATGGGGAGCTTGGCTCTACTTTCCCAGGATCCAGTGATTTTAGGTGCTTCCTGCCCTTGAGCCTGTCATCTTACAAAGAAAAAGAAAAAAAAACACTTTTTTTTTGCAAAGAGTTTAGTTGCCGGAAGTTAACCCACAATAATCGGCGAACCGCCCCACGAGTCTGGATCGCGTTCTGATTTGTCATTTTCTTTATCTTTTCATTGCTTTCGAGTGAAAGATGCCCCAAAGCATCTGCCTTCATACGCAACCGCTTTTGCTTGAGTGATGTCACCTCAGCCTTTTGACACCTAATTTAGTTTTTTTTTTAAATGTCTTTTGAAGTGTGCGCAATGCGGTGTAACGGCAATTTTCCGCATAAATCAAGCACTGAGTGTGCCAGCGGATAACGCGCTGGCCCACTCAGTGCAACAAAGGATGTCTTCACACTGGGACAGACATACATGCAGGCACCCTAGTAAAAACTAACTCCTGTTCGTTCTAGCGGAGGAATTTGAATAATATTTCTCACAGCAGATGTTCACGTCGGGCATGTAGTTCTTCTTCGCCGCTTGTTCATCTTGGCTGCTTTGAGGAAGGAATGCAATCAGAAAAAAGACCACGATGGAAGCAATCGCTAATCCCATTGTCTTTGCTTCTCGAGGAAACCTCTGAGCAACATTCGACGTTATAATGGGTCTTAAATCGAGCCTTTCTTCTTTCTTTTGGCGAATTAGGCCATTCAGAAACGTAACACAGCTTGTGTTTACAGTTCGTTGCCTACTTCTTTATGCTCATTTATTTTTATTCTGTCAGTATACTTTCCTTTTTGTCGTCATAACTCGTGTATGCTCAGCGACAGCTGCTGTGGGTATGGAAACTTTTTCCTTCCGCTTGCATGGCCAGCCAAGTCAGAAAAGAAAAGAAACACGTTATAAGCGAAGGAGGAAAATTGCAGTATGAAAGGCTTCGCGATATTAAACAGGACTTGAAACTTCCTACGCAGCATCGAAGGCTACAGGGTAATCAGGCTGTCTATTTTATTTTCGTATGTGCAAATCTGTTTCTACACAAGAGATAGAGGAGAGAAAGGAGATAGAGAGAAAAAAACACCCAGTGAAGTCGGCAGCTGCGGTATTGCATAGAAATTGTCTAATATGCCTATACACAAGCAGCATGTACAACGCTGGTTTAACAGGTTTGCATCTTGCACCACACGTGCCGCGGCACCTACAAGGCATTTATTTTTAAGCTCTAGACATTTGTTTTAAAGAAGCCATGAAAGTTACACTAATTCGGTTTGGGCAGGTGAGTGATACGGCCATGGGAATCGTCAAAGCAAGTCAAATAATTAACTAAAATTTGTAAATTAACTTTTAGTAAGTGAAAATAGATAGGGGTGATTTCATCTCAAATCGTGCAACGACAAAATGATGGGTCCACAAATAAATTATGGAAAAAATATGTGTTCGTGGAAAATGTGGGACTAGAACAAAACTGCAAATTAGAACTACGGCACATCTTTGTACCTGAGTTTTGGTTTTCGAAACGGCAGCCTTGTGATTTTTAGCAGTTTCACTAGTGACACGATTTGGAGTCTCGCAACGTTTAGATTATCTTTTTTTATAGCATTGAAAACTTTTTAACTGCTTTATTATTTTATATAGAAGGGTTAAATTTCACTAGGAGTGTGTATTTTGTTTTATTTTATTAAATACAAGTTTTTGTATCTTGCACCTTTGACAATGATGGGCCAAGTTTGTATCGAGCTAGCTTTCGATGTATAATTATTTAAGGCATAAGAAACATATCAAATGAAAGCTTGTATGTAAGTCTATTTAAAATTTATAATACTGTTAGTACAAGTATATTTTATGTAGAAGACACAACGTTGTAAACACGGAAGAAAAGCTATAAGTACAAAATTCAATGTCATTTTAAGAATACAAGTAGTTTTGCCAATTTTTATGTGAAAATCTTTTATGTGATCTTATAAATGCAATACAATTATATGGTATCGTCATATTAAGCAGTGCGTTTGAAAAGAAGACACATTTGTACCTCCATTCTATGACGCATATCTCTGTCATTTCGTTTTTCACTTAAATATTAGTTATTTTTGTAACATGATCATAGTTTTTATATGGTTCTCGAGTTCACACACAGTTCGGCAAAACTTACACATCGATAGTATTTATAGTATAATATGGTGAGGGGTTTTCCGCACGTTCCGTTTGCTTACTTAGTAAACTACAGAAATCTAAACTGTCTTAAATAATGTTTAAGCGTTGTCATATGCAATTAACAAACATATATAGGACGTTTTAAAAGTTTTCCGTGAGGTGATAGAGCACTTGTGGGAAAAACATTTCAAAGCGACGGCCCGCCGAGCACGTCAATAAGCGTGGCTTGAAGTTTTCTCTTCTTCAAACAACTTCCTTTACACGATAGCTAAGCTATAGGCTTGTTGAAACCTTTCAATCTCCGTCTTTACTATTGGCACTTCTCTGTTTGCGAAACCAAACGTACGTTCCAAATCTTGTAGAATGATATGAGGTGAAACTGTCAGTTCTGATAGCATCGCGTCGCTTCGGCGCTTGCTTTCTCTTTTCTGCAATGTGCGCGTCTTCCCTAATTTCGCCTTTTTATGTATATATTTTTCTAGTTGAGATATAAGTACCTTCAAGATTCTCGTAAGCTGCATTGGCTATTTTTCTTCAATGAAAAGTGGGAACGAAAGGGCTATCCACGGGCCGATCGGCACATAGACACATGCCGCCACCCTTTTCAACACTATGAGTTCGCATCCCATTTTTAGATAACTGTCGTGATTGTTTACTTAAGTACAGACAGGGTCACTATGAACATTAGAAACGACTGCCATATTACGATCCATGCACGCGATGAAAAGGAAGAAGCTATAGACAGCCTGTGATTACCAGGAGGCGCTACCAGAGCTAAAGCTCATGTGCCACCGCCTTCCAGAGCGGCAGCCTTTCCCTTTCGTTTTGCTTCGATGGCAGGTTCTATGCTGTTTACATATCTGGTATCACATCTCACTTTTGTAGACACAGTTAACCAAAACCGAGTGAGGGAGCAACTACTCTTTGCCTGGCAGCAATATTAAACGTGGGCGACCAAGAATTCAGTCTTGAAGACATCAAGAAACTTTGCCTGTGTGCTAACCCAACTAAGGAGTGCGTTTCGCTGACCTGTAAGGTGTGTCCAAAAAGAGATGGTTTAACCCTGAAATCGTTGCCAATGAAGAAAGACGAATAAAACGAAGTAGCTTTGTGGGAATCTAGCGAACTTCTAAAGAAACAAATGGGAGGTACCGTATTTTACAATGAGCTCAGAAAGTACGTAGCAAAGTACTTCCCCATTAATTCATTTGACATACTCAGCGGCTTGCTTTAAGCTGCAGAAAAGTCACATCTCAAGGCTCGTATCATTGTATTGCATTTTGCTTTTGTGAAAACCTGAAGCGTTGGTCTTCCGCGAGCGGTACAATGCTTTCATTGGAAGAAACACATCCTGTTTGTCTTCACCTGCGTCGCTACAACGGGGCGCAAAATCTACAGCTTCGGAGTTGTCAGCAACTACATCGTGCACAATACAGCACATGCACTGTTCGCTCTGCGCACAGTGGAAAAGTGGCTGAAAGAAAACACTCCGATAGTTGAAACACTTGACCATATCTCCGACGGGAAGGCTAGTCATTTCAAATATAGGTTTCAACTGTACGAGGCGGCGAAGAGACAAGAGGTGACCAAATTTATTGTTCAAGCTACGGGACACGGCAAAAGTGCGTGTAAGGGCGTAGGGAGGGTCCTCAAGCACCAAGCCTCCTTGCACAACCTCAGGTCGTCAGAACTGGAAACCATTGGAAGCGCTTATAATTTTTTTTGTGTAGTGGCCCCAAAAGTGCCTGGAATCGTACTCCCCAAAAGTGAAACAGCATGCCTCGTTCACTACCGTGACAAAGTGAAAAAAGAATCGGACTTTTCTGAGTCTCGTGAAAAACATCCAATCCTGCCACTTGTGGGTGAAGGCTCAAAATAGAGACGGGTGTTTCAGGGCTGTGATAAAAAAATAAATAAAGAGTATCCTCAAGAGTATGTTAATCTCACTTAAAATCACATTTTATTTTATCACCATAAATGTTACTGTGAGCTTATAATACTAAAAATGCTATGTATTGTTATGCATTTTCCCCGCTTTTGGCATCCTTTGTTATTACCTGAAATAAAAAAAATAAAGTCAAGAAGTTTAAAACGAGCCTCGCCGATATACGCGAAAGTGCGGCGGCATGGAACAAGCAAAATTTCGCACTCGGCGCGCTAGGTTTCTGAAAATAATTTATCTCGCCCCATCATTGCCTGACATAGGGGTTTGTGAAACTTAATTTTTATGCTTGTCAAATGAGAACAAAGACGTTTTAGTAAGTTTATTTAAAGAAAAGTTGTGAATCTTAAGATTTTGTAATAAACTGGACATGTGCATGAACTTTAAAAAAATTATAACATACCAGTCATGCCTTATTTTTACTAAATGGTACATGAGATATATTATAAATACTAAGGTCACGTTATAGAAGCATAGAGGGTGTTTGTTTTTAAGTGTAACCAATTTGTTTTAAAAAGGCCGTGAAAGCTACACTTATGCCGTTTGTGCAGGTGAGTTATACGGCCAGGGGGACATTGTATCGGGGGCTAATCGTAACGAACCGTCGGCTAATTTATTAAAGTTTTTAATTAACTTTATAATTAGTGAAAATAGACATATGGTTTCAATTAGAAACTTGCTGAGCGTCATCGAAAAGCACTAAATCAAATTTCTTTAGAAGGCTTTAAAGCAGGAGCAGCATTTTATGGCGTTCCGTAAAAGCGCTCAATATACCTGTTGTTAAATTACCCAAGCATCAAGGAGAATGCAGCGATTGGTGTTCCACGCGCCACACGCGCTCGACTTCCCAGTATAAAAGATTCGAAGTAAGTAACCAAAATAAAGCGTTGACGAACGCTTGTGCAAGATGCAATTTGCTTTTGGCATTTCCTTTAGAAAAGTTACTACTGCCGGGGCCAGCACGTGCGGGGCGTGGAACACCAATCCCTGCATTCTCCTTGACGCTTGGGTAATTTAGCAATAGGTCTATTTTGACGCGTTTTTGGGTTTCGGTTTTTATCGGAGCGCATCCCTGCGCCAGCGATTTATCTCTCCAGTGGCTGAGACGCGCAACACACGTGCGCCATACTTCTTTCCAGTTTTCCCTTTAAATTTAGCAGAAAATTTAGGTCACGTGACCTATGAACCAATTCAGTTTTGCCGCTAAGTTTAGCGGAAAATTTGCGTCACGTGACCTATGCACTAATTCAGTTTCCCTGCTAAACTTAGCGGAAAACTGACGTCACGATATGCACCAATTCAATTTTCCCGCTAAATTTTGCGGAGAAACTAACGCCACGACCTATGCACCAGTTCAGTCTCCGCGTTAAATTTAGCGGAAAAATTTACGTCACATGACCTATACACCAATCCAGTTTCCGCGCTAAAATTAGTGGAAAATTCGGCGTAACGTGGCCTGACGTCACGGGACCTACAAACCAATGCAGTTTCCCCTCTCAACTTAGCGGGCAAAATGAATTGCCCTAGCCTAGAGGTTGCCTCTAGGGCAATCTTTAGGGCTCTAGGAAATAGAGTTGCCGTAGAGGTCGTCCTAGACGTCGTCTTTGACGTCGTATATTGCCTTGTAACAAAGGGAGGAAGTAAACATGACGAATGCTATCGCAATTCATAGACAACCAACAACAGTGGTTTCTGCAGCCATTTTTAAAAAGTAAAATATAGCTCACCGATTTCAGCCGATGCTTGGTCTATATTTCCACTTGAATCAAATACTGCGCTATTGTCCGAGAAGGGTGTCAATTAATATTTTTAGGGAGCTGTAAGAATGATACACAATCTCGAGAGATGTCATCTCGAGAGATGGCCATCTGATCTTCATACGCGAAATAAGCCCGCATCGTCTGCGAATAAGAGTTCGCGACTTGATCACTTGGTATAGGGAATTATTTAGCTACTACCAATATGGAGGGATATTTTATAAACCAAAAGGAATATAATCCAAAATACCTCCTACACCAAATGTATTGTAATTTTTCGTTTCCTTGAGACAGCAACGCAAGCAAAACGTTTTATCCTGAGGTCGGTCTGTCACTCACGATGTAGGGAGCGCGATCGTCGCACCGCTAGCCCATTCATCGCTGAAAAGTGCGCAGTTATGCTGTTCTTCCGTCTACCGACTGTAGTGCACGGCATAGCCTGTAGGACGTTTCAGCTATAACGTTACTATAATACAGTTATCGTCACCGCTACGATGGAACCAAGCCGAGAACACAACTCGAAGGAAAATATTTAAGCCAACCGTCCTTATAGCTATGGACCCCTCTCCCTCCTCCCCTCCCCTCCCCACCCCACCCCCACCCTCCAAAAAAATTTTTTTTTAGATATATTTATGCAAACATATATTGCGCCAAGTTTTGTTTAGGGTACGTTCCCGGCTCGGTTCGAACATGGCGGTAACGGTAACGAAATCACGATAACGCCATGCAGAAACGATATATTATTATATCCTTTGTCTTACCACGAATATGCATTACATACAAAAATATGCCTCAAACTTTTTCTTTTTTTTTTGTTTCTTTGTTTGTCATTTTTTAGAGGCAGGAGGGTAGACTGTGACAGCTCCTCTGCATATATTCAACTCTCGGCGTTTCGTCTGCATATCTTCTATTTCCTTCTTTTTTCTCTCCTCGGCGCCAGGAATCCATGACTTCCCATCCTATGCGCTCGTTTTACTCTTTGGCTTATCGTTGCTTTTCCCGTTGTTGCAAGAGGACCGATGCATCAAAACCTTCTTGGACTCGGCGCGCCATCATGTGGATGGTTGCTTAGAGAGGGCTCGACTGCTCTGGTTTCCGAAACTGTATCGCATCTGAATATTAGCATCCTTGGAATATCTTTACGTCGTTATGCGGATGGGGCCCCTTCTAAGGGCACTTAAGCCTCGAACTTTTCTCTTATTGTGGACGGTGTCCGGTATAACCTTACAATACTTCTATCAGTTTACGGAAATGTTTGTTTTCCAAATTAATTGGCCGCGTTCGTCTACACAATTTTATGCAGAAAGACCCCATTGTTAGGGGTTCTGGTGTTTTAACAAAGGCGCCGATATATATCACTTGTAAGTTGTAACTCACGGTTACATTTTGTCTCACTGGTTTTACGTAGAGCCAGAACAATTCAGATGCAAAAGAACACACATTTAGGGTATTTTGCTACGGGGCAACCTCTGCAAGGGAAGCGCTTTGAAGACCCGTGTTTCCACACTAGTAGCTGTGATAACCGGTAAGAAATCACAATCACACTTCACCTCGAGGAGGATAAAGTGTGCGCTATACGAGCTGGAAGTGAAAATTTTAAGGGCTTGTAATAGTGCTTTCGAGTGACGGAAGTATAAGATGCTGGCTCGTACCTCTTGGTGCTATAAGTTATTTTAAAGACCTTCCGTCTTTTACCATCATGACAACATATAACAATGTTTCAGCACACGCATTTACTCTCTCTCAGCGCAGATGATGTTCACAGCAGTGTTGCAGAATGTACACCCCCATTCTATTCCGGAATGTACACCCCCATTCTATTCCAATAAAGTTTTGGTAATTTCATTCCTTTTTAACTCCTAGGAATGAAGACACTGGACCCATTCCACTCCTAGAATGACCGAACCCTTCCATTCTATTAACATCATTTCGAAGACTGAAAGATGGCTCTTAACCGTTTCATTGTGTTCCTAGCAAAAGCAGCATAAAGCTAACGTTATCAAACACATACACAACTGAAAAAAAAAGATATGTAAAACTCGTCTCGAAAGCACTAATTCTATTAAGCCGAGTGGTGGTCCCATAAAACGCTTGGTTGGCACATACAGGAATCAATCGCACGACGAACCGTGAAAAGCTCACAAATATGAAAACCGTCCATCTTTGTAAACAAACCGTATGCCTTCCATATATATAGGTATTACATGGTTAGCGTGTTTGTCTTACGGGGACCATAAAAGCATCTAATTGGTGCCTGGTGAATCTAAGATGCCACAGGTAAAAAGCGACGACATGCTTTACTCCATGAAGCGGCAGCTGTGAACATCAGGTAAAAGTCTCGTTACGACTGCTTCAAGGGATTACGGGGAAGGTGTTTAAAAACAAAGTCAAGGAAACTCTAATATATAGCTTTAGCAAACGCATTTAAATACCTCTACGGTACAAAATAATAATGACATTCGCATACAGTTTTAGTAACTACAAGGGCGCACATTCCTTGTGGCTCCAAAAGCCGCTCGCACTCGGCTTCACCAGTTGCAGAATCTATACTTCGGTTCACCTTATTATGGACCGCAAAGGACGCAACGAGCTATAAAAATTAGACGAAGACACTCAAGACTGCTTACGTGTAGGAATGTGAAAGCATTCTCTGCAAGCAGTGGGCCACGTCATCCTTTTCACAGGGCGCTCTGGCAGTGACATCACGCTCCCCACTGCGCAGGCGCAGCACCCCCGCCGGCTCCACGGCTTCCGTGACGATGCATCTGTGTTGCTGTGCTCTTCTTTGTGTTTATTTCTGTATTATTTTGATGACTACCACTGTAAGTTGGGCATGGCGTCGGGCTTGACTAGCCTGGCGATGTTTCGATGATGGTGTTAGTGACTATACAGCTACATAAGGGATCACTATTCTATAAAAAGGCGGATCTGGTGAAGTCGGCGTCTACCAGCTCAACCGAAAATTAACGAAACAGTTCTCTGCTTCTATTTTTTAAACTGTTTCTCTTTTTAAAAGTGTGGGTGTGATAATATCTTATAAATTAAGAAAATATCTCTTATATTATTCAAAAATGATATAGAGGGCATTTGGTACCGATTCCAAGAAAGGATGGAAAATGGACAAAAAGTAACCCCATATGTGATGTCGATAACCAGATTTTGACGGCGTCTACAAAAAATAGCTCAATCTTGAAGTCTTTCATGGTACGGGCAAGAAACTGCAAAAAAGATCCTAGCTGAAATAATCTCGTACGAAATGGTCCCGAACAAAATTGTGCACCCAGATGAATCTTAGAGGCTATGGGCGAATTCGAGCATTTTCCCAACACGTTGTATGATCTCGTCGCGCATGTAACAACTGTCGCCAGAAAAAAAAAAGAGAAAACATTTTTTTGTTGATGTTACGACTACAGTATACTACAACCGACCCATGGGTCCCGGTGGTTAGCGTCCTCGTGACGCGCGCTCTTCTGGCATGCACTCTCATTAAGTGGCACTCTTGGGCGCCCTCTCTTCCGGGATCGCGAAAGTGCAGAGTGATTCCGGAATCGTTGCGGCTCAGAAGTTGTAACTCCTCAGCACTGCTACACAGTTAGAAAAGGACCTATTTAAATTTGGGAATATTTTAATTTTGCTCACGATAGAGCCGTGCGCTTCAACAATAAATTATTGCTCGTGGTTTCTGACCTTACGCGCACTCTATCCTTGCTTGCAATTTAACGATAACGCAAAAAAAGCCCTACAAAATTCCACGGGACGCCGTCACTCCAATGGCCTAGTAGTCTAGCGCCACAAAAAATACAAACAGCGGTACTATAGATATGTCAGCTATATCGTTATTCGTAGACATGGGAATTGCATTCTAACACAACAGCTCACAAAACAAATGTATCTGTGCTAAGGAAAAGTTATCGGGTCCTCTCCATGAAGCTAACTTTGTTTTGTCGGTAATAGAATATTGTATTTTTGTCCCCCTCTAGTACGACTAGTCCATACACATAAGTAACCAGGATAGCAGGTATAGCAATATATGCGGTCAAACCTGTCAACGAAGTCAACGCAGTGACACTATTGTCGTCGTCTGATATGACATGCGCCGTGTCTGTCTTGCTCACTCACACGCTCTTAGCTTTCAGAAGTTTTCGTTCGCCCGGTGCCGTTCTCCTAAATCTAAGAAATAAGAAATAGCTTCTTCTCGTAGCGTTCGCTTTAGCCGGACAGAAGTAGGATGGAAGAAGACAATAGTCTGGCATTCCACATAGCTGATCCACCTAGTATACTATGCGGTTCATCTATGGGAAATGCGAGACTATTGTCTTCCATCCTGCTTTTGTCGGTTAAAGCGAAAGCTACGAAAAGTTGTTTCTTATGATTAGGAAAACGCCATCGGGTCCAAAACAAGACAAAAAAATCTTTGGAAGCTTCGAGGTGTAATTGAGTATGACAGAGAACGGCGCATGTCATAATAGAGGACAACGAAAGTTTCACTGCGGTGGCTTCATTGACGGGTTTGAAAGCATTCACCACTTATCATGGTAAGTTTAGTGTATGGGCTAGTCGTACTAGTGAGACAAAAAAAAGATATTCGTTCGCCAACACAACAAAACGGACTCGAGAGGACGACGAATAGAACACAAGCCCCCATATAGGGTATATTCGCCGTCCTCTCGGCGTCCGCTGGAAGCTCATCACGACTGCCGGAACTTCTGAAGAAGTGACGCGTGTGAATGACGATCCGCGGGGCCGCCCATATATTCTCCGCTCGCCAAGAAGAGGACTCTCGAGACCCGGGCAACAGAATCTGCAAGGCGAAGATATTCGGGCTGCTTCCGACAACGTCGAGACACGCGCGGATCCTCGGGGAAGAGGGACACTCGAAATTTCCATGCGCGCCCGTTGATCGTGAGATGGAGAGCATCGTGAGGAATTTATCGAAATTTATTATAATCAAAACACGCGACGCTTTGTCTGAAGTATATCGACGCGTATTTCTTGCTTTGAATATTCTTCCGGCAAACCGTCACGTTCTTTGTCATGAGTCTTGGTATTCAATTACATAGATTGGCCTTCCCTCATTTGAAATGTGGAGCGTTACGATGATTATTTTTCTTTGCGTCGAGAGAATTGAGTATTAACCATCGAAGAAAAAAGAAACAATACATAAAAAATTATTCATTCTATAGATAAGATGGGAGACAGACAACGTGCAGTCTGCCTTAAATTGACACTAACATGGTATTTACATTCGCCAAGGTTTTATTTGTACATGGCATATGATAGCCCAACTACCCAGATCGGCGGGCTCCACCGCCCACCGATCAAAAGGCCGTCCTATGATTCCTGGGACTTTCCGCGTAATTCAGGCGGTTCGTTCGGGATTTCGCCAAGCTTTCTGCGCCGCTCACGCACCTCACAAAAGACGCCGTAAACTTCGAATGGGAGAAGGACAACAACAGGCATTCAACGACCTAAACCGACGACTCCAGTCGCCACCGATTCTTGGTCACTTCGACCAATCATCCAAAACAAAGTTCACTCGGGCGCCAGCCATGCAGGACTCGGCGCGGTACTGGTCCAACGACAAGAGGGTACCGAGCGCGTGATCGCCTAGGCTAGTCGGAGGTTGTCGAACGCGGAACGAAATCACTCTACAACCGAGAAGGAATGTCTTGCCGTTGTTTGGGCCATCACGAAATTCCGCCCGCACTTATACGGGAGCCCTTTTCGTGAGGTCACCGACCACCCCCGCTATGCTGGTTAGCGAGCTAAAGGACCCATCGGGACGCCTCGCTCGATGGAGCCCACGACTGCAAGAGTACGACGTTACCGTGGTCTACAGGTCAGGCCGAAAGCACAGCGACGCCGACTGCCTGTCCAGAGCCCCCGTCGAGTCAGCTACCGGCTGCGCCAAAGACGACGACGACGACGACGATCGCTTTCTTGGCGCAGTGAGCGTTAACGGCATGGCAGCGCTCCAACGGGACGATCCTGAAGTGCGCGCACTGATCGACCACTTGGAGGGACGAGGGGTACGATTCCCCGAGCCTTTTCACGTGCCCTACCAACATTCGCCGTCCGGCAAGGTATTCTCTACAAAGAGAACTTCGAGGACAGAAACTCGACGTGGCTCCTGGTAATCCCTACTAGTCTTCGAGAAGAGATATCCCAAGCCTGCCACGACGACCCGACATCTGGTCACCTTGGCTACAGCAGGACTCTCGCAAGGATCCGAGAGAAGTACTACAGGCCCAAGCTTCCGAAGACTGTCCACCTCTACACACGATCTTGCCACGAGTGCCAGCGACGGAAGAAACCGCCGACGAAGCCGGCAGGCCACCTGCAGCCGATCGTGCCCCCGACTGCACCGTTCCAGCAGATTAGAATGGATATACTTGGACCTTTCCCGCTGTCGACGCAGGGAAACTGTTGGATAATCGTGGCAACTGATTATCTCACCCGGTATGCCGAGACAAAAGCACTCCCGTCGGGAACCGCTGTGGAAGTAGCCAAGTTCTTCGTTGACTCGATCGTCCTCCGACACGGCGCTCCTCAAGTCCTGATTACGTACCGAGGCTCATCGTTCATGGCGCAACTGACACAACAGATAGTCCGCCTGAGCCACACCGACCACCGCCGAACCACGGCATACCACCCGCAAACCAACGGGCTGACGGTGCGATTAAACAAGACCATCGCCGACATGATCCCGATCTGACGTGGAACACAAGACGCGGGATGAGGTGTTGCCCTACGTCACGTTTACGTACAATACGGTGGTTCAAGAAACCACTGAGATTACACCTCTTCAGCTGGTGCACGGCAGAAAGGTGACAACGATGCTCGACGCCATGCTGCCCCACGACCCGACGGACGACGGCACCGACGACGCCCAGCTGGTCACCCAACGGGCAGAAGAGGTACGCCAGCTAGCCTGCCTTCGAATAAAGGACAAACAACGTGTCGACGATGGCCGGTACACCTTCGTCGCCGCGACGTGGAGTTCCAGCCCGGAGACAAGGTGTGGATGTGGACGCCCATTCGCCGCCGCGGCCTCAGCGAGAAACAATTAAAACGCTACTTCGGACCTTACAGCCGCCTTGGGGACTTGAACTACGAAGTGCTCCCCGACGGAACCCGACCTTCAGGACGCCGCCAGCCACGACCCGAAATGGTCCACGTAGTTCGACTCAAGCCGTTCTACGCACGTTAGGACTGTGGCGCTGCATGTTTATGTCGTCTCACCGTATTTTTTTATTAGCCATTTTTGTTTTCATTTCGCTTTGCATCGGGACTGTGCACATTTAAAGAGGAGGAAATAATGGCGCGCAGCAGAGCCGACGCAAGCAACGGTCGTTCACGGACTTCTAGAAAGTACGTGTTTATTCTTACTCGGGACGTAACTTTTACCATTTCGTCCTACTTTCCTGTTCTCAAAAGTGCCTGTTCATTCTTACCCCGAACGCTCGACGCCCGAACCTTCTGGGCCAAATTTTCGAGATGCCGACTCACACTAGATAAGGTGCTGCGCGGGACCTTGTCGAGTCAGTCTCGCTCTTGCTTGCTGTTACGCCGCCAAATCGCCGCCCGCTTTTCTGCTGCCTCGACGCTCGTTTTTATTTTGTTCGGCGCAAGTTCTCGCATTAACTTTCAGTTTGAAACTGGATTTGTGCCGCTTCTGCTTCTGTCCTTCAGAACAATATAGCTGAAAGGTTACCACCCAAAACATAGTTTTTATTTGAACCTAAGATGTGCGAAAAAGAGACGTTTGTTTAGTACAAAATATTGATCAAGAAGGTGCCGTCAGGCTTCTACAGTTTACAACTTTAGGAACTTCTGGAGGTGACAGATTATCTTGGTACTGCGTAAAGATGACTTAAGATTGCAACAGGAATAAGAACAAATACGAACAGGCACACAAACGAACATGGATCTTCTTTTTGTTTTGTTCGTATTTCTCAACCTCAAAGGAGCAATGAAATATTTTTCTTCTATCGCTAGATACTACATTAGAATCAACTCCTTAACGTTAATAACAGAGTAAGCTTGTCTTAGTTTTACTTTCTAGGCAATTGATGTCACAAAAAAGTAGGAGAATATGACCATCGTTCATCCCCTCAACTCAGAGTCAGAACAAGCCACCACGTGGCGTGGTACCTATTCTATGCCGCCAACGTTAATCATAGTCAGGCGCTAAGTTCGCAAAATAGAAAACAGCGTGATGAGCTCCAGGCGTTGTTAGAGTTCGACTATTCTCATCACCGCAGTGGTTGGAGTATACCCACTACCGAGTGTCCGCCGAGGCATTGATTGTTACGAGCCGAAGTCGAGTGCTCACACAGTTCTCGTGTCCAATCCATGACCCGCGATCGACTGTCGTCATGCGGGTGGTTTCAATCCCACAATTACGTCATCAAATTTTGCGAGAGCAAGACTGAAAAAGTGGTCCCTTTTTATCCTCGCAATTTCACCGCGACAAAGAAGCTTCTGTATCAGTAGCGGTCTGTGCGAGTATACTTGGGCCAGGCTAGGACCACTGCGACTCTACAAATTCATGAACATTCCATCCCGATATCGTTTCGCTGACTCCTTTAAAGGTTTAACTATGTCACATCCACATTTGCTTGCCGCAGGCTTTCTCTAGTAACCGTTTCATTCTTCGTTTTCCCCAATTTAGACAGGCGGTGTTACATTAGTCAGCGATATCATAAATGAAAAGAGTTCTTCTCCGCTCTCTTTAAACAAGTTTTTAAATGTTTAAAATCTTGACGTCACAATCCTTATAAGTGGTTGCGTACGCCCTAGGCAAGGATGCGCATGGGATTTTCAACACACGGTCGAATTGACGTCTAAATATTGTCCATGAGAATGACTTGTTTCTTCTAGAACTGCAATTCAAGTCTTCAATGTGACCGACTACAGGCCTTCACACACTATCTTATAGCAAGAATAGGAAAAAGACCTGGCAAGCTGATTTTGCTAGTTTAACCACTAAAACCATTTTGACGCGATATTGTTTAGGAGCTCGTGTCGCAGAAAATCCGGCGTCGGCGTCGGTAGTACAAAAAAAATCTCGTAATGCAACGCGCAAAGCCACGTGTGAGGTCACGTGTGGCGTCACATGTGACGTCACGCGTGTGACGTCATGACCCTATTGACCCACTAGATTTTCCCGCCAAACTTAGCGGAAAATTTACCCGCCACATTTAATGGAAAATTTCCCCACCAAACTTAACGGAAAGTTTCCGCTAAATTTAGCGGGTCGATAGGGTCATGACAGAACAACCACGTGTGACGTCACGCGTCACGTGATATGACGTCACACGTGACGTCATGTGGCGTCACGTGACACGTGACGCTACAGACTATACTCTGTTTCACCTTAAGATGTACCGCAGGAAAGGCTACAAGCGCGAGCTCCTTGCTCTAGGGCACATCTTGGCGGCACAAGCTCTTTTAAAGGGGCCCTGCAATGACTTTTTTACTAATTTTTAATTTGCACCAAACCTGAGCGCACTGAACGTAGTAACTTAATGACACTTTTCTTTTCTCGAATTTCGCTTTATTTTAAAAGTTATAGGCAAATTAAAATTACAAAAAACAAGCAAAAAATAACCTCCTTCATGACGTCCTTGGTTGCTTGAGTGGCCGTGAACTAGACGAGCGGGTAGTGAGCTGAGCGAGCGCTCACGGCTGCCGTACTCCGTGTCGACGGCGCGAGAGGGCGCCACTAAAGCGTGTTCTGGATAGGCTGTATGTAGCGGGCAGCTATAGCGCGGCTCTCATTGCATTTGCTGCGCGATTAAACACAAATTCGGCATGACACTTCATTGGCCACAAACGACAGCAAACACGGGGTAAAGATCAGTTCAGAATGGGAGCCACTTCGCGCTGCCATACCGCGAAACGGCCAAACCGCCAGACAAAGCTGCTCACCGAAGGCCTTAGGAACGCTCAGAGCCGGTCGGATCCTTCGGTCCCTACGGCCGCAGCGCCGCCGCGTCAATCCGGGACCTTTCCGTGTCGGCGCCTGATCCCACTACTCCTTTCTAGTATGCGCCGCCTTTTCCACCGCTTGGTGGCGGGTATGTCGACGGATCATTTCTTGTTTTCGTACTTTATAAACTGCATTTGTTTCTTTTCTGATCTAAAATACTGAACAAAAACTACTTTTATAAATAATTGAAACGGTTCGCGCCACTTATATTTTGTATTTCGACTAAAAAGAAGCTTTTAGCGGCTCTGACCAGTAGTAAGCCCAGGACCTAAGACGTCACATTACGCGCGCTTTCGGTACCGCGGGTCGCCCCCGTCGGTGGAGGAGGTTTCCGCGTCGTCCGGTTAAAATATGACGCGCTGATATTTAGTTACTCTCTCCGTGCCCGCTGGCTTGCCCGAACCCCAAGAGACGTGGAAACCGCAAAAAAGGTAGACGCTTAATTATGATTGCAGGGCCCCTTTAGGAGCAGCTGCCAACGCTGTGAGCTCGCGCTTCTAGCCGTCGCTGCGGTACAACAGAAGGTGAAACGGAGTATAGACCACGCAGAGTCGCTTGCACGGCTTGGGAACGAGCGCGGATTTACATGAGAAGGCTTTGCGAAAGGGGTCTGATAACGCTATCGCGTTCCACTCTTAAAGGCGAAGCTTAAGCGTCCCTCAGGTTTTTGTTCATACAAAATGAAACCTAATTTTCTCGCGGAAATGGCTTTGGCGACTTCAACATCAGCGTATGTTCCTCGCATGTGACACCTGGTGTAATACTACATCGACGCTCTTTCTTTAGAGCCATGTGTGGGCGATTGCCTCTGCATCAAATGTTCAAATGTCTAAGCAAAAATATGCGACATGTATTCCTTCATCTGTAGCGGCATCGCCAACTAACTTGTCATAAAAAAGGTGCCATATCTTTTAGCTATTACGTGGATCAGTCATTTTTGCATCAGTGATTCCTACATAAAACTTGAAAAGCTTTTTTTCTTCTTCAGCGTTTCGTGCTACGTCAAAGAACAAGCGTTTGACGTGCCAGTTTTTGTGTCGAGTTTGGATGAAACATGACCCGTCAGAAATACGACCGAGAACCGTAAATGAACAATTGCAAATTTGAACATCTCACCCGAACCGGAGGTCTTACATTCAACACAGGAATCATCGAAGAACATGGTACTTTGTGGGTGGGGATATAAATAGCAGCAGGATTTTTCCTTCGAGTGATGTTGCAACGCTAAAAGAAAGAGTTGAATCGGCGATTCTCCGGTTGTTGGGAAGAGCACTGACAAGAATGCCATTTTTCTTCATTGCCTGAGGTGTCCCTCACTCCTGTGATGCCGAGTAAAACTAAAAGAAAACACATTCGTTTTCTCTAGCAGCTATTGTTTTCTCTATTAAATTAGGGCACCGCAGCTGAACGTATTACCTTCAATGGGAACGCGAGAGGTACGGGCATCAAATAGAAGATTCGCAATGTTGTTTACTGCTTGCGCATTAGTTCGGTAAGCGTTATTGATGACATCGAAACTTGTAGTCCATCGGTCTTCCGCGACAATGTCATGACCCTGTGAAATGTGCCTCAGAATACCGAAGTTGTAATTCTTCAGTTTCCTGTCATATTGGTGGTTTCGTGAGCAAGAGGAATTTTGCTAAAACACTATATTTATATCGGCTACTCTTGAGTCCTTTATCTCTCAATACAAACTGTCAATCCTCTCACGCTCTAGAAGCTAAACGCAACGCAAAGGAATGAAATTTCTTTAAATCCTGTTTGTAGTTTTTCCTTCTCTGCTTACATGTGAGACGTAAATATTCCCTGGAGAAAGGGAACATGTGTATTCTTTTGTCAAACGAAAGTTGAGCACGGACCGCCATTTTATTTCTACTAATTCACACATCCAGAAGTTCGACGCCCAGACAGGTAATATCATTACCAGAGCTGACCGCCTGTCCTAGCAGAAATATTTTATTTTACTGCGAAGCTGTTTATGGCTAGGGTTCCATGGATGTTTCATGTTCGTGAACAAGAAATCGCAGCGCCCTCTCTTTGTCGTCATTCCAAGCGCTTACGTGCCTAGTTTCCTTCCGTTCTCCCGGGGTGGCGGTCCCGTTGTGAGTGTCTAGTTTCTTCCGGCTCCTCGGGGCGGCGATAGGCGTCCACGCGAATGTATATAAAAACCAGAAAGACAAGTTGCCGTTCTCTATTTTCAATTTCACTTCTCTCGTCGTAAAGGGGAGGCCGCGTATAGCCCGGCCTGCCAAAGAGCAACGCACCGACGAAGAGCAACGGCGGGAACGGCAACGAGAATGTCAGCGGCGGCCGCGGGCGGCAAACACCACTGAGGAAGATCATGCACAAAACGCCAAGTGCATGCGGCCAACCAGAAACGACACGAGCGTTGCGGGGCGTAGAACGCATCACAAAGACGCGGGTACCATGCTGCTAAATTGGACAACTTTAATGGAGCATACGCTAAATTCAAAAGGGCTTTCTGGGCAGACAGTTTGGGTGTAGTTGTAGGGTGTGTTATCGGCTGTGGTACGACAACTAAGTTGACCAACATAGGCACTGTGCGGGATCCTGCAAAGCGGACTTCTGCTCCGCAAGTGTTGTCAATAACCACTTGCACATGATCGATGACCACCGATCAAGACAATAAATGCGTTCGTACCTTTGTTCAAAATTTGGTGTCACGGCTCTGTCGTGTGCTGAACAGCTTCGCTGGTCATCCACCTTCAGAAAGTAAAATGGTTCATGATTTTTTTTTGACAACAGCTTGTTTTAAACAGCCACTTGGCTCAATACGGTTAGACCTACATCTGTCAGTGTAAAGACCGCATTACCTACAGTTGGGTAAAGCGTAATATTAAAAACCATTCATTTTTTTACGCATCAAGAAAAAAAGAGAGAAAACCCATAAAGTGATTTTGTGCCGCAGACACGAAGTAAACCCCCCAAAGATTTCAGTACAAGTAAAATTCGCGAGTGAACGGATAGGCCGATCTCACTAAGCGTTCTGCGTATGCGTGAAGCCACCATAACCTTAGTTCACAGAAGGCACACGGCCGTGCATGCGAGGGTTCGTACCGTCTTGTGTTCTACACGCGCAGAGCTCCAGCGAGGTTGTTGCACGTGAAAGAAGACTGAAGTTCCCTCAATGCAGTGCGGCAGCGGTAGCGTAGCCAAACTGACTGGTGAGATCGGTCTATTTAGAGTGCCTCAATGTCCTTCTGTTTAGGGTGATGCCATCGTTTGTAGTACCCGATGCCGACAGCACGCGGTCACAGGGAAAATACAAAGAAATCGAAGGAAACAAAATGTCACCGTAGCACAGTCAACGCCACGAGCGCGTGCAGGGACACGCTCTTCCACGCGCTTCAGAACAAAAAATAAAATAAGCGTTCGAAACAAAATGGCCAGATGTCATCACCCCAAGCACAGCGCACATGAAGGCACCCTAGGTCTATTGTTTGGCCAGAGTGTCTAGTTTATTACTGAATCTGGTGAACGAAAACAGTCTGAGAACATTCACTGATCAGACTAAACATTACGACCACCCCTACACTGTGAATGAGTGCACCTTGCTGATGCAACATGCGCGTTATCTACCACCTGCTGATGCGGATGGTAGTTAAGAACTGCCGGGGATACAGGGAACCATTTTGTCGACTACGTTTGCGTGTATAAGGAAGTGCTACTGATTTAAGCTACTTTGACAAAGGGCAAATCGTGAATGCCCGGTGGCTTGGAACAAGCATCTCGGAAACTGTAAAGCTCGTCGGGTGTTTGCGAGCTGCCGCCTTCAGTAGATATAAAAAGTGGAAGAACGACGGTGGAATGGTTAGCAGACGCCGAGGCTTTGCACGTCCGCGTCTCATTACAAAATCTGAAAGTCGGAGTCTTTCCCGCTCGGTGAATCAAAATAGGCGGTTATAGATGTGGCTCAAATGACAGTGAGGTACAACGCAGGTCAACGTACTAGTGGAGCACACAGTTAATCAGACATTGTTGGACATGGGAACCCGCACCAGACGAACCTTGCAAATATTGTACTTATCAAAGGTGAATCAATGCGTTCTTATGTAGATGTTCATAAATATTTGACTGATCAGTGTACACTTCCAAAATCCAGTGTTCCTCATTCAACGTCCGTTTTTTTGCGCGCCCACAAAGACGCAGCATTTCCGTCAGAGCGTGCGCCGAGGGAAAAGCCCTTCTTCCCAGACAGACAGCCCTGACAGTTTCGTTCTTATTCAGGGCATTGCGGCATCCAGTGACATGTAGGCCGCATCCACGGGCTCGTTCGAACACGGATGGGACGTCGTTGTCGTCGTCGTCGTCGTCGCTGCTACGTTTATTCCGCGCGCGCAGAGCGAGGGGTGCACGCACCGACGGAGTGCGGGAAAGCGTACGGTTGGCTTTATGGCGCCCTAAAACGATCCGTCATCGTCGTTTTAATGTCATGTATTGGATTGCTCGCCGCCGACCTGCTTCTTTGGACTGTGCTCGTGCCGCCCGAATGAACCAAACCCCAGATAAATCTGACTCCTCCCCTGAATGCGTTTTTGTTTTTTCTCCTTCGTGCCTTTTATTGCTAGTACCCTTCCGAGTTTCGTCGTGGATTCAATTCGAGAAAGGAACAGTTTAAATTTCGGTTTGTTTCGGTTTTTGGTTTGTAAGTACTGGTAAGCCGCGAACATAAGAAAAAAGACATTCTAGAACCCCTCGTTTCTACTTGGCTTGTTCAGAAAACTTAGTTACAAAATCCGAGTTGTCTGCGTGATACAAGATAAGATGTGATAGTGGAGCTATTTCCAACGCCTCGTTCCCCGAAAACTCGGGAAAAACTTTCAAGCACAATGATAAATTGGCGAGTGTAGAAAGAATAGCACGTTATTTGATGAAATTGGCTCTTATACCTCTATTTCTTTTCATTTTTGATGAATGCAGCGATAGAAATGACGATTGTTTTGGTTAATTTTTTACATGTTGTTAGTTTATTCGAAAACGCAACAAGCTGTATTTATAACTTTAATAATTATCTTTTCGCCTACTCGGTAGTTACTTGATACGTACGGACCGTTTTCTTCTTCTTTTGGGCTTATTCGCTTAAAACCAAACAGAAATACACACATCAAAAACACAACTTAAAAGAGAAAAAAGGGAAGATAGATATTCCCACTGTTGTCGTTTCCACCAAAGTAGTTGCACCCCGTTGGTGAAATGTCACAGCCTTGCCGCCGCATAGTTAGGGCTTGTCTTTGTCTTTCTTCTCGGTCCTTCCCGAGTCCGCTCTACTGTCAAACGACGCTCGCCTTTCATTCCTCCACGCTCGATCGTAAGTTGTAACTGCATGGCGTATCTTCGGAACAGGGTTTCTTACAACCTGATAGATATAAATGCGCGTTGCGCGATGCTGCCGTATATTGCAATCCCATTTCACGCGCCGGACGACCTCCCAATAGAAAAATACGCGCGCATGTGTGTGTGTGTGTGTGTTCCGTCGAGGCCGGGCTGCAAGTGATGGTGAGTGATGCCTCCCCCAAGAAAGCCGCGCGTTGTCTACGCTGTCCGGCTTCTTTGTGTCCGCGTTTCTCCGGCGCCCGAAACTTACGAATTTGCGGGATGAAAGCTTAGTGGGAAGGACGGGGTTCCTTCCGGGCGGACGCATTCGGCCGTCATCCGGGCCGGTCTTGACCGGTGAAGGGTTCGCGCCCGTACTGCGGCGTGTCCGCTCAGCTACATTGGCTTCCTGTTGCATTCAGCTGTCTGGTCGACGAAGAAGGACCGACGTTTTAGGACGTGCCAGGAAGGGGAGCGATCTGTCAGTTCGGTCACGTGGTCGTAGCAGGACGCAGTGCATCGGAGAGCCGAAAAATGTCGGTGGAGTTGGCAGTGCACAAATCTGGACGATTACCAATTGGGGATACAGCGCGCAATAAACGAGGACAGGAATAGGCTGCAGCCGGTACGAACGCTGGTGGTATTTAAGTTGAGAGATGTTTTGAAGCGTCGTATATTTATACGTCTGCAGAAATGAGTTCATTGATCGTTGTCATTTAAACTTTCCACGAATGAGATCGGACAAATATTTGCGAGGCTTTCTTTTCAGCGATTGTCGGAGATTCCGGACCTGCATAAGATACAATATATCACGTTAAGTGGAGGTACTGTTGAGTAAATCGTTAAAACAAGAGAGAGAATTTTAACTAAAGTGTCTATTCACCTGGTTGTTAAAGACACAAACAAAAAAACAACAGAGCTTGTTTTTGTTTTCACATTTTGCGGTTCCTCTAAACCACGATTGCACGAATACACTGAAATATCATTAAACAGTCTCCTCTAAACTTAGGTCATGTGCTGAAATGTTTAAATGAATCACCTTGTTATGTCTTTCTTTTTAATACACGCCCTAGGGCCATTAAGCAGATTTATATTGACCTAGATTTTCATACAGTTAAAATAAATCACCTCGTAGATATCTCAGTATTGGCTATGCTTTCTCTTTACACCGTGCAATGCTGGCAGCTAGTTCCAACACCACACATTTCTCCAGATTACTTCGCTTCAATCCGTTATTGCCAGTATCAATAAATACATCTTTCAATACGTAGTCCGAAATAAAGAAACGAGGTCTCAGTGCTTACCTTCCGGGCAGAGATGAGTCGTACAAAAAAAAAAAAAAAAAAGAGGACGTCGTATGGACGAACATATTTTCTCTCGTAAAATCTGGTTGAAAGATGCATGCTCTCCCACCAAGGGGAAGTAAAGGCATTTATTCGAAACATGCCAATAAACATATTCCGTAGGCGGGTGTCGCCGGGCGTAAAAGACAACGGTAAAAGATATGCACCATACTTACTAACAGAACACAATCAAATCGCAGGGCGTCCTTTCCGAATGCCGAACCTGCGGTCGTGACTTAACTGCGCCTGGACGTTTGACGTTCATGAGTCACCAGGAAAAGGGGGCGGGGAGGGGGGCACGCACAGCGCCAGCTCTCTTTATTTATTTGCCACACTATTAGTCCAAGTTAGGGACTTCCATAGAGTGGTAATTTGAAATACATTTTGAAAAGAAATAAAACAGCAAACGAAGCACACGCAGAAACGCCGGTACACAAAATGCAAACAATATAAACAATAAGCTGCATCCAATGCACAAACGAGTATATATATAGTTGGCATTAACAATAGTTATGTTGTGTCTAAATAAGATGAAAACAACTCAGAATCAGGGAGTGTAACAACATTATCCGGTAGTACATTCCATCCTCTGATTGTGCGTGGAAAAAGGAAAATTTGAAACAATCTTTATTAAACGAGAATTTCATGGGAGTAACGCGAGTGCTTGTTCCGAGTGATGCGCGACTTATGAAGTGTCACGTAAGTCGATGGGTCTACGAGCAGTGACTCAGCAAGAATAATAAAACGAAACTTCAAGCGCTTGTTTTTTTGTCAGAACTCAAGGGAGGGAAGATTGGACAGAGCGTAGATCTCTGTTGGTGAATCTAATCTACGATACTTCGAGAAAATAAAACGTAAGGCTAATAGTTGTACGCGTTCGAGGTCAAGGATAAGGCGTTGATTTCGTGTGAGGGTCCCATATTTCAGACGCATACTCTAACAAAGGCGTATCAGCATTTTATAAGCGAGCAGTTTTGTTTCAGTGGTGGCAAAACTAACCTAACCTAACCTAACCTAACCTAAGCAACTAACCTAACCTAACCGAACCTAACGCTAACCTAAGCTAACTTAACCTAACCTAACCCGCCGTAAGAAGGCCAGTCTTGTATTAGCTTTTTTTACCGATATTGGTTACATGCACGTTCCATCAAAGATCACTGGTAATAGTAACGCCAAGTTATTTGTAACTTATCAACTTTTTCCAAAAGAACACGCTTCAATACAGTAAGGGTATATTAGTGGTTTTAGCTGTGTGTGATGGACATGCAGACAGTTTTTCCTATATTAAGAGACATTTGCCATTTCCGCCCCATTCCTGAATTTTATGTAGAGACTCGCTTAGATTTATTTGGTCAGACGTAGTTATGACATTGGTGTACAAAATACAATCATCTGCAGAGAGCCTACCTTGCACAGGTATGTCCTTTATCAGCTCGCTCAAGTTGAAGTATTGTGCTTTATCAGATCATTTATAAAAATCAGAAATTGTAGAGGCCCGAGAACCGACCCTTGTGTTACCTCAAAATGAACGGCAGAAGGGTCCGAGTCGCGATCTATAATGCTTACAAACTGCCTGCTATCGGAAAGAAGCGCCTCGATCCATGCTAGCAGGGTTTGACTCTTTAACATAGGTCTTAGTTTGCACATTAATTTTGTATGGTTCACTTTATCAAAGGATTTATTAAAATCTAGAAAAATGACGTCGATCTGTCCTCTACTGTCTAGTATTTTAGAAAATAAATACACTACTTCCGTTAGTTTCGTAACAGTGGATAGCCCCCTTCGAAATCCGTGTTGGCCACAGTTAAGTAAGCCGTGCTCAGCTAGAAAGATATGAATATGCTTGGAAAAGACGTGCTCTAATATTTTACAGCAGGTTGATGTTAGGGAAATTGCTCGATAATTTGGTGCACTGCACGGGTTTCCGTCCTTATATATTGGAACGACTTTACCCAATCTCCAGTTGCTTGGAATTGTCAAGTTGTCAAGCAGTTTCTTAAAAACAAGAAATAGGAGCTTCGACGACCATTCAGCACACCTTTCAAGAACGAATTTTATATTTGGTCAGGTCCTCCGGCCTTCGTTGGATCGATATCAAGAAGCAATGGCAAAATTTATTACTCGGATATTTTCACATCAGCAATTAGTGGTATCGTGGTGAACTCATCGAATTCGGGTACCTCGCCATCATCGCAAAAAAATTCTGTGAAAAAAGTTATTAAACCCGTTTGCTATGTCAACCTTTTCTAAACAACCTGGTAATTAGTATAAGTTTAGCCACTTTAGGTTTTCGTAGTGAAAGCTGCTTCCAAATCGTTTTCGAAGAATTCTTGAGAAATCGTGTCATGGTTACATTAAAAAAGTGGTACTTGGACTTCTGTATCAGTGTTTTCAGAACTTTACTCAAACATCTTAACTTGTCACGCACTGACGCACCCTGCGAACCGCGCAATCGGTTTCTACACCCCGAAACTTTTTGTTTTTGATGTATTATTTCTGTGCTAATCCACGGATTGTTACTGTGGTTTCTTCTCACTTTTTCCGGGACATACTGAGTAATGCAGCGTGTAACTATCGCTTTAAATGTCAACAAGAGTTGATCAACGTTTGCTTTAGATCCCAGACTAATCAGATCGAAGGCGTCGTATGAAGAATCGAGCATGTCTAAAATAGCCGCATTGTCCGCTTGAATAAACTCTCTGTAGGTAGTGATGTCATAACGCACCGAAGGAATTTCATTTAAATCTAGCGATAAAATTACCATAGAGTGATCCGATATACCTAGCAAGACTCGACATTAGTAAGAATATAACAGCATGCTGTTGCTTAAGAAAAGAAATTGAGTCTAGATTTGCTTTCTTCCTGAATTCTTCTAAATTTCTTCACAACTTAAGTCAAATTATGCAAAAACGTCCTGTCTATCAAAGCTGAAGAAAGTAAGACATCATGAGTACGAGGTAATAATGCATCCCAATTGACCTTCACAGATTAAAATCGTCTGCGAATATTACTTTTTTTGAGTCAATACGTAGTTTTATTAGAAAGTCGTTTAGCTTCTGAGCGAAGTCAAGATTTGTGCCAGGTGGACGATAAACTGCGGCAATTGTGATCTCTGATTTTATCAGTTTCAGTATGCACCATACTCTTTCAACGTCAGGAGTGTCGTCTATCTCAAGACAATCGATACAGTTTTTTACACAGCGGCCACTCCACCCCTCTGCTCGCACGATCTTTTCTGGTGATACTGAACCCAAGTGGAACCATTTCACTATCCAAAACAGAAAGGACACAACCACGTCTCGGCTATAATTACGACAGAGGGGTCATGTTCAACAACGTCTTTTTCCAAACCAGAAGGCGTCTTCACTGTCAATCCTTCTGCATCATTCCCTTCGAGGTCGAACGTGCGTCCTCCCTAACCTCCCTAGTGTTAGATTTTTATTTACTGCTCCTCTCACCCCGTACAATAGACGTAGCGTCATCGCTAAGCCTTATTGAGCTCGATTTGCTCGATTCAGGGTTACCATAATGAGATGCAGGGGACGGGGGGAACTTTGCTCCCCTGCTTTCAGGACGAAAATTTCTCTCTTTCTGAAGGAACCTATATGTCAAGAGCGTTGCTCCTTTTAGGGAGGACTATAGATACCATTTTTTCTAAGAGTGTAGAAGGTGCGGCCGTCGACAAATGCTGTGCCTCCTGGCTTCCTCTGGACTCATAAAAAATGCGGGATGGAGAGCAGGGTGCTGCGAGGGTGTGCTTTCTAGTCGATGTGTTTGAACCTCGCCAATCACAACTTGAGTTTCCACGCTGCGCCCGTGTTGCGCTGGAAGTTCCGTCACCGTTTGCATTTCATTTGAAGGCCATTGTACGTTGACAGCAAGTCATCTACTACCGTGCATGTTTATTTTGTATAATAGTTTTATGAGAGGCGCTTATCTTGAAAGCAAATGGAGCCGAACTACTGGAAAGAGAGGTTCTGCGGCTCAGCTCTCGAGATGAGAATTCGTTGGTATGACGTCACAAGACATAACCGATCAACCAAACAATCAAGTTCGTGCGCACGTGTGCGCACTAAAACAAACAAACAAATACAAGTGTATAAAAACAGCCACTTAGTAATTTATTTATTTCAAATGCCTCAAAAGCCTATTCGGCATTATATGAAGGAGAGACTACTGTTGGTAAAAAACTGAACATAAAGAAAAATGCTAGCAATAAGCATGCAACAAAAAATTAAAGAACACACACAACGTAACATATAGTGACACAAAAAAGCAAAAATATGGATATCAATAGAACTCAAACTTTTCACACGCATATTGACGTCTTAAATACTCCTAAAGCGAAACCTACAACATTCAGCTATTAAAACAATAGCTAATATTGAGCGCAAAAAAAAAGAAGAAGAAATAAAATTGACAGCTTCGGGAAGATCCTTCCAGAGTTTGATGGCACATGGTTGAGGGTGAAGTATTGATCGTTGATGTTAACCTAAACATGCGTAAAGCGATTATTAAAGCGATTAACTTTCTTAGGATCTTCCGGACACTTTGAAGCATGTTTATGGCTGTTTATTTTCCCCTCTCAATTTAACAGGGAAAATAATATCGCATGACTTGATGTCATGTAACCTATACACAAATTCAATTTCTCCGTTATACTATTTAGCGGAATATTTGACGTCACATGACAGCGATGTCACGTGACCTATACAAAAATTCAGTTTTCTTGCTAGATTTATCGGGAAAATTCACGTCACGTAATTAATACAAAACCAGTTTCCGCGCTAAATTTTGCGAGAAAAATGACGTCTCGACTTTATGTCGCGTGGCCTACAAGAAATCCAATTTTCTTGCTGAATTCAGCGGGAAATGACGTCACATGATATCACGTGACCTAAAAACGAAATAAATTTTCCCGCTAAGTTTGTCGGGAGAAACGACGTCACATGACTTGCTGTCACGTCACCTTAACAGCAATTCAGTTTCTCCGCTAAGTTTAGCGGGAAAATGACGTCGCGTGGCTTGAAATGACGGACCTACACACAGATTTAGTTTGCCCGCTAAATTTAGCGGGAAAATTGACACGTAACCTGCCGCGGCTCTTTCAAATGTCTGCGGCTAATAGCTCAATTCTAATAATAATAATAAGTACATATCCATCCTCAGTTGAGGGTGGCGGTCGAAGAACAAAACTGTCTTGACAGCTTGACGAGTCTTCGACCACCTACAAGGCGCAGAGGCAGCCGCAAGAATGAGGCAAACAAAACAAAATAAAAACAATGTACAGGGTGTCACAAAAGAAAATTTACAGGGTTTTTTTTTTACCTGCAAAAATAAACTAGGAATCGCCGAACGCTCATTCTCCGCCCAAAGGTAGCGATAGAGGTCACAACCAGATGCCAAAGTTTCAGCCCGATCCGATACCTTATTCAAAAGTTATAAGTGATTTCTGAAAAGTTCAATGGGAAAATGGAGCCCATTTTTGCCCGTTTTCGGTTTCTGGCGCCATGAGAGTCCCATGTATTCGAAAACTCCGTCGGCCGCCATTTTCCCATTGAACTTTTCGGAAAATCACTTATAACTTTTGAATAAGGTATTGGATCGGGCTGAAACTTTGGCATCTGGTTGTGACCTCTAGCGCTACCTTTGGGCGGAGAATGAGCGTTCGGCGATGCCTAGTTTATTTTTGCGGTAAAAAAACTGTACATTTTCTTTGTGACACCCTATACATTTATATACGTAATCACATTTTACAATACAGAATGACTAAAATATTCCTAATATGTTTTGATGCGGTGAAAATTACAAATGCTCGTAATTAAAAGAGAGGTGATTGAACATCTTTTAGAGACAATTTATTCAATTCTATAGTTTCAGGGGCACAAAGGTTAAGCAATATGGAATGGTGTACTTTAGCATCGGTGTGCCATAATTTGTTCTTTGTGTAATGTGTAGGGTAAACATTGACTTTTTTTAAAGCTCTCTAAGTTTTTGTAAAACGTCGGTATCTCTCATTTCCTCCAATTTTAGGCTCCTACATAGTCTATGATTATACAGCGAATGTATGTTGATAATACGGAAATCCTTAAAACGCTCAGCTGTGTAAGAGTCATATGGGACACTGGCTACAGCCCTCGGTGATTTTTTTCTGCGACAGTTGTATTCTTTCCAGGTTTCTAGAAGTCGACGTCCGCCACACTAGATGACAATAATTTAGGTGGGAGAGGAAAAAAATTATAGATTAATAAATTGACCTGTTCTGATAAACTCTAATGGTGGCGGTTTAGAATACCCGCAACTTGTGATAGTCTTGA
This sequence comes from Ixodes ricinus, assembly GCA_037355805.1. Lineage (NCBI taxonomy): Eukaryota > Metazoa > Arthropoda > Arachnida > Ixodida > Ixodidae > Ixodes > Ixodes ricinus. The sequence continues at coordinate 41,925 of JAZHYW010010089.1, read as the reverse complement.
AATAAGGTAAGTAATATGGTTATCCCTGACATGTTTTCTGAGAAAGTAGCGCCTAGAAGCTTAAACAAATTTACTATCTCGATTTTGGTCGAGGTAAAAAAAGTTATTTTGTGGTGATAACAAATTTTATTTTTTAATGAAAAAAACACCGCTTTGTTTTCTTAGCGTTTATTTGTGATGAATCAATTCGACTCCATGTTTCTGACACCAACAACGCGAGACCTGTTATGTCGAATAACATATCAGTGTTTCTGGCTGAAAAAAGCTACACTTGTACTGTCAGCATAGTTGATGAATTTTGCATTTGAATATATATTTGCAATATTAATAATATTAATATTAAAACTGAAAGACGTTTACTATTCTCCTGTAATGCCAAATTCGAGCGCATCTCTTGAGGAGGAGGAGGGGAGGTACAGAGGGAGGGTATGCCCTCCTCCCCTCCCCTCCACCTCTCCTGCTCCCCTCCCAGTTAGCGGAAAATTTTCGACTAAAATTTTTTGCTAAATATAGCGAAACTTTTTGCGCTAAACATAGCTAGATATTTTCCCGCTAAATATAGCGGGGAAAGTGTTCGGTTAAAATTAGCGGGAAAATTTCCCGCTAAATTTAGCGGTAACATTTCCCCGCTAAATTTCGCGGGAGGAAATTTAGCGGAAAACATTCCCGCCAAATTTAGCGGAAAAATTTGCTGTCGATTTAGCGAAACATTTTCCGTCGATTTAGCGAGAACCCGTCCGCGTCGGCGTCGGCGACGCAGACGCCGACGCACGCGACGCCGCTCAAAGCCGGAAACGGGCGCCTAAAAGCTGCGCTCTAAAAGAAAAAGAAAATTATACAGCACCACGGTTGGTTCTGTGCCAATGAAGGAGTTCTAAGCGTGATGAAAAGTCCAGTAAAACTGCGGCACACTTTGTTAATATGTTCTCGAAGCTTCATATTCTACCTAACTAAATGCAATTAAACCAACTTACGTGATCTCACATGCTGGCAATTTGGCGCCCGTTTCGAAACCCGGAACGCAATTACGTCTAAGGTAATTCTTCCCGTGTCGCCCCTGCTGTTTTGTTGAGTTTATATAATAATTAGTTTTCTTCCGAGATGGCATCTGAAGGGCCATTTTGTGAACAAATGCATACAATATGTGAATCTGTATTAATGTTTGTTTGAATTGTGAGCGGTCAGGCATCTCAACGCAACCTGTTTTTATTTGTGCCTGAGAATTGACTTTACTGGTTGGGGTTGTCTTTAAAATAGCTTCGGTGCAAAGTAGCCAGCAAGAACGAAAAAGGATGCCGAATAACAGTAAACAGGCTACTATTTTTATACATCTTTTCATTAGCTTTTTGAAGTTCTTAACGGTAATAAAATTGTCCAATACTTTTTAACTGAATAACACAGAACTAGTCTTTAAGTGACTACTTCACAAAATAAATTTTATTAAAACACAATTATGAAAAAAACACGAAAAAGTAACTACGAATTGAATGAGGTGTACTTCTGCTTCTTACGGTTTATGTAAATTATCTAGCATTAACTACACCTGTATTCTATAATGTTTCAGTATGCAGATGATACCCTTTTATTTTCGCTGCATGATAACTGAGAGTCAATCAGTTTTCGTCCTTCAAAAGGATGAAAAAATAATCCCTGGAGAAGGGGAACACAGGGGAAACACAAATCTCCAAACACAGCTATGTGACTAGTGCGCGACCAAAAAATACGCCTGGTCCTGTTATCGATTTAGGGACCTCTCCATTTGCAGTGGAGCGCTCTACCAAGTGAGCTAACCAGGAGTTAGACGTCAGTAGAGCAAACGTAGAGTAGAGCAAGCTTTCACCAGCAAGGGTGAAAGGCTTGCATTTAAGGTTATGATTATAGGCAATTAAATGCAAAGGCGCAAGCGAGCTGGACAAGAATGACAATAATAAACCCGGGAGAAGGGGAACAAGGGGGATGTTCATATCAAAAGGATGTTCATATTACTTAAGTGGTTTCTAGTTATAGGATTTGTGCAAATATAAACAAAAACTGCAGCGGCCAAAAGAGGCGTTTACCATCTTGAGATTGGCCAATCGCTACGTTAGTCAGCCCTCGGTTGCTTTGAGAAAAGGAGTTGCCTTTTTGCGATCATCTGGCTGTGACTGAACTGTATTCCCCCTGGTGCCGGTGTCCCCTGTCATGAATAAATCTTGCTTCATCCTTCCTTTCTTCACCTAACATACCAGAGTTGTTGTACGCGCCTGTCTCTGTTCTGTGTTTCTTCCGTTTTTGTCCTTGTGTCTTTGTGCGCGATCTTTCATCACGTGTAGCGGCCATGTTACCATTCGTCCTTCTGGGGAGTACAGCGACCTTTTATTAATATTCACACCTCCGTTTCCCCCCAAAAAAGCGTCCAAAATCAATGTTGTCCTTAATAACAAGATAAAGATAGATGTTTTCTCTAGTTCGTCTTCAAAAACGTCTATTATATCGGAGTATCTATATTAATGGTGTCCGTATTAACGATATATGATTGAATGCTTTAGACAGTTTTATGGCCACATTACACTATCACCCGGCATATGTTCTTGAAGCTGAAGACTTGAGCATTTGAATTGGCAGGTACGAGGGGCGTTCATAAAGTTCGTATCATTGTCACGAAGGAATAGAGATTCAGCAATCAAACTCGAGTAGGAGTTGAGACTTTCTCTACATGTTCGCCACCAAAAGTTACCCACTTTTTCCAGCGATGGACCACATGCCGGAGGCCATTGTTATAGAACTCCTCGTTTTGAGTGTTCAAGAATCGCTCCACTTCAGCAATCACTTGGTCGTCGCCCTTAAAATGCTTTCCTGTTGTTTGGCCACACTGGAAGCGTCAGCGCCATTTAACCACATTTTCATAAACTTGGGCGTTGTCCCAGAACAACGCTCCCAGATTGGAATGAATATCCTTGGCATTGCTTCCCTTCAAATGGAAGAAAACGGATCACTGCATGTGCTTGGCACCGACGGGTGGTGCCATTTTGGTTTCGACTCCCTAGCGGCGTTCTGCGCTACTATAGCACGCAATGTGTACACTGTGCGGAAACTAGAGGGACGAGCGCTCTTGTTAATGCCTGTTTTGTTCCGCTGTTTTAAATTTTTTGTGCCGGTAATACGAACTTTATGAACGCCCCTCGTAAGTATTCGCGTTCGCGCAGTTATGATTATGAAACCCCCTTGCTATAATAAGCTTCTTCCTTAGCTTGCTTCTCTGATATTTTATAATGATGGGCACAGTTTTTCGTTAACTGATTTTTCCCATATCAAAGCAAGTTTGCTTTAGTGGACCGGACAATTAAATTTTCATTTTTTGTCGAAAAAAAAAAGACGTTGTCATGAAAGTCGCCTTTCGTTAATCTGGACACCTCCGTTTTCCTCAAAATTCGTAGATATTTTGAGATCAATTATGAGACAAAAACACAAATATTTGTTCCCAATTCGTCCCGAAAATCTTGTTTATAGAGCGTGATGTTCATATTAACGAGTCATGACTTTATGCATGCTCAGAAAGTTTCCACACGAGCTTCTATACAGCTTGGGCGAAATGGATTGAACGCACTTTAAACTGACCGCATAAATCGGTTTCTTAACGTGTCGCGCTGGGATTTACTATTAAGGTGCTCGACGCTGGTGCATTCATTAATTGAGAGTATGAACACATGAAACCTTCGGAGTCAAGAGAAAGAAAATAAAAACTGGTTTTGTCTATGGAAGTATTATCGCTAAGCCTTTTATGTCAAAATCATCAGAAAATTGCTGTGGGCTATTCTGGCGTTTATTACAATTATAAAATTAGTGAAATAGAAAAAAAATATAATTGAGTTACATATTCTTTACTTCATTCGGACCACATAAGCGCCACAGTAACACATACTTTTTTTAGTGTACATGCAAAGTATTGGGAAAACATAGTTTTGGATTTTTCTTCGTTTTGTCAGGCGAGTCTATCTTTCCACAATTTTAGTGAAAGCTTCCACCAACTTCAGGCACCCCTGTAGTAAATCCCAGCGCGATAAGTTAAGAAACCGATTGATGAGCTCAGTTTAAAGTGTGTTCAGTCCATTTTGTCCACGCTGTACTTCACTTCTTTGTCCCCACGCGGCGTATTCGCACTTCACTTTTACGCCGTGTGCATATAGGCCTGTTTCTCTCGGCCAGGGGGCGCCAGCTCGTCCGTAAGACACGACCATGTAATGCTTGCATTGACCATAAAGCGGCGCACTGCGGCACTCGATGATGCACGAGCCATGGTCATTTAGAAGCGTACGTCAGCACCTGTTTACGCGCAATAACAAAGCGTATAGAAAAAAAACTGCAATAAACAACGTAAAAATGCTGCTAGCGCTTTTAGTGTCTTATGAATAGTGTAAGAGTGCTTTCCTCGTTGCCTTTCCTGTTCTTGGTACTTTTGAAAAAAGTATATCCACCAATGAAGTTCTGCCTACGTCGCTCCAGCGAGCAATAGTGTGAGAGCGTTGTGACGCGCAACCGTAACGCGACCGAAAAATATTCGATTTTGCTCGACAGAGGCGCTGCTTGAAATTGAAAGCTATAGGCCTAGTCTCGACATAGTGGAGTGTGTGCCGTGTGCAAAGAACGGTAAGTTCAGAAATAAAAAGAGAGAATGAAACGAGGAGTGCCTTGCGGTTGCAACATACCATTATCTTCATCATTCTTTCCTACCATTTCTTGGCGATACTGCGCGATCAAACAAAGAGCCCAAAAACTTCTTGACAAGTTCGAAGATGTAATTGCGATCATTTCTGTAGTTACTTTAGTCTTGTCGGCGTTCGATATGGATGGGTACCTTCAGAGATACCTAACTGTGTTGTGAATGGGCTATGTATGCCGTTTAGGAAGTATCTAAGAATGAATGGTCGGCCTATGTATTTCAGGCACATCATCTTCTATGTGCTGATTAAATCCCCTTACTGCCTGTAGCAATGTAGCCTAGAAAGTATTGCTTATGCTACATGCTTATACCACATTAGAAAGTACTAGAATAATAAATTTATTACACTGGTATGTTATATACAGTTTTTTTTATTTAGGCTTTGCAAAACCGTGAAAGCTAATGCACTTTATGCATGTCAGTTATACTGCCAAGGGGACATAATATAGGGAACTGATCACGACAATAAGTTGGATAATTAACTAAAAGTTGTTGCTTAACATCTTAATGAGTAAAATAAACACATAGTTGAAATTAGAAGCTTGCTGGGCTTCATCAATACCAGTGTTGTACGAAACGGCGTTCCAAGGAACGGCGTTCCTGGAACGCGTTTTTTTTTCAGGAGGAACGAAGGAACGCCGCCGTTCCATTTTGCATCGATGGAACTGGAACCGGAACTCGTTACATTTTTATAGGAACGGAAGAAGGAACGGCTTTCCTTTTTCTTTGTCCGGTGGGCTTATTTCTATTTTATTTATAAGAGGGGAATTAAGAAAAGTATAAAAACAACATATTTACGAAGAGGAGGATCTCGTTAACTCTTTTTGTTACTTAGGGTTCATTTTGTGGGGTCCTCGCTTGGCAACAGTAGGGTGCAGGAGAGCTAGTGAGCATTCGTTCTCTTTTCAGTGGCCGAGACTGCGGTACAGAAATCAAAACACTTAGTCGAAGGAAAAGACAGAAAAAGGGACGTCTCAAACTCAGCTACTTTCTTTACTTCCACGAATCCTCATACACCCAGACATTTAAGGCCGACTGCAGCCATCACTGAACTTCTACAAAGAAACAAGTTACACCAAAAGTACAGGTTACGTGACATGAGACGCACCCTTGTATCCAAAACATTGGCCAGGTGCACAGAAATTAACCTTCTTTCCCTCTCCTATTTTCCCACCTTCAAACTGAACAACGAGTCCAACCTTCACGAAGAGGGAGTGGTAGTTTTCAAGACTGACCTTCAAAAAGCCCAACCTTCTTCACTAGCTCGTCTGCTGACAGCAGCATCGAGAAGCAACTGTTGTTAAGTTCAAACACGGGACTTTATTAGATTGAAACGTGTGAGGTTGTTGTAAAACGCTCGTGCAATGGCAAGTAACGGTATATTTGGCTCGTCTGAATTCTCCACCACAAACGTGACTATGGCAAAACGCTGAGATTTTTTAAAATCTCAGCGTTTCCGCTTGTTTTCTTCTCAGGTGTCCTTCCATCACGACATTTAAATTTGCATGTTGCCATTTAATGGGATAGATAAAAAAAATTGGTTTCATCTAACTAAATATTGTAATTAGTAAAATACAAATGTAACGTATATTAACGACACGTTCCATTTTTTAAACTGTAACGGGAAGGAGTTCCTTTCTCGCAGATGGAACTTGTAACGGGAACGCATTCCAAAAACTTAAGGGAAACGAGGAACGAGCATCCGTTCCTTTTTTTTTTGAGGAACGTGTACAACACTGATCAATACACACTAAATCAGGAAGTCTTAGAATTGGAGCGCATTTGAAGCGTGGCGGTAGATGCCACTGATGCTACTGGCGCAAGTCTGGCGGTGCAAAAGAAGCGGAGTTTTATTTTTATCATCCTTGTTCAAGTTCAGTATGTAAAATATTAGAAAATAAGAGCATGCGGAGTAGCATTGTCTGATGGTAAGCATGGTTCAAGCATCTTTATGCATTCATTCAACTTTCGAAATTCGGCCACCCGTGCCTCGCCAAGGAACTTTCTGAAAGCAACACAGTCCACAACTAAAGGCGAAATATAAAATAAATGGCCCTCACACACACTTTGGCACTATGACAAATAGTTCAAAATGAATCCCTTTGACAAAACCGGGCTGAAATTGCGGAAAGCTTGGCTGTTTTTACGGGCTCTTTCAACCTTTAAAATTTGGGCACCCACTCCTCACAAGAACCCAGTACCCAACTGAGGGCGGAATATAAAATTAAAGTGCCTCGAGCACATCCTGGGACTAAAACAAATATATTAAAACGAATCCTTTTTTTTTTTTTAGAAACAAAGTTTCAAAATGGGGAGGGTTCGGGCGTTTTAACACATTACTACACCTTTTGAAATATAAGCTCCTGCTACTGACCCGTGGACCTTCTGTAAAAAATATTGGCTCAATTAGGCTTGCTTCAGCCGCTTTGAAGCACTTGTTCAATTGAAATTTGGCCACCCGTGACTTGCCCGAAAACCTTTTGAGACCTGCTGACTTCCTGGTTGGTCAAAAATATAAAATTCACGTCCCTCGACTGCAAGCAGTTATTAATACAAAACCTGTACTTTAAATATCTTTGAGAAATGTGATATATGTAAAGTAAGATATTTTACGCATTTAATAACCTTTTCTCTCGATCTCTTTTCCAGCTGACGTGCGTAGTGATAGGAACAATCAGCTTAATGTACACATATTCTTACGTTTAGTTCGTTGGACAGTGAAAGATAGTGTATAGAGAGAATGAAGAAGAGGAAGCAGCCACGGCAATAGAGCACATCCTATCAGACGTATTTGTCCTGTCTCAATATCGCGTATCATTCGGTAGAGGTGTTACGACCTCTGCTCCGCATCAACCACCGCAACACGGAACTCAGATCAGTCTAGTAGCTGCAGCCCTCTTCACGGCGCTCTGTAACAATGCCGGCCCCACACCTTCGCTATCCGGCAGCGGGTCCCGCACCTGCTCTCGTGGCACTGCGGACCAGGATGTCATCGAATCGCTCCGCGACTACGACAAAGTGATCGTCCACGACCAATGGGACGACACACCCAAGCTTTCGAATGTCAATTTCTACTTCAAGGACACCGCAATGATAAGCTACAACAACAACGAAGATGCCTTCTCCTCGTGGGACCGCATTAAGAAATTTCTTGAAGTATTGGGACACTCGACACAAGGAAAACCCCTAGCCGAGCGACGCCTTCCATAACGAGCACAAGGTCCTTCAGAAGTTACGCCCCCCCCCTACATTGAGGACACACTGGCGCTGTGCAAACTGGCCAGCACCACTATGACAGAAGTCGACAAAGTCGGACATAGTTTTAAAAGACCTATAAGAAGAAACGTTTAAATACCTAATGGCCCGGAATGCGGCGACCGTCAATGGTATTATTAAGGTGTGCCATCGCCTAAACGAGACCAAACGCACCTGCATCCCGATGGCAGCAGGGATTCCAACCACCGCTCCCCTCATAGCAAATTCATTGCGAGTCCCCATCACCGACAGCGTCCGAACCTCATTCGAGACATCATTCGTGAGGAGCGAACCTGATGTTTTCCTATACACCAATTCATGTTTACAAACAAACCGGAGCGCCCGGAGCGCCCCTAGCGGACGCCACCGTCGCCGCGCATGCGCGATAGGGTGTGGGCAAGAAGCTCGCCGTCGCCCATAAACACACCACTGAAATGCGATGTTGTCGGCGCTCAGTGTGAGTCCCCCTGCCCTTTTTCGCGTTCGAATTGTTGGTTTTACGTCTTCCTGGCGATGTCTGACTATCTTGAGCGGCGTCAGCGAAATTACCGAGGCTCGTTACACCGCAAAACTTCGCGTGAATAATGTGACATGTGGCGATTCATTCCGCGTGGACGCCGCAGTATGTACGCTAAAGCCTGATTCGCATGATGAGATTTCGCTCGAAATTTTCAGTCGCGACGCCGCTCGGGCTGCAAAAGCGTGAACCGTAGCTGAGATGGTCGACGTCGATACTGAAAATCGCAAGCAGAATCGGACCAACTGAATTAGGCATAACAAGTCGGTGATGGTCACTGGTAACAATGATCAACATCTCCTTTCTACTGTTTACATCGAGCCTGCTTACAAACCTTCAAATTTAAGTCTTTTGAGGCCTGCACTTACTTCTTACCGCAAGTACCGGGCCAACATTTAGTCTACGGACCGGCGTCGTCTAAGAGAGCAGACGACAAACAGAAACGTTTGAAAGAGCAGACGACAGTTCGAACAATCAGGCGGCCGTTTGAACTTGAAGACGCACTGAACGTAGTCCGCAGGTGGTCCGCACAACTTGACGATTTTCTGGCGTTCATGTTGGAACAAAACAAATAACTCTGATGACCACAAGTATCCATGAATTCGACCCAAAGTGCTTCCCGCCCAAAGCAATCGTTGTCCGACGGCGTCTGCTTTTCCTTTTTCACGGCACATTTCCAGATTCTCGGACGGACCGAGCACGTGAAAATCCGACCTTCAAACCTTTCTCGACTCTTTTGGTACGGCCCCAGTCGCGGCGTTTTGACGAGAAGGCAGGTTTTTGTCTGGTTCCTTTCAAAACAACGCAGGAATACACGTCTGGCATGGGGACTTCTGCCCACAGCCCCAGACCGGAAGTGAGACCGACGCGCCGCCGCCGCTGCCGTGACGTCACAGAGATGAGTTCGTGTATAATTCTACCGCATTCAACAATCCCATCGACACCACCACCCGCCTGTCTTTACGCAAGGTCATACGGGAGGAGCTTTTATCAGCAACTCAAGAGATCTCCTCTATTGCCATGACCTCTCCTTCGCGAGCTGATCCGATCTTGCATCCATCATCACAACTATGTATCTCTTACCAGCCTTGCTTTTCTAGCCCAGAATATCAAAGACCACCAATATCAAATCCCGTTGCCGATCAGTGGTGTCCAGTCATTCGACGACACCCCACGTTCTTAAACTGAGACATCACAGGCCATATATGCCGATTTTACCACCGTCGGATTGCTGAGGAACAAGCGAATCAGGACTACCTCTACGTACCTCACACCGGTCAGTACTCCGGACCAGCATATACTCTAGGAGCCTATGATCATGAGTACGTATACTAGACTTCCCCTGCTCTTTCCCACTCTTCTTCTCCCAGACCGTCCCAATGCAGACAAAACCTCCCGCCCTACCCAGACTCGTTTACGTCATTCAGGCCTTCTGGTCAGCCTTACACGTCCAACTTTAGCATGGGAAACTAGACAACGCGGCTTTAGGAGGTCATGCCGCTTCGTCAAATTTCTGTAAGCCTCCGCCACCGCCCCAAAAATTCGTTTTAATTGCCGTCCATAAAAAAAAAAAAATCTTTCTCAGTCTTAATTGACACCGGTGCCGCAGTGTCGATGATGAAGGAGTTCGTTAGGCGCGAGCTTCATCTCGTTGGCACTTTTATCGGCGGAAGACTATTTCGAGGTGCGAATCGCGCTCTTTTCTCACCGTGCTGCTTGTGCAAAATTCGCAGGGTTCAGGGTTGGGACCTCTTTTATTTTTTGTGTTAATTAATGATATATCATCGACCATTAACTCGTCCATAAAGCTGTTGGCGAGCGATTGTGTTTTGTACAGTAGGGTTGACAGTGTTAGTGATTCGGCTTTTTTACTGTTGGAGCTGGATAGAATATCGGATTGGTGCAGGGTTTTGTAGTTAGGTTTGAATCTGGATAAGTGTGCGCAAGTCATTTTAGGGAGGAAACGTAACTCTGTCCCATCATGATAAGTTATTGATCATCATAAATTAAATAATAACACTGATGTTAAATATTTGGGAATTACCTTCTCAAGCACACTTTTTTAATGTCATTGAAACTAATAAAAAGGCCAGCCGAACTTTAAATTTTCTTATTCGAAATTCACGCGGTGCTCTACAGAAACTAAGGGAGACAGCCCACTGCTATTTGGTCAGACCAACACTGGAGTCCGCATGTGTTTTGTGGGATCCGCATCAAAAGTACCTTGCAGGTAAGTTAGAGAAACTTCGAAACCGCGCGGCGAAATTTGTAACAGGAAATTATAGTAGAAACAATAGTGTTACAGGGATTAAAAATGTACGTGGTTGGGAACCTTTATTGTTAAGACGCAAAGATTTTCGATTGATGTTCTTGCTCGTAATTTTTAATGATTTCACAGGTACTGATTTCACAGGTATCACAGGCAAACACAGAGAATTACCTAAGTATATTTCAAATCGTGTGCATGATTCCAAAGAGTAATGAGAAATTTTCTGTAGAACAGATTATAATAAGTTTTCATTTTTTCCAGACAATCGCTCAGTAGAACCTGTTACCTGGGTCTTTTTTCATCAATGACTACGTGGAACCATTTATCTCAGGAAATGGTCTTGATTTTAATGTTGTTAAATATTTTTAACGTCTATGTATTCTCTTCCTTGACAGCCGAGGCTGTATATTTAAGTGTTTAGTTATTTATTGAGCGTATTAATTCATGGGCTCTATCTGCTATAATTCCGAAGTTTCGGCACTGTATTTCTATTAAATAAATAATAATTAAGCGAGATTCATCTCGTCTGTTTTATTGTCGTCAAAGGATGCGGTAGTGATTTTACATTAGGTGGAGCCTCTTTACCGCATTGCAAAGCCCCTCGTCGACTGTGGCATTGGCATGCTTAACATTCACGCAGACGCCACATCTTACTGTGAACCGGATATCTAGCCGGCTGTAACGAAATTATGCGCGGCTTACGATTATGTAATTCCACCACTGACGTCTGTGTTTGTAACATTGAAAAATGAGTTTGGTTTCGACCAGCAGCCGACAGATGTTAATATATCGAACCGCGTCGTGATTTGTTGCTCCAGAAAGGACTAGCCCTACCCTTTTCAATACTCACATTGAAGAATGATCTTACCGAGGTCAAACTCACGAATATTTGAAACAAAACACAGGGTCTACGAACTAGAACATGTGTCACTTTTGTTCACACGCTGTCCAACACTCTTATTGATACCATCAAGGCGTGCCACCAAAAATTAACAATCACACGTTTCCCGCCGGATGGAGGTATATCCGGTTTATTATCGATGCTTTATTCGAATTTCTCAGAGGTGTAACAACATCAATTATTAAGTTTGCTCAAGGACGATATTTTATCTTATCATCTCGAAGAGAGGCCTGTACCTTCTGCCTCTTCTGTGAAGCACCGTATTAAAGAGACACTGAACCTAAAAAAAATATATATTTTTTTGGTACCTAATTAGGACAGGCATGTCTCAAAACTAATGTTCATCGAAAGAAAAAAAATTTTTGCCCATTATTTATCCTACAATGCGAATTTTTCGATTTGCGGGCGAAACCGAAATTGTGCCCCTCTGGGGCCAGTGGGATGATGATGATAGCTTTTGTACCCCGGGAGTGTGCTTTCCGAAAAAGGGAGATTGGCCAGCTAACTCGGACGGCTCACTTGAGGGGTACAAAAGCTATCATCATCATCCCTTAGGGGTACAATTTCGGTTTCGCCCGCACATCGAAAAATTCGAATTATAACATAAATATTAGGCAAAAATTATTTTTCTTTCGACGAACATTAGTTTTGAGACATGCCTGTCATAATTAGGTATTAAAAAATTTGGGGTTCAGTGTCCCTTTAAGACCAGTCCGCCACAGGCCCTACCGTGTTTTCCATAAGAGAATAAGTTGATTGATAAGCAGGTTCAAGATATGCTCCAAAAATATGTTATCTCACCTTCCTCTAGCACCTGGTCCTCACACATTGTTTCAGTCGAAATAAAAGATAGCCAATAAAAAATCTGCGCGGACAAACGAAAATTGAATAAAGTAACGAAATGATGTATATCCACAATTAAACGGTCAGCTAGACGATAGGGACAAATCACAGACAAGGAGAAACAGAAACAGAGACATACACACCGCTGGGTCAGAGAGGTGTTAGTGACCAAATTTAATAATTTAACGTAATTAATTTAGTTTATTTTTATTTTCCTTTAGTATTTTAATTTAGCAGTGTAATGTAAGGATTTAGGGTGATTTATTGGCATTACTTTAGGTGTGAATCTTTGGGTCAAAGTGATGAAGAAGAAGTATAAAGTCTTAGTTGATAGTCAGCGGTGTGTATGTCTCTGTTTCTGTTTCTCCTTGTCTGTGTTTTGTCCCTATCGTCTAGCTGACCGTTTAATTGTGAATTATGTACCAACTAGCTCAACTTCAGCCTGTTATGTATATCCACTCCTACGATGTTTTAATTGCTTGCACTTAAGATGAACTATATGAGCTTAAAACCGGGGTCACAGTGCTGATACATAATATAAAAGACAGTCTGCATGCAGATTCGAATGCAAGTCAACACGAGTTCCGTCCTTCGAATGCCGCATGGCAATGAGTTCAGGGAGATACTTGGGCACGCGGAATTCGAACCACGGATATTGGGGAGACTCGTCTTTGCAGACTGTCTTTTGTATGATATATGAGCACGGTGACGCCCGCTTTGGGCAGTGTTTCCGGCATTACCGAAAAGAAAAAAGAAATACGTTACTCGAAACATGTAAATAAAAAGAACGCGTTACCGACCAACGTTACATTAAAACAAAAGGAACGCGTTACCGGTACCGGTACCGTTAAAAAGGAACGCACTTGTTTTGCGTTACTTTCTTAAAATTATTAATTGACACGTTTTCCTCTCTTGACGTTACAGGTATACATAAGCACCAGTGTTGTGCAAAATACTCAACAAAAGTATTTAAGAAAAGATACAAAATACCCATTTGAAAATGTATTTAGAGTAGTATCTAAGTTACTTTTACTTCGAGCTATCTTGAGTAGATTACAAATACTTTGAGAAAATAATTGAATTACATTCAAAGATACTCGGCAAGTATAGTTGCAAGCAAGTAATATAAGAATAAAAAAGTCAAAGGGAAAGCTCTACTTGTGATGACTTCGCTGAAAATGTCATTCTGCTGTGATCTTTATGACTTTCAAGAAGCGACTTAGCTGCTGCAACCAAAGCTTCTTAAAAAATATATTTTTGATATATGCAACTTAATCGGTACCGAAAGATTTTAGGAACAAGAAGGACTCACGTGCTGTAGGCTTGACAACTGACGTGCTTCATCTTGGCGGTAGGCTCGGCCTATATCACTCTTAGCAGGGTAACCTTTAGTAGAGAGTACGTTTTTGCAAATTTGTACCTTTGAATATAGGAGTTACAATGTAACCGCAAACACTGCACCCTCTACGAAGTGGTCAAGCTCCTGCATAAAGTTTACAGTAGCGTCTGACATACACGTGTTTTTTTTGTTTTTTAAAGGTTTAAAAGTGTGGGCGACCGTTGCGTCGGGGCTTTTTTTTATTATTCTTTAGAATTGTTTTTAGAAAAGGCGGTAATAGCTACGTGGATGCAGTCTTCACCGTATTTTCGTTCGGTCGGCGGAAGTTACATGAGATGATAAACGTCACATTATGTTCACTAATTAATCAAAATTTTGATAACTAACCTTTTAATTAATGGCTTAACTCGTCATGTTGCATTTGCAGGTCATACCGTGAGTAATGGTTACTGCCTAACCCAATTCGAGGCAATTCATAAAAAGACAACGATCTTTGATATATTCATGGTTAAAATTTTGCCCAGTGCTCGATTCACGACCGCAAGCTGATTCTAATCCGCAGGAAAGTGACGTAGATACTCTGTCCTCCGTCACTTTCATTTAAGTTTGACACCGACGCGTCCACCAAAGGCACCCACGCCTTGGCACGCCGTCGAGATAGTTACGTGGAAGCCCGATAAAACTGCGTCACACTTCTACGCACCATAATCAGGCGCGCATTTCTGCGAGCGGTTTTGAATCAAGCAAGGATGGCAAACTTTTAAACGACAAATATCTCAAAGGTTGTAATTTCTTTTTTGTGAACTGTCTAAATTGGGTCAGGCTTTAATAATTGGTCCCGTTAAGACTGCAATTGCGACATGGTCAATTGAGCCATTAATTCAAAAGTTAATCAACATATTTTGATTAATTAGTCAACAAAATGGGACGTTTATCCCCTCATCTAATGTCCGCCGAGCCCCACAAAAATGCGGCAAAGACTGCATCCACGTAGCAATACCTCCTTTTCTTAAAATATACCGTAAAGAATAAAAAAATACGCTCTGTATATAGTATCTACTTATGTATACTTTTCAGCAAGTCATTTTCGCCAATTTGAGACCCTCCTTGAATATAGCTTTTAGCAACAAAATTAAACACGAAGCACGTCCCTCGCCCTAAAATCGGCCCTCATTTAAAGATATATGACTGTGACCCTTGTCATTTTTACGCTTACATAGGCTCGCTGATTGGCGAATATGAACATCCCGCATAAAAGTATGCGCTTGGGCAGCATAAATAATGCAACAAATGTTGAGAACTACTCTCTTTATTGTCAAAGCCTTAAAGTAATTACAAAAAAAATGAAACGCCCTGTCCACGACGATGTTCCAAAATGAATGAACTTTTTATGCGAGGTAATGTTCGACATAAGTCACACAGGTCTTCATTGTCCCAGCTTAACCAGCAATGCTTTCAGTTTTCCGTTCATTAACCCTCGGGGTGCAGTGTCCTTGGGCAAAAGCAGTTTTTGGAGCAGTATCAGCGGCTGCGCAAGTGCGATCACGAGGGCTTTCTCCAGTGTGCACGGATCACTCAGTGGAACATGTTCTCCTGGTTTTCCGCCGTAAATCACAATCTTCTCAGCTGTTGCGTATATGTGATGGACAGACAAAGTGGGTTTGTCTGGCACCTCTGCCTGCGGTATGAACAGACAAAAAAGAAATTAACTCACCAAGCTTGGGGAATTTTTCATATCATTGGTGTGCTGATCGTTTATCAATATTGGTCTGACAATATGTGGATTTTGTCTCTCGTTAAAAGTACTACAAGGGGACATTGTCTGCCTGTATGTAATAAATGTTTCAATCTCACTATTTTGCCAACCTAAGGCATTCTATTGTTACGTACGTAAATCATATACATTAGAAGTATTAAACTTGTTATCGGAAATCTCACACAAGACAATGCACAAAATGAGTCTTGAAACCTTCCGTACCTGGTTGATCAAGAGGTACTTCGCTCCAGCTGGCTTCAGGTGTCGCTCAATGTCAGAGAAGGTACAGCGTTTTCCGTGCATGTCCGAAAAGATGTTGACTGCATTGATCCCGACGTCCACGAGGGCAGACACTTGCCTTTGGAACCTCAACTCGGACTCAAAACCAAGCTGCATATAAAGAACATTCGGTATAGAAACTTGAACCGAAGCTGTGATGCAGATTCAATCCTGCGTCGAGTATAACATCTTTCTCACTAGCCAAACGTCAAGCATACCTTGTGAAGATTTGTCGTCTAAAGGCCCATTCACACTTTTGCGACCTCTTAAAACTGGGTTCCTTAAAACCTCTTACAACGCGAGCACACACTGGCGCCATCTATTGGGTAGCAGTGTAAACTTGGCGATCCGGCATATTTTCTATTTCTCTCGCGCATTATCCTTTCTTTCTTGGCTCGAAAAACTCTAGTCAACCTCATAAACGAGCCCTTGTTATAGGTATTACTCACATTTGACCTCGGAAATCCCCCAAAACCTTTTCTCTTGTGAAATGCAGTTCCAGGGTCACCGCATAGATGGCACCAGGAATGCCAGTGTGTTCCCTCGTTCTAACAAATTTTAAGAAGTTTTAACAGATATTGTCTCTCTCGGTTGTAATCTCGGTCGCAAGAGTGTGAACGGTGCCTTTAGAGTAATCCAGATGAAACAGCAGCGACGACGGGTTCCGATACGAAACCATGCACGACAGCCGCGCGCGGGCACAACCGCGTTCCCTCCAAAGCCGAAATGTCGGCGGTGAAGGGTGAAGGCGCCAAGAGTCTGGTCACGGGAGGTTACGTCTCTATATTTTCGGAATTCGTTGAACTAAAAAGGTCGGGTTAACTCCTCCTCTTATTGCGTCTCCTCTCTCGCTCGTGTCGTCCCCTCCCTCCCCCTTTCCCTTTCTAAGTTATCTCGTTCACCTTTTGGGAGGAAACAAAAGTAAGCAATCGTGTCAATTGTGGAGCGGTTACCCGTTCTTGTCCAACGTTACATTTTAGAGGTTACAACAGAAGAGTCGCAGCGTAACCACTAAACGTGATGCTAGACAAAAAAA
Source organism: Ixodes ricinus (assembly GCA_037355805.1). Classification (NCBI taxonomy): domain Eukaryota; kingdom Metazoa; phylum Arthropoda; class Arachnida; order Ixodida; family Ixodidae; genus Ixodes; species Ixodes ricinus. The sequence goes on along the minus strand of JAZHYW010010089.1, from coordinate 25,031 downwards.
AAAATCGCCGTTTTAACCTCTAAGGCAAAGGAAAATGTATCAAACCTTTAAAAACGACTTCCTAACTTCTAAAATAGAAGTTTCATTCGTCTATTGGTAGCAATAGAGGGTACGCCGTTAAGAGTGTATGACGCATTCCGCAATAAGTTTGTAGTATGCCTTCGCGCAATTCGGCGGAATTGACACATAGTCCGGCATTGCATATCCCTAACAGCCGTACTAGAAGTTGATCAGGCGGCCAGACTTGATGATCAGTACGCGTGTGAATGACAAACGTGCACGCATCGGCTAGAGGACAGCATCTTCTGTCTCTGATCGACAACCAAGAGCAAGTATTTTATGTCCCCAGCCAAGGGCGAGGAGGAGCACCATTACCTTCAAAGGGCTAAAAATACATTAGGAAGGTCAAGAGAGAAACACGAGTAATACAAGAAAGTGTCCATGAAACCGCTTTACATACCTGGCTCAACCTGGCGGATTACTAGGTTGGAGGGTTCTGAGACTGAAACAATGTGCGCATTCGGAAGGAGGCAAAAGAAACGCTCTTGAACGAGCCTTAACTTACGCCACAACAGGCACACAAGGGACTTTGGGAAGCTCTATCTGTGTCACTGCAGCTCAATAAAACCAGAAGGATCTAGCTTCCTTGACCGAGGCAGTGTTGGCGCTCACTTGAAAACGTGCTTGAGCATTTTCATACCAGAACCCTTTGAACCGGCGATATTTAAACATGGTCCATTGTTACAGTACAAAGCGTTGGTGTAACAATCTTCCGCTAACGGAATCATTCTAGCTTCAGAAAAAGGTGTAAAATTTCGATGACATCACCAGCACTTTGCTAGATTCAAGCGCAAGGCGCTATTCAAAGACAACATAAAAAAACAAAGACGGATGAGGTCACATAAAGGAGGGTCTACTTCGGGCTATCCATTTGGTTCTTTGTTAATTTTCGGACACTGCGTTTTGCTCGTGCCTTGATTCCGTCCTGCGTTTGTTCGTCTGCCTTCAAGTCTTCAATCGGATCAGCTTCGCCGTGAAGTCTGACGATCCATTCCTAGATTGTTCCGGAGACAAATATTTTCTAATGGAGAAAAAGTATTTGAGATACTTAGTACAAGATAGTGAGAAATGTAACTAAGATACAATGGCAAATGCTTTAGACGAAAGGTATTTGCAAGATACCGAAATACTAACAAAGTATTTGAAATACAGTATCTTGAGTAAAGTATTTAAGATAAGCACATGTCTGATAAGCCCCACATTTTAAGAAACATTTTGTTTTGACGGAAAAACTCCAACTGAAATAATAATAAGAAACGGTTCTGTCGAAAATGTCTTTATTCAAGAAACATTACGTCCACGCAGAAACTGGACAAAATTACCTTAATCTTTTTACGGTTTCACCCATATACTAAAACAAAAACGCAAAACAACACTCAAAACAACTAAAAAATTAACACGACTTGGTGCCAAAAACCACAAAAAATTGAAGTGTAATTGTTTTAAGTATTGGGAAGAACATAAAACGAGTAACGTAACTGCATTACCCATTACTCGAAATAAGGAACGTAAGTACGTTACCGTTACTGTTTTAAAAAATGTAACGAGTACGTTACGCGTTACCGAAAAAAGTTACGCGTTATAGCTGACGCCGTCACTTATAACGCGCTACCGCCAACACTGGTATAAGGTAATTAATTTTGGTCAGTCGCGGTCGAAAGAATGATGGATGCTTTGCTGTGGTGTCCGAAGTAGCAAACATGTCCTTGTCATTTAAACGACGTGGTCATTTTTCTACGACATTCGATGAACTCCTTGAAGTCAGCACTGGAATGATTTAAAACAATTGGTCTAGAACAGAACTCAGAAAAGTGCCGTCACGCTTCCCGTCAGGTCCAGATCTTGGGTCACACTGTCAGTACTTATGGCATACGCCCTGATCCTGAGAAAATAAGAGCCGTCACCGAGTTTCCTCATCCTATTGATGTAAAACAATAACATAGTTTTGAAGTAAATGTAAGGGCGCAAACGAGCTGGTGTACGTTAAACATGATTCAAAAATCCCGAGACTGTAGGTAACGACACACACTCAAGTCTCGAACACAGCTGAAAATTTCTTTGTCAAAACCTGGTTAACTGTGTGCAATGTACATTTCTGTAAACGGGTGCTCTTGGGGTTTTTTCTTCCCCCTCTTCGTTTATTTTTTTCTATCTAACCAGGTTTTGGAAAAAATACCTTAGCTGTGTTTGAGACTCTTGAGTGTGTGTCGTTACCTGCACTCTCAGGGTTTTTGAGTCATGTTAAACATAGTTTTCTTCACCTTTCCTAGTTCCGTCGTTTTATCAAAACCTTTGCTGATCGGGAAGCACCTCTCACATCCCTTCTCTCCAAAAACTCACCCTTCGTGTGAACAGTAGACAAAAAAAATTAATTTTGATCCTTGAAACTCTCTTTAATTTACGATGCAATCCCTACGACATTTTGATCTCTGTTGTCTAACCGCGATACTTTCCGATGCCAGTAGATTTGGGATCAGAGCAGTTCTTATCCAGAAGAATCAAGGCCGGGAGAATATCATCGTGTACGCCAGCAGAATACTAACAAAGGCAAAGAGCAACTGCAGAGAAATTGTGTCTGGCCATTATATGGGCCAAAACAAAATTCCGGCCATATCTATTTTATTTATTATTTATATATTTAACAATACTACCGGGCCCAAAGGGCCGTGGTAAGAGAGGCACAACAATACAAAAAGTAAGAAGACTACAGTTGAACACCAGGGATAATGTGGCCCAATACATTTTACAATATATACAGCACCCAGCATACAAAGCAATAAATATTAACAAGACATGAAGTCTGAATTCGGGCCATCAGCGTGCAACTTGTTCTGAATTTGTAACATCAGTGTGCAGAATTGTGGCCTAAAACATTAAGCCATATATATAGCACCTAGAATACAAAACAATAACTATTAACAAATCAAATGAACGTGAGAAAAATAAATTTCAATCTATTTTGAAAAAAGACAGTGGCTTTATCGATAAAATAGTTAATAGAGTCTGAATTGGTTACATCGGCTTGTTCCATTCAACAATGATCCTAAGAAAAAAGGAGTATTTGAATGTGTCCAATCGTACTTGATGCTCCAGAATTGAACGTGCATGAGATGATCTGGTGTTTAATCTGCCTTAAAATGTAATGTATCTTGGAGTGTCGATGTTTAATTTACCCTGAGTCATTAAAAAGAGCATCTTTATTCTATCCATCCTTGCTTTTTCGCTTAATGTTAGCACGTTAGCTTGTTGCAACATTTCGGAAGGGGAGCTTCGCGTTTCATATTTGTTGTGAACAAACCGCACTCCTCTCCTTTGTACGCCGTCTGGCTTGTAAGTATTAATTTTAGTGAACGGGTCCCAGACAACGATTGCATATTCTAAAATTGGCCTTAATATCGTTTTATAGACTGCAAGTTTTGTGTTCGAGGAAGATTGCTTTAAGAGACGTTTTAAGGCCCATAGCCGCTGGGTCGCTTTCGTTGTAATGTAATCAATGTGTTTGTCCCATAAGAGTTTATTGCTAAAATATAACTGCAATCACTTGAACTCTTCGACGCGCTAAATAGGTTGACCATCAATGCAATAGGAAAACTCCAAAGGACACCCTTTCCGCGTAATGGATATTGAAACAGTTTATGAGGTATTCAGCTTCATTTGCCATTTTCGTCACTAAGGCAGTAAATCCCTAAAAAAATTATTAAAAACTATTTGGTCTTGATAGGACCTAACTTCTTTGTATAAAACGCAATCGTCTGCGAATAATCTAAGGCTGGCATCTATGTTTTTAGTGATATCGTTGAAATATAGTGGGAAAAGTGAGGGCCTGAAGACCGAGCCTTGGGGCGCGTCGGAGTCAACGGGCAGGGAATCAGATTCATAACCTTTAAAATAAACGTACCGTTCTCTTCCCTGTAGGTATGAGGTTAACCATTTCACTAATTGTTTTGAGCTAAGTATGGTATTCAGTTTTAGAAGGAGCTTGTTGTGAGGAACTTTGTCGAAGGCTTCATTGAGATCCAGGAATAAAACATCTGCCTGGCTTCTGCTATTTATTACCTGACCAAGATAGTGCTCAATTCCTATCAACTCGATTACTGTAGACAAGCCTCTTCTAAATACGTGCTGACTTCCCGCTAAGATATTTGCCTTTTCAACGTAATCGAAAATGTGCCTAGAAATTATATGTTCTATCAGTTTACAACACTGACTCGTTATGGAAATGTGCCTATAGTTTGCAAGATTTGTTTTATTCAGCAATTTGAAATAGGTATAATTTTAGCTATTTTCTATCCTTTAGGAACAGCACTCCATTCTTAGGATTTTCGGAATGTTATCAGCAAGTACTGAGCCATCCACTCAGAGTAACGCACCAGAAAAGAATTTGGAATTAAATCTGGCCCCATTGACTTTTTAGGATCAACGTTAAGAAGCAAATAAAGATGCCTTCTTCAGTTAAAATAAGGTCACCCAACTCTGGCACAGCCTGACCAACAGTGTAATTTGGTAGCCGTCCATCATCGCGAGTAAAAACAGATTTAAAATGTTCATTACAACAGGCGGCAATCTTTTTGGGCTATTCGGGTTATTTTAACGATACCAGGCTCTTGTTTTGATGATAGATATTTCCAAAACTTCGCTGGGGACGATTTCAGGAATTTTTCTACAGTTATATTATGATAGCGAAACTTTGCCTGAGAGAACATACGTTTTAGTTCCCGGGGCACAGTTGTTACAACTTGTTTTCTTATCTCTGATCCAGTGGCCTCGGCCCTTTTAAGAGCACGCGCAATCCTGCGTTTTAAATGTATTATGTCACGATTAATTCAAGGCCACTCGCGCTTAATGATCTTCATTTTGTATGGGACAAAATTAGCTAGACATTTCTGAACAATAGTTTTAAAATGATGCCAAAGCTCATTTATATTAACGTTGCAATGCTCTGAATTATCAGCGAACTGATCAAATGAGCAGTCAAATGTATCTATAATACTAACGTCATCTGCATTATGGAAATCAAGCACCTTAGTCTTCGTAACTTCAGGCCTGTGGAAATGGAGGGATAGCTCTAGCACAATCAGTTTATGATCAGAGATTCCGTTTAGTACTTCAGCGCTAAACTCTTTGTATTCACTTCTAAGCAGAATATAATCAAATATAGACATTGCATTTCCCTGAATTCTAGTATAAGATTGCACTATCTGGACTAGGACAAACATGAACCCGATATCTAAAAGACATTCGGCGCTGTGACTTTCTTTAAAATCAGCCGAAAAGGAGTCCCAACTTATCGATGTCAGATTAAAGCCACCTGCTAGCAGAATTTTATCGCCACTTCTACAGTGTTTTTTAAAAGATATGACTTTGCCTCTTCTAAGACCGAAAGAGGTGCGTTAAGAGGCCTGTAAACACTCCCAATACTAGACAGGAGCCATGTATTTTTACCGTACACCAAAAAACACCGGCAAGCTTCTGTTCTTCTATTTAAAAAAAAATCTGATTTAAACACTATTGCAACACCTCCGCCCAAAGTCTGCCTATCTTTCCGAACTATTTCATACCCTGGAGGGACGATTTCGTTGTTCGCTATATTTCCGTTAAGCCAAGTTTCAGTTATTACGATAATATCTGGATCGTACGTCAACAGAATGTGTTAATAATTGCGGTTGTGTGGATATTTATACAGCGTGTAGTTGATCAGCCATTTTAAAAGTTGCCACGAGTCACTCGCTGTAGATGAGCAATTTATCCAATGCAGTACAACCGTTAGCCTTGGGTCTTTGACGTGCACCACGCAGTAGTGATACACGACCGCACGCCGGTACGATGCTCATCCAGATGGAAACGGGCAGGGGTGGGGATTGAACCGAGGATCCCTGGATTCTGCAGCGCGAGCTTGTGTTCCAACTCCTACACCTTGTTTATAATTTATTCTTGCATTTATATTTATAACTGTTAACGTCTGTCACTCTCCTTGGGTCTTTTGTGGGGCATGCCATTTATTATTCTGGCTATTACATTTATATTTCTCACCACTAACGTGATTCCAACCATAAGTTTCATTCATCACAATCATTTTATCAAAACTCAACTTAATTTGATCGCCGTTATATCTTTCTTGCTGAGAACTTTCCCAAAGACATTTCCGTGCCGTCCTGACAAGTTTAGAATAATCTTCAGAAATTCGTAAAGCCATTCCCTAAGCTTGGAGCAGTACCTTAATATTGCGATTTTCTGTCTGTAGTCGATGAATTTAATAATTATAGGTCTTGTTTTTCCTTGTAGTTTTTTTTTCCAAGCCTGTGCAACCTTTTGATGCTCTTGATCTCTAGTCCTAGTTGTTTCAGGAAGATTTCCTCCGTAACAAGCCTAGCTAGCATTTCTTCTCTTTCGATTCTATATCGAGTAATCCATCAATAATAAGATTGTTACGTCGGCTTCTTTTCTTAATGTTGTCAATTGTAAAGGCCCGTTCACACTCTTGCGACCTCTTAAAACTGAGTTCCTTGAAACCTCTTACAACGAGATGACACACTGGCGCCATCTATGAATAGCAGTGTAAACTTGGCGGTCCGGCCTATTTTATAGTCTTGGCTCGAAAAACTTTTGTCAGCGTAATAAACGAGCCTTCCTTATAGGTATTATGCACATTTGACCTCTGAAATCCCGCAAAAACCTTCGCTCTTGTGAAATGAAGTTCCAGGGTCACCGCGTAGATGGCGCCAGCGTGCCAGCGTGTTCTGTCGTCCTAAGAAATTTTTAAGAGGTCTCAACAAGTCTCGTCTCTCTCGGTCGTACTCGGTTGCAAGAGTGTGAACGGGCCTTAACGGTTAACTCTGCTACGTTTTTCTGTAGTTCCACAACTTGCGTTTCTGTGCTGTTAGTCCTATCTTCCAGAGCCTCTGGCCTACTCAATTTAGGTTCCTTGTAGTTAGTCTCCCTTCAATTTGCGTTATCTTCTGCTGGGTTTCTAGAAGGGATGTTTTTATTTTCCGCGATATTTTTAGAAATCTTTTCAAGCAGTACCTCGATATCAGAGCCGTGATTAAATTCTACATCGCCACTTAATAACAGACACTCTTTCAGAACTACAGAACACTCGTAACACATTTGAAGTAGCACTTTTTGGCCCGGCAGCACTAGCAAACACATGTTATCACTTCTACAGTAGTCCCGTGTGTGCCTGGTTGATATCTGGCAGGGCCATCGCCGATGTGGGCGTCAACAAGCAGGAGCTGAACGCAAAAAAAAATGACGATTTGATTAGGCATCATGTCTTCGCCGCTGCAGCCAGGCCAACTCTGAACAACCCTTTCGTGTAGTCACCGACAACCATGCCCTATGCTGGCTAACCAACATTAAAGTGTTGGCTAGCCAGCAAGGCATGAAGACAGTGGTCTCTCTGTCTTCAAAAGTACAACGTCGAGATTGTACATAAAGCTGATCACGCTCATTAGGACGGCAAGTGCATAGTTCCGCAGTTCTCTCCAACAAACCGCGGGTGACACCGATAGCACCGTTAAGATTCCTGTTTCAGCGCTTGCCCTAGTGATTGACCCGGAATTCCACCACTGAACAACGCCAAGGTTCAAGTTTCGACACATCATCGAAGTTATGAGTTACAATACACCCCAAAGTCAAGGCGCCAAGATGAACAACCCTTCTGTGCTAGTTGCCTGCACTCTATGGTGGGGAAACTATAAGGCAACAGGACAATCCTTCCTTCTCGCGATCCTAAAACACCTGCGTACTGATATTTTTCTTTCGATTCATGAGAACCCCACTGCAGGACACTTGGCTGCATTTTGTGCTTACAACGGCATGCGCTCTCGCTTCTTTGGTTCGGGTTGTACCGCAGCATACACAAGTACACGCGTCAACGCCGCAAGATCCCCCACATTCGGTCCCGCTGGCCATCTTTACCCATTGATTACGGCCTCTCAGTCACCCTTTCGAGAGCATCGGAATCAACCTACTCAAGCCTTTTCCAAGATTCACACGTAGCAAACGCTGGGTTAATGTCCCATCGACAACCCTTTCCCGGTATGCGGGGACAAAGGCTCTCAGCGTGGCAAATACAAAGGAATCGCATCGTTCTTTCTCCACAATATTGTTCTACGTCACGGATAACACCGAAAACTTGTAAGCGACGGGGGGAGAATTTTTCTGTCATTTGTAGTACAACAGCTCCTCCGACATTGGCGAACCATCGACCAGACCACCACCGCCTATCGTCAAACTGTTTTAACTGTACACTTTCATGGATGCTTGCAATGTATAGTCATCAGAATCAGCAGAACTAAAACGGAATACTTCCTTTCGTGAGCTATACTTGTAACACAACTGTCCACGTGAGCGCACATGCTAGCCATTCTACACGATTCACGGACGAGAGATACTTACTTCTGCTCGGTACCATCCTCCCCGTGGTGCCAGACTCAGCTCCTGACTATATAGCCTGTTTTGTTCGCCGAGCTGAAGAATGTCGCCTCCTCGCCCATCATCGCACACGGGTATTTCAGCAGCGACAGCGGAGCCGGTACAACGACACACATCGCCAAGTGGTGAACCGAATTGGGGTCCTCAGTCTTGACCATGGTTACCCGTTAACTAGGTTGGCCGCTCTCCCAAAACTTTGTCGTGCTATTTCGGGTCATACTGAATCCCTAGTCAAACGCCTGACGGAAATTACGAAGGGGAGTGTGCGATGGCCGTTCCCAGAACACTGACATAGTTCACGTGTCCATGATGAAATTGCACATACCTAGATTATTATCTGGGTCTTTAATCACGCAACTAAATGTTAAGGAAAAAGGGAATTGTCACGTTTAGTTCGTTCGACAATGAAATATTTTGTATATAGAGTAGGAAGACAAGTAAGCAGTTACCACAATAAAGCACATCCTATAGAATACATTTGCTTTGTCAAAATGTTGCGTATTCATATTAATTCATTAATAAATATGCCTTCTTCGCTCATGAATAACAAATTTAAAAGAATAATAGGTCCCCTCCTAACACCATACACCACAATGTTTTCATTGAATAGACAGAAATAGGTATGTTCATTGACAGAAAAAAATATTAAATAATCGAGAATATGCTGAAAGCAATTCTGTACCATGCTAAAGTCTCTGAATGTAAAACAACTGTTTTTGTTAGTTTATTGATATCGGTAGTGCAATACTGGAAATTATTCTTGATGTCTGGCTAAACGAGGACGAACGCACCTGATCTTACAGATTACTCGCAGGAACCAAAGCAAATAACTTTGAGGAAAAAGAAATCGTACCCAACATATGTTATGCGTTTTTCTTGGTTCCTGTAGGTAAATGGTAAATCTTGTATTTTGTAGCATTTTCAAATTTTGAGTGAATAAACCTGGCTGTTTGTCAGAAATTTGCGAGAGACGGCTTTGAAATATGATCTTGAGGCATGTAAAAAGCATAATAAGACCCAGAAAATTTGTCATAATATTAAGAAAGGGTTATTTTAAAGTATAGAATTAGATCGAGTTATGTTTGTGAATAAATCGTACATTGCGATTTATTCAGATACCATCAGTGATGGCAATACCTTAGAAAGTTTACTCGGCGGTAGAGCCTGCAGCTTATACACCGTCACCTTGACTTTGGCACTAATAATTGTGGCCTATTATGTATTAGAGGAGTAGCATAGCAAATTGTTCAAAGTGCGATGTTAAAGTAGTATTGCCATATCGTTATATTAAATACATGGTCTTCTATGGATGCGCTACAGCAACCTGCTAAGCGATGGCGCAAGCACGCGACGTTGCATTTCAAAGGATAATTTAAAAAAAACACCACATCAGTTAGTCAATTTCTGCCGCAAGACTTTGCGTGGGTAGTAAGCGAAAGTGAAAGCTCGAAATAACATTCTGTGTGTGTCGGGTACTTAAAAAGCAAACAATAAAAAAAGAAAGGAGCCTTACTGTGACGAAGGTCGTCTTTACCTTTCGCAGGCACTTAAAGAAAACAAATAAATAAAGAAAAGCCATTTTTGGGTCCCGACTCGGTGAACCATCATTCCGGAGTCAGCGCTCCCCATCACAGCAGCGAGCAACCAGTTTGCTCCGAAATCACCGAGCGTCCCAACCTTCCCCTTTGGGAAGGCGAGCGCATGCGCGGAAGAAGGCGAACGACCAAAGGAAATAAATAAAACAAAAAACAAAAGAAGAAAACACAGCCGCCGACGGAAAAAAAGGGAAGTCAAACAAATGGGGATAGAAAGAGAGATGAGGAGGAGATGTTTCGGGGAAGCGGAGGAGGGCCACAGAGCGCGCTCCACTCCGGGATGTCTTCACTCCGTCTGAAGGGAACTTTCCAAGCTCCGAGAGATCGCGCGCTCAAGTGGGCACGCTTTCGGTCTCTACGCTCTCCCTTCGAGAGCACCTCAACTAGGTGAGGTTCCTTGAGTGGAGTGCGCAGGTGGCTTCCCTTGTCAGCAGTTTTCCCTGAGGACGGCCCTCGGGCGTTCAGTGTCGGCTGCTCAACCGGCTGTTCCCCTTACTGAAGAAGCACTTTTTGTGGGGAAAACCCCTCTCCTCCGAGATGCACCGGATGCCTCGATTTCTCAGGTGGGATATACTATGTTGCTCCAGTGAAGCGTCGAAAGCGAGGTCGCTTAACTGTGGGGGAGGTTTCTTTTGACCTGAAAGTTTCTTGTTCTTTTATATTTATTTCCTACGGGTTTTTTGGCGAATGATTGACAAATGACCAAAATGGTGGCTAGCCTAGATCAGTAGATTTTAGGCACCCGATGAAGAAGGACGTCAGTGTGCAGGGCGCGTGCGGCATAACAAAAGGCTCGCAGTGCTGTGGGAGCGCAAATACGTGCAGTTCTATGAAGGACTAAGAACTTCAACACTATCGCTGACCTCAATAATCGTAAACTGCCTAATAATGTGACTCAGATCCAATTACGACATGTTTTCCTCTAAAACGTTAGCAATAAAGTGTGAGCTGTTATATAACATTCAAATAAACGCTTTCTTTTGATAGGCTAGAAGGGCTTGGTGCTAAAGGTTTGTCTCATATGAGCCGATTGTCCAAAGTAATTAAACTACAAATGCAATCTGACGTTAATTTAAAAATATGCACGTTAGCAGACAGTCATGTTCGTTGATAGGGGCTGAACAGAAAAAAAATTAAGTTCCACTTGTGGGATCTCACGGCAATGCCATATGAGTTTAAAACACAGAAACTATTGAGAATGTGTCGGCTAACATTCGTGTGAATAGCGCTTTGCTGAGGAGCCATTACGGATATATTTCCGCTGATGGCAGCCACACTTTTCGATCGCGCTAGGCATTATAGAGCGTTGTAGATGACGTAGTGCTATCTTGGCGACGTTTTGCTGCGAGAGACTGAGTGGATGACGGAGTCAGATGAAAAGCTTACTTGATTATGATTGAACGTAAGACTGAAGATAAAATACTCTGCGACACTCACTTCTAAATCCCCACTGCGCATAAATGTATTACTTTAATTTGACCAAGAATAGCTTGAGAATTTCGCACGCAGGGAGAGATTTCAATCGAGAACAGATTAGCCTGTCATCCCAATAGATCGACCGTTAAGGGCGCGCATTTTATCATTTCTCCGAAAAAGATCAGATACAACTCGCGCAGAACTTGGCCCCCATTCATCATCGCGAGCATATTGCCGAAACGCTCCTCCCCCTCCCCCACCAAAAAACAGCACAAAATTTCAGAACCTATCAAGGGTGAGGCGAAAAAAATAAAAGCCGCGATCGCAACGCGCGCGCGCAGAACGATGGAGCGATGACCATCATTTCTCACAGCGAGCACCACCTTCCTTCTCTCTCGTTCATTTCAGACACATGATAGTGAACGAGAGAGAAGGAAGGTGGTGCCTCGCTGTGAGAAATGATGGTCATCGCTCCATCGTTCTCGCAAAGCGCGCGCGTTGCGATCGCGGCTTTTATTTTTTTCTGCCTCACCCTTGATAGGTCTCTGAAATTTTGTGCTGTTTTTTGGTGGGGGGAGGGGGAGGAGCGTTTCGGCAATATGCTCGCGATGATGAATGGGGGCCAAGTTCTGCGCGAGTTGTATCTGATCTTTTTCGGAGAAATGATAAAATGCGCGCCCTTAACGGTCGATCTATAGGGATGACAGGCTAATCTGTTCTCGATTGAAATCTCTCCCTGCGTGCGAAAATCTCGACTATTCTTGGTCAAATTAAGGTACATACATTTATGCGCAGTGGGGATTTAGAAGTGAGTGTCGCAGAGTACTTTATCTTCAGTCTTACGTTCAATCATAATCAAGTAACCTTTTCATCTGACTCCGTCATCCACTCAGTCTCTCGCAGCAAAACGTCGCCAAGATAGCACTACGTCATCTACAACGCTCTATAATGCCTAGCGCGATCGAAAAGGTGGGCTTGCCATCAGCGGAAATTTATCCGTAATGGCTCCTCACCGCAGCGCTATTCACACCAATGTTAGCCGACACATTCTCAACAGTTTCTGTGTTTTAAACTCATATGGCATTGCCGTGAGATCCCACAAGTGGAACTTAACTTTTTTTCTGTTCAGCCCCTACCAACCAACATGACTGTCTGCTTAACGCGCATATTTTTAAATTAACGTCAGATTGCATTTGTAGTTTAATTACTTTTGGACAATCGGCCTCATATGAGACAAACCTTTAGCACCAAGCCCTTCTAGCCTATCAAAAGAAAGCGTTTATTTGAATGCTATATAACAGCTCACACATTAATGCTAACCTTTTGAGAGGAAAACATGCTCCTAATTAGATCTGAGTCACATTATTAGGCAGTTTACGATTATTGAGGTCAGCGATAGTGTTGAAGTTCTTAGTCCTTCATAGAACTGCACCTATTTGCGCTCCCACAGCACTGTGAGCCTTTTGTTATCCGCACGCGCCCTGCACACTGACGTCCTTCTTCATCGGGTGCCTAAAATCTACTCATCTAGGCTAGCCACCATTTTGGTCATTTGTCAATCATTCACCAAAAAACCCGTAGGAAATATATATAAAAGAACAAGAAACTTTCAGGTCAAAAGAAACCTCCCCACAGTTAAGCGACCTCGCTTTCCACGCTTCACTGGAGCAACATAGTATATCCCACCTGAGAAATCGAGGCATCCGGTGCATCTCGGAGGAGAGGGGTTTTCCCCACAAAAAGTGCTTCTTCAGTAAGGGGAACAGCCGGTTGAGCAGCCGACACTGAACGCCCGAGGGCCGTCCTCAGGGAAAACTGCTGACAAGGGAAGCCACCTGCGCACTCCACTCAAGGAACCTCACCTAGTTGAGGTGCTCTCGAAGGAGAGCGTAGAAACCGAAAGCGTGCCCACTTGAGCGCGCGATCTCTCGGAGCTTGGAAAGTTCCCTTCAGACGGAGTGAAGACATCCCGGAGTGGAGCGCGCTCTGTGGCCCTCCTCCGCTTCCCGAAACATCTCCTCCTCACTCTCTCTTTCTATCCCCATTTGTTTGACTTCCCTTTTTTCGTCGGCGGCTGTGTTTTCTTCTTTTGTTTTTTGTTTTTATTTATTTCCTTTGGTCGTTCGCCTTTCTTCCGCGCATGCGCTCGCCTTCCCTAAAGGGGAAGGTTGGGACGCTCGGTGATTTCGGAGCAAACTGGTTGCTCGCTGCTGTGATGGGGAGCGCTGACTCCGGAATGATGGTTCACCGAGTCGGGACCCAAAAAATGGCTTTTCTTTATTTATTTGTTTTCTTTAAGTGCCTGCGAAAGGTAAAGACGACCTTCGTCACAGTAAGGCTCCTTTTCTTTTTTTATTGTTTGCTTTTTAAGTACCCGACACACACAGAATGTTATTTCTGAGCTTTCACTTTCGCTTACTACCCACGCAAAGTCTTGCGGCAGAAATTAACTAACTGATGTGGTGTTTTTTTTAAATTATCCTTTGAAATGCAACGTCGCGTGCTTGCGCCATCGCTTAGCAGGTTGCTGTAGCGCATCCATAGAAGACCATGTATTTAATATAACGATATGGCAATACTACTTTAACATCGCACTTTGAACAATTTGCTATGCTACTCCTCTAATACATAATAGGCCACAATTATTGTGCCAAAGTCAAGGTGACGGTGTATAAGCTGCAGGCTCTACCGCCGAGTAAACTTTCTAAGGTATTGCCATCACTGATGGTATCTGAAGTAAATCGCAATGTACGATTTATTCACAAACATAACTCGATCTAATTCTATACTTTAAATATAACCCTTTCTTAATATTATGACAAATTTTCTGGGTCTTATTATGCTTTTTACATGCCTCAAGATCATATTTCAAAGCCGTCTCTCGCAAATTTCTGACAAACAGCCAGGTTTATTCACTCAAAATTTGAAAATGCTATAAATACAAGATTTGCCATTTACCTACAGGTAACCAAGAAAAACGCATAACATATGTTGGGTACGATTTCTTTTTCCTCAAAGTTATTTGCTTTGGTTCCTGCGAGTAATCTGTAAGATCAGGTGCGTTCGTCCTCGCTTAGCCAGACATCAAGAATAATTTCCAGTATTGCACTACCGATATCAATAAACTAACAAAAACAGTTGTTTTACATTCAGAGACTTTAGCATGGTACAGAATTGCTTTCAGCATATTCTCGATATTTAATATTTTTTTCTGTCAATGAACATACCTATTTCTGTCTATTCAATGAAAACATTGTGGTGTATGGTGTTAGGAGGGGACCTATTATTCTTTTAAATTTGTTATTCATGAGCGAAGAAGGCATATTTATTAATGAATTAATATGAATACGCAACATTTTGACAAAGCAAATGTATTCTATAGGATGTGCTTTATTGTGGTAACTGCTTCCTTGTCTTCCTACTCTATATACAAAATATTTCATTGTCGAACGAACTAAACGTGACAATTCCCTTTTTCCTTAACATTTAGTTGCGTGATTAAAGACCCAGATAATAATCTAGGTATGTGCAATTTCATCATGGACACGTGAACTATGTCAGTGTTCTGGGAACGGCCATCGCACACTCCCCTTCGTAATTTCCGTCAGGCGTTTGACTAGGGATTCAGTATGACCCGAAATAGCACGACAAAGTTTTGGGAGAGCGGCCAACCTAGTTAACGGGTAACCATGGTCAAGACGAGGACCCCAATTCGGTTCACCACTTGGCGATGTGTGTCGTTGTACCGGCTCCGCTGTCGCTGCTGAAATACCCGTGTGCGATGATGGGCGAGGAGGCGACATTCTTCAGCTCGGCGAACAAAACAGGCTATATAGTCAGGAGCTAAGTCTGGCACCACGGGGAGGATGGTACCGAGCGAAGTAAGTATCTCTCGTCCGTGAATCGTGTAGAATGGCTAGCATTGTGCGCTCACGTGGACAGTTGTGTTACAAGTATAGCTCACGAAAGGAAGTATTCCGTTTTAGTTCTGCTGATTCTGATGACTATACATTGCAAGCATCCATGAAAGTGTACAGTTAAAACAGTTTGACGATAGGCGGTGGTGGTCTGGTCGATGGTTCGCCAATGTCGGAGGAGCTGTTGTACTACAAATGACAGAAAAATTCTCCCCCCGTCGCTTACAAGTTTTCGGTGTTATCCGTGACGTAGAACAATATTGTGGAGAAAGAACGATGCGATTCCTTTGTATTTGCCACGCTGAGAGCCTTTGTCCCCGCATACCGGGAAAGGGTTGTCGATGGGACATTAACCCAGCGTTTGCTACGTGTGAATCTTGGAAAAGGCTTGAGTAGGTTCATTCCGATGCTCTCCGAAAGGGTGACTGAGAGGCCGTAATCAATGGGTAAAGATGGCCAGCGGGACCGAATGTGGGGGATCTTGCGGCGTTGACGCGTGTACTTGTGTATGCTCCGGTACAACCCGAACCAAAAGAAGCGAGAGCGCATGCCGTTGTAAGCACAAAATGCAGCCAAGTGTCCTGCAGTGGGGTTCTCATGAATCGAAAGAAAAATATCAGTACGCAGGTGTTTTAGGATCGCGAGAAGGAAGGATTGTCCTGTTGCCTCATAGGTTTCCCCACCATAGAGTGCAGGCAACTAGCACAGAAGGGTTGTTCATCTTGGCGCCTTGACTTTGGGGTGTATTGTAACTCATAACTTCGATGATGTGTCGAAACTTGAACCTTGGCGTTGTTCAGTGGTGGAATTCCGGGTCAATCACTAGGCAAGCGCTGAAACAGGAATCTTAACGGTGCTATCGGTGTCACCCGCGGTTTGTTGGAGAGAACAGCGGAACTATGCACTTGCCGTCCTAATGAGCGTGATCAGCTTTATGTACAATCTCGACGTTGTACTTTTGAAGACAAGAGAGACCACTGTCTTCATGCCTTGCTGGCTAGCCAACACTTTAATGTTGGTTAGCCAGCATAGGGCATGGTTGTCGGTGACTACACGAAAGGGTTGTTCAGAGTTGGCCTGGCTGCAGCGGCGAAGACATGATGCCTAATCAAATCGTCATTTTTTTTTGCGTTCAGCTCCTGCTTGTTGACGCCCACATCGGCGATGGCCCTGCCAGATATCAACCAGGCACACACGGGACTACTGTAGAAGTGATAACATGTGTTTGCTAGTGCTGCCGGGCCAAAAAGTGCTACTTCAAATGTGTTACGAGTGTTCTGTAGTTCTGAAAGAGTGTCTGTTATTAAGTGGCGATGTAGAATTTAATCACGGCTCTGATATCGAGGTACTGCTTGAAAAGATTTCTAAAAATATCGCGGAAAATAAAAACATCCCTTCTAGAAACCCAGCAGAAGATAACGCAAATTGAAGGGAGACTAACTACAAGGAACCTAAATTGAGTAGGCCAGAGGCTCTGGAAGATAGGACTAACAGCACAGAAACGCAAGTTGTGGAACTACAGAAAAACGTAGCAGAGTTAACCGTTAAGGCCCGTTCACACTCTTGCAACCGAGTACGACCGAGAGAGACGAGACTTGTTGAGACCTCTTAAAAATTTCTTAGGACGACAGAACACGCTGGCACGCTGGCGCCATCTACGCGGTGACCCTGGAACTTCATTTCACAAGAGCGAAGGTTTTTGCGGGATTTCAGAGGTCAAATGTGCATAATACCTATAAGGAAGGCTCGTTTATTACGCTGACAAAAGTTTTTCGAGCCAAGACTATAAAATAGGCCGGACCGCCAAGTTTACACTGCTATTCATAGATGGCGCCAGTGTGTCATCTCGTTGTAAGAGGGTTTCAAGGAACTCAGTTTTAAGAGGTCGCAAGAGTGTGAACGGGCCTTTACAATTGACAACATTAAGAAAAGAAGCCGACGTAACAATCTTATTATTGATGGATTACTCGATATAGAATCGAAAGAGAAGAAATGCTAGCTAGGCTTGTTACGGAGGAAATCTTCCTGAAACAACTAGGACTAGAGATCAAGAGCATCAAAAGGTTGCACAGGCTTGGAAAAAAAACTACAAGGAAAAACAAGACCTATAATTATTAAATTCATCGACTACAGACAGAAAATCGCAATATTAAGGTACTGCTCCAAGCTTAGGGAATGGCTTTACGAATTTCTGAAGATTATTCTAAACTTGTCAGGACGGCACGGAAATGTCTTTGGGAAAGTTCTCAGCAAGAAAGATATAACGGCGATCAAATTAAGTTGAGTTTTGATAAAATGATTGTGATGAATGAAACTTATGGTTGGAATCACGTTAGTGGTGAGAAATATAAATGTAATAGCCAGAATAATAAATGGCATGCCCCACAAAAGACCCAAGGAGAGTGACAGACGTTAACAGTTATAAATATAAATGCAAGAATAAATTATAAACAAGGTGTAGGAGTTGGAACACAAGCTCGCGCTGCAGAATCCAGGGATCCTCGGTTCAATCCCCACCCTGCCCGTTTCCATCTGGATGAGCATCGTACCGGCGTGCGGTCGTGTATCACTACTGCGTGGTGCACGTCAAAGACCCAAGGCTAACGGTTGTACTGCATTGGATAAATTGCTCATCTACAGCGAGTGACTCGTGGCAACTTTTAAAATGGCTGATCAACTACACGCTGTATAAATATCCACACAACCGCAATTATTAACACATTCTGTTGACGTACGATCCAGATATTATCGTAATAACTGAAACTTCTTAGGCTTAACGGAAATATAGCGAACAACGAAATCGTTCCCTCCAGGGTATGGAAATAGTTCGGAAAGATAGGCAGACTTTGGGCGGAGGTGTTGCAATAGTGTTTAAATCAGATTTTTTTTTAAATAGAAGAACAGAAGCTTGCCGGTGTTTTTGGTGTGCGGTAAAAATACATGGCTCCTGTCTAGTATTGGGAGTGTTTACAGGCCTCTTAACGCACCTCTTTCGGTCTTAGAAGAGGCAAAGTCATATCTTTTTAAAAACACTGTAGAAATTGGCGATAAAATTCTGCTAGCAGGTGGCTTTAATCTGCCATCGATAAGTTGCCACTCCTTATCGGCCGGTTCTAAAGAAAGTGACAGAGCGAATGCCTTTTAGATATCGCGATCACGTTTGACCAAATCCAGATAGTGCAATCTTATACTAGAATTCAGGGAAATTCCATGTCTATAGTTGATTACATTCTGCTTGAGTGAATACAAAGAATTTAGCGTTGAAGTACGAGACGGAATCTCTGATCATAAACTTTTGCTGCTAGAGCTGTCCTTGCATTTCCACAGGCCTCAAGTTACGAAGACTAAGGTGCTTGCTTTCAATAATGCAGATGCCATTAGTATTATAGATACATTGGATTGATCCCTTGAGAAGTTCACTTATCATTCAGAGCATTGTAACGCTAATATAGATGAGCTTTGGCATCATTTTAAAATTATTGGGCAAAAGTGTCTAACTAATTTTATCCCATACAAAATGAAGATTATTAAGCGCGAGCGGCCTTGGATTAATCATGACATAATAGATTTGAAACGTAGGATTGCGCGTGCTCGTAAAAGGGCCAAAGCCACTGGATCAGAGATAAGAAAACAAGCTGTAACAACTCTGTCCCGGGAACTAAAACGTATTTTATCTGAGGCAAGGTTTCGCTATCACCATACAACTGTAGAAAGATTCCTGAAATCATCTCCAGCGAAGTTTTGGAAATATCTATCGGCCAAACAAAAGCCAAGTACTGCATTTAAAATAAACGCCGAAATGCTTGAAGAGCCCAAAAAGATTGCCGCCAGTTTTAATGCACATTTTAAATGTTTTTACTCGCGATGATGGACGGCTACCAAATTACACTGTTGATCAGGCTCTGCCAGAGTTGTGTGACCTTATTTTAACTGGAGAAGTTTAGCTTCTTAACGTCGATCCTAAAAAGTCAGTGGGTCCAGATTTAATTTTAAATGCTTTTCTGGTGCGTTACTCTGAGTGGATGGCTAAGTACTTGTTGATAATATTCCGAAAATCATTAGAATGGAGTGCTGTTCCTAAAAAATGAAAAAAAAGCTAAAATTATACCTTCTTAAATCGGGCGACAAAAAAAATGTTGCAAACTATAGGCCCATCTCCATAACGAGTCAGTGTTGTAAACTGTTAGAAAATATAATTTCTAGGCACATTTTCGATTACGTTGAAAAGGTAAATGTCTTCTTCTTCTTGTTATGAAGTCCAGAGAAGGAAAGGAAAAGCCGGGAGAGATGTTGGCCTCCTGTACGGGGCAAGTCAGCCTCCTGTAGCTTCAAGTCATCATGAATTTAGAAGAGGCCTGTCTACAATAACCCAGTTGATATAAATAACGCATGATATTGGCCAGTTAACAAATAGCAGAAGTCAGGCAGTTGTTTTATTCCTGGATCTTAGTAAAGGCTTCGATAAAGTTTCTCACAACAATTATTCTTCTAAAACTGAATACCATACTTAATTCAAATAAATTAGTGAAATGGTTTACTCCATACCTAGAAGGAACAGAACAGTACGTTTATTTTAAAGGTTATGAATCTGATTCCCTTCCCGTTGACTCCGGCGTGCCCCAGAGCTTTGTCTTGGGGCCCTGACTTTTCTTATTCTAAAATCAACGATATCACTAAAAACATACATGTCAACATTAGATTATTCGCAGACGATTGCAGACCAAATAGTTTTGAGTAATTGCTTAGAGAGGATAGTTTTGGTGTCGGGAATGGCAAATGAAGCTGAATACCTCAAAGACTGTTTCAATGTCCATTACGCGGAAAGAGTGTCCTCTGGAGTTTTCCTATTGCATTGATGGTCAACCTATCCAACGCGTCGAAGAGTACAATTACTTAGGGTTATATTTTAGTAATAAACTCTTATGGGACGAACACATTGATTACATTACAACGAAAGCGACCCAGCGGCTTTGGGCTTTGAAACGTTTCTCGAGGCACTCTTCCCCTAATACAAAGCTTGGTCTATAAAACGATATTAGGGCCAATTTTAGAATGTGCAAATGTTGTCTGAGACCCGTTCACTAAAATTAATATTAATACGCTAAAAGGTGTACAAAGGAAAGCAATACGGTTTGTTTACAACAAACATGAAACGCGAAGCTCCCCTTCGGAAATGTCGCAACAAGCTAACCTGCTAACATTAAGCGAAAGAGAGCGGATAGAAAAAGATACTATGTTTAATGATTCAGGGTAAATTAAATGTCGACACTTTAAGATACATTTCATTTTCAGGCAGATTAAACACCAGATATCTCATGCACGTTCAATACTGGAGTATCAAGTACAATTAGACACATTCAAATACTCGTTTTTTCCTTTTTTTTTTTCCTAGGACCATTGTTGAATGGAAAGAGCTGCCCGCTGATGTTACTATTTTTTTCGATAAAGCCAGTCTATTTTTTTTATAGGTTGAAATTTATTTTTGTCACGTTGAGATGATTTGTTAATAGTTATTGTTTTGTATGATGGGTGCTATATATATATATATATATTGCATGATGTTTTAGGCCAAGTTTCTGCACGTTGATGTAACCAGTTCAGAACAAGTTGCAAGCTGATGTCACCAATTCAGACTTCGTCTTATTAATATTTATTTCTCTGTATGCTGGGTGCTATATACATATTGTATATTGTTTTGGGTCACACTATCCCTGGTGTTCAATCGTATTCTTATTTTTTGTATTGTTGTGCCTCTCTTACCATGGTCCTTTGGGCCCGGTAGTATTGTTAAATATATAAATAATAAATAAAATAGATATGGCCGGAATTTTGTTTTGGCCCATATAATGGCCAGACACAATTTCTCTCCAGTTCCTCTTTGCCTTTGTTAGTATTCTCGCTGGCGTACACGATGATATTCTCCCGGCCTTGATTCTTCTGGATAAGAACTGCTCTGATCCCAAATCTACTGGCATCGGAAAGTATCGCGGTTAGACAACAGAGATCAAAATGTCGTAGGGATTGCATCGTAAATTAAAGAGAGTTTCAAGGATCAAAATTATTTTTTTTGTCTACTGTTCACACGAAGGGTGAGTTTTTGGAGAGAAGGGGATGTGAGAGGTGCTTCCTGATCAGCAAAGGTTTTGATAAAACGACGGAACTAGGAAAGGTGAAGAAAACTATGTTTAACATGACTCAAAACCCTGAGAGTGCGGGTAACGACACACACTCAAGAGTCTCAAACACAGCTAAGGTATTTTTTCCAAAACCTGGTTAGATAGAAAAAAATAAACGAAGAGGGGGAAGAAAAAACCCCAAGAGCACCCGTTTCAGAAATGTACATTGCACACAGTTAACCAGGTTTTGACAAAGAAATTTTCAGCTGTGTTCGAGACTTGAGTGTGTGTCGTTACCTACAGTCTCGGGATTTTTGAATCATGTTTAACGTACACCAGCTCGTTTGCGCCCTTACATTTACTTCAAAACTATGTTATTGTTTTACATCAATAGGATGAGGAAACTCGGTGACGGCTCTTATTTCTCAGGATCAGGGCGTATGCCATAAGTACTGACAGTGTGACCCAAGATCTGGACCTGACGGGAAGCGTGACGGCGCTACTACTGGGTTCTGTTCTAGACCAATTGTTTTTAAATCATTCCAGTGCTGACTTCAAGGAGTTCATCGAATGTCGTAGAAAAATGACCACGTCGTTTAAATGACAAGGACATGTTTGCTACTTCGGACACCACAGCAAAGCATCCATCATTCTTTCGACCGCGACTGACCAAAATTAATTACCTTATACCAGTGTTGGCGGTAGCGCATTATAAGTGACGGCGTCAGCTATAACGCGTAACTTTTTCAGTAACGCGTAACGTACTCGTTACATTTTTAAAACAGTAACGGTAACGTACTTACGTTCCTTATTTCGAGTAATGGGTAATGCGGTTACGTTACTCGTTTTATGTTCTTCCCAATACTTAAAACAATTACACTTCAATTTTTGTGGTTTTGGCACCAAGTCGTGTTAATTTTTTAGTTGTTTTGAGTGTTGTTTTGCGTTTTTGTTTTAGTATATGGGTGAGACCGTAAAAAAGATTAAGGTAATTTTGTCCAGTTTCTGCGTGGACGTAATGTTTCTTGAATAAAGACATTTTCGACATAACCGTTTCTTATTATTATTTAGTTGGAGTTTTTCCGTCAAAACAGAATGTTTCTTAAAATGTGGAGCTTATCAGACATGTGCTTATCTTAAATACATTACTCAAGACACTGTATTTCAAATACTTTTGTTAGTATTTCGGTATCTTGCAAATACCTTTCGTCTAAAACATTTGCCATTGTATCTTAGTTACATTTCTCACTATCTTGTACTAAGTATCTCAAATACTTTTTCTCAACATTAGAAAATATTTGTCTCCGGAACAATCTACGGAATGAATCGTCAGACTTCACGGCGAAGCTGATCCGATTGAAGACTTGAAGGCAGACGAACAAACGCAGGACGGAATCAAGGCACGAGCAAAACGCAGTGTCCGAAAATTAACAAAGAACCAAATGGATAGCTCGAAGTAGACCCTCCTTTATGTGACCTCATCCGCTTTTGTTTGTTAGGAGGCGAGCTCATGCAGGCGTGGGTCTGTCCCTCCTGTTGTGGGTATGTAGCCACTTCGAGGTTTAGTTTATGAATGGCTCAGAGATGGCGTGTTCCGGAATTAACTTTATGTAGAGATGACAGATGGCGCTTAGCTCATGTTGCGGAGCGGAGAGCGCGCAAGGCGGCGGCAGCGCGCGCTCGCAGACAGAATCCAGCCGTGCGAGAGCGAGAGGCCGAAGCATGTCGTCAGGCTGCGCGTCGACGCCGCCAAGATCCGGCCGTGCGAGAGCGGGAAGCCGAATCGCGTCGTCAGTCTGCTCGGCGACGCCGCCAAGATCCGGCCGTACGAGTGGGAAGCCGAAGCGGCACGGCAGCGTCGCCAAGATCCGGCCGTACGAGAGCGGGAAGCCGAAGCGGCACGGCAGCGGCGCCAAGAGGATCTGCAGAACGTCAGGGAACGGGAAGCGGCAAGAAAGCGCGCGTATCGGCAGGCAGACCCCGATGCAGCGAGAGCTCGTGAGGCGTCTGCAAAACGCATCAGGCGAGCTCAGCCCGAAGGTGCCGACGCGCGGTTTAAGCGAGACTTTCTAGACGTTTCGTTCGGCCATAGCTGTGGTGTGTGTGATAGATTGTGGTTTGTATACACACACACACAGTGTTTCTCACGTCTTTACATGGCGATGAGTGGGCGAATTAACGGAAGAATCGCTGGTTTACCGACGATTCACTCCGAGCTTCGCCCACTCATCATCATTCACCACGTGGATATGCTGCGAGCTTTTTTTATGTTGTCTTTGAATAGCGCCTTGCAGCTTAGGCCTAACAAAGTGCTTCGGTGATGTCATCCAGAATTTTGCACCTTTTTCCGCGAGCTGCGAATGATTCCGTTAAGCGAGGAAGATTAGTACTACCAACGCTTTGTACTGTAACAATGGACCATGTTTAAATATCGCCGGTTCGAGGGTTCTGGTAGAAAACGCTCAAGCACGTTTTCAAGTGAGCGCCAACACTGCCTCGGTCAAGGAAGCTAGATCCTTCTGGTTTTATTGAGCTGCGGTGACCCTGAGATAGAGCTTCCCAAAGTCCCTTGTGTTGCCTGTTGTGGGAGCGCAAGGTCAGGCTCGTTCAAGACCCGTTTCTTTTGCCTCCTTCCGAATGCGCACATTGTTTCAGTCGCAGAACCCTCCAGCCTGGTAGTCCGCCGGGTGGAGCCAGGTATGTAAAGCGGTTTTATGGACACTTTCCTGTATTACTCGTGTTTCTCTCTTGACCTTCCTAATGTATTTTTAGCCCTTTGAAGGTAATGGTGCTCCTCCTCGCCCTTGGCTGGGGACACAAAATACTTGCTCGTTTTGTCGATCAGAGACAGAAGATGCTGTCCTGCCGATGCGTGCACGTTTGTCATTCACACGCGTACTGATCATCAAGTCTGGCCGCCTGATCAACTTCTAGTACGGCTGTTCAGGGATATGCAATGCCGGACTATGTGTCAAGTCCGCCGGGTTGCGCGAAGGCATACTACAAACTTGTTGCGGAATGCGTCATACACTCTTAACGGCGTGCCCTCCTATTGCTACCTATAGACGAATGGAAACTTCTATTTTAGAAGTTAGGAAGTCGTTTTTAGAGGTTTGATACATTTTCCTTTGCCTTAGAGGTTAAAACGGGTGATTTTTTTTGTCTAGCATCACGTTTAGTGGTTACGCTGCGACTCTTGTGTTGTAACCTCTAAAATGTAACGTTGGACAAGAACGGGTAACCGCTCCACAATTGACACGATTGCTTACTTTTGTTTCCCTCCCAAAAGGTGAACGAGATAACTTAGAAAGGAAGAGGAGGAGGGACGACACGAGCGAGAGGACACGCAATAAGAGGAGGAGTTAACCCGACCTTTTTAGTTCAACGAATTCCGAAAATATAGAGACGTAACCTCCCGTGACCGAGACTTTTGGCGCCATCACCCTTCACCGCCGACACTTCGGCTTTGGAGGAGACGCGGTTGTGCCCGC